>OX459014.1:4068567-4654146 GCA_949774965.1 Diarsia brunnea | reverse complement strand
AAAGAGAATGAGAAAGAGAATGTGAAAGAGAATGAGAAAGAGAATGAGAAAGAGAATGAGAAAGAGAATGAGAAAGAGAATGAGAAAGAGAATGAGAAAGAGAATGAGAAAGAGAATGAGAAAGAGAATGAGAAAGAGAATGAGAAAGAGAACGAGAAAGAGAATGAGAAAGAGAAAGAGAAATGGAAAAAGAAAGAGAAAGAGAATGAGAATGAGAATGAGAATGAGAATGAGAATGAGAAAGAGAATGAGAAAGAGAAAGAGAAAGAGAAAGAGAACGAGAATGAGAAAGAGAAAGAGAAAGAGAAAGAGAAAGAGAAAGAGAAAGAGAAAGAGAAAGAGAAAGAGAAAGAGAAAGAGAAAGAGAAAGAGAAAGAGAATGAGAAAAAGAAGGAGAAAGAGAAAGAGAAAGAGAATGAGAAAAAGAAGGAGAAAGAGAAAGAGAAAGAGAATGAGAAAGAGAATGAGAAAGAGAATGAGAATGAGAAAGAGAATGAGAAAAAGAAAGAGAAAGAGAATGAGAAAGAGAAAGAGAAAGAGAACGAGAAAGAGAATGAGAATGAGAATGAGAATAAGAATGAGAATGAGAACGAGAAAGAGAATGAGAAAGAGAAAGAGAAAAAGAAAGAGAAAGAGAAAGAGAAAGAGATAGAGAAAGAGAAAGAGAAAGAGAAAGAGAATGAGAATGAGAAAGAGAATGAGAAAGAGAATGAGAAGGAGAATGAGAAAGAGAAAGAGTAAGAAAAAGAGAAAGAGAACGAGAACGAGAATGAGAATGAGAAAGAGAAAGAGAATGAGAATGAGAATGAGAAAGAGAAAGAGAATGAGAAAGAGAAAGAGAATGAGAAACAGAATGAGAAAGAGAATGAGAAACAGAATGAGAAAGAGAATGAGAAAGAGAATGAGAATGAGAAAGAGAAAGAGAAAGAGAATGAGAAAGAGAATGAGAAAGAGAATGAGAAAGAGAATGAGAAAGAGAATGAGAAAGAGAATGAGAAAGAGAATGAGAAAGAGAATGAGAAAGAGAATGAGAAAGAGAATGAGAAAGAGAATGAGAAAGAGAATGAGAAAGAGAATGAGAATGAGAAAGAGAATGAGAAAGAGAAAGAGAATGAGAAAGAGAATGAGAAAGAGAATGAGAAAGAGAATGAGAAAGAGAATGAGAAAGAGAATGAGAAAGAGAATGAGAAAGAGAACGAGAAAGAGAACGAGAAAGAGAACGAGAAAGAGAATGAGAATGAGAATGAGAAAGAGAATGAGAATGAGAATGAGAAAGAGAATGAGAAAGAGAATGAGAAAGAGAACGAGAACGAGAATGAGAATGAGAATGCGAATGAGAATGAGAAAGAGAAGTTGGAGTTTTCCTGGTTTACAAAGAGTATTTTAGTTAGTTATATGGCCAATCTAAAGAGTATCTATATCGACGGTAAAAAGGAAGTAGGGCATAAGCGACATTTTGGTCAAAAATGAGTTATTTATGCCATCCTACGTAAAATTTTCCGCTCTTTCGAATGCGCTTACTCCCATGGCTCTACGATGACTTTTTTGGCGTTTATGCCCTAGCAAAAAAAAACATTTTCCTAGTATTCTTTTTCGTAAATGACGAAAATTTAGGTCTTTTTTGCTATAAAGGTGCCTGTACCCCTCCAAAAATGATTTATTTTGGGTTTGTTGTCGGTAATGGTTTTTTACTTCATAAGGGTGTCGAGCTTTCGGTTGTTTATGCCTTTTAAGCTTTTCCCTTAAAAAGTACAAACGTTGTTTATAGCTTACTTCCAATTCGTAATTTAACGTAGCTATGGCGCTTGTACCCTATAAACAAAATTCATTTTCATATTACTCTGTTGGTTATACCCTATTACCATTCAGTACTTTATGACAGCTATGTCGGTTATGCCCTTTTACCTAAATTTATTTTAATATCACACTGTTAGTTATACCTTACTTCCGTTTACAATATAAATACAGTTTTGTCGCTAATACCTTATTACTTAAACTAAATTAGATATCATGGTGTCGATTATAACCTATTTCCACGTTCTACAATCATACTCATCGTACTGTAAGTACTAGTAGGTTATTACCTACTAGTACCTATGTCTCCACTTCATTCGCTTTTTGACTGATTATTTAGGTATTGTAGTGAGACTTTGTCTTTTTATTTGGAACGAATCATTAATGTTTAAAAATTTAAACGTACTTAGTTGTATTACTTACAACTAAGTACGTTTAAATTTTTAAACAATTTTTTTTTTTTTAATTTCTTTATTCCTATGTTTCTTTGAACGTTGTTGTTTTACATAGATACCATGTTATGTTTAACAATGCTAAATAAGTCTTAAGTTTCGATGCTTTTATTATTTTTTTAAATGTTTGTTACTTTTTTAAATGTTTAATATTACGGATACATACCAAGTTTTCGTAATTGATTCTTAAGTTACCTACCTACTAGCTGCAGTATTATTGTTTCCAAAAATTATTAGCAGGTTGATACCTACCCACTCTTTTTAAGTAGCTTTGATTTTTCTTGATTAAAAAATATTATTAACAAAAATGTCTTTTTTAATTTAAAAACATCCTACTATACTGATGAAGGATCGTATTGGTTGGTTGTCTTCATTATTTTTGGGGTGTCTTTTCATCCATATTTCCGTAGACTCACGCAATGCCAAATGTTGATTATCCTTCTTTTCCTTTGCTTTCAAGCGACATTGTGTGTCACTAATGTCTTTTAACCTTTCTTGTTTTGAAAGCTGACTGTTTCTTGTGCTCTATTATCTTTTATACAACCACTGTGAAAAGTACCTTATCCTTCTTTTCCTATAACACTTATTGAACTGTCTAGTCTCTTATACCCTTTTACCTTGCGATCTGAGAAATCGGTATGTCGCTTAGGCTTCTTATCCTTTAATATTTTATTTTGTCATTTGTATCTTATGCCATATTTCCTCATTAAAAATTAAAAGCAATTGTTATAAGCGACAAAAACCACTTTAAATAGCGTCAAATGATTAAAACTAAAAATACCGGTAACTGCCACATTTTTTTCTGATTTAATAAGTGTTTTAGTTTTCACGATATTTTAATAAATGACAAAAATACGTCAGTTTTTCTAAAATTTAAAACTTTAAACGGCTCTCCTGAACATTTCCTTATTTGTCACTTATACCCTATTTCCTTTTAACCGTCGATATTTAATAAAACCAGGTAATTCCTTTTCAAATCTAAGATATTTTATTTTTAACCAGCACACTTTCTCCCCATTCTCCGCTATAGTTTTGTTTTCAATTATTTTCGAAGCAAGTGCTTTTACATCAATCATGTCTTGATATGACAATTCAGTTACATTACATGGAATAGCAGATGTTATTTAAACACTGTCTCTTTTGCCGTTTATTTTCGTCCAGATCATACCGTTTATTTTCGTCATTCTGTGGAGGTTTAAACTTAAAAATGTAACTCCATATAATGTAACTGAATTGTCATATCAAGACATGATTGATGTAAAATCACTTGCTTCGAAAATAATTAAAAACAAAACTGTAGCGGAGAATGGGGTGAAAGTGTGCTGGTTGAAAATTAAATGTCTTAGATTTGAAAAGGAACCTGGTTTTATTAAATACAGATACGATTACGATGGGCCATATAACTTACTAAAATACTCTTTGTAAACCAGGGAGACCGATTAGGAGAACTCCAGACTCTGAAATGCCAACTATAAGATCTTCCCCGGGCAAACAAACAATGTCTTCCTATAACAAAACAAAAAAAGAAAGACATTTTTTTCGCGCCAAATTCTCTTAAAAATTTAATGAAAACTTTCCTCAGGTGCATTTTATTTTATGACAATTATAAACAACTTAATTTGTTTAATTTTATTTGCCTAGCATCTTACAGTTAATCATTATCTAGTTGTAGAAGAAGTAGATAACATCTAGTATTTATAAATTAGGTACGTTATATCCGAATTCAAAATAGCAGAATTAAATAAATAGAGTTATTAAGTTTTCCTACAACTTTGTTAGTTATGTGAAAGAATTTTTAAGTTGAGGAAAAATTCAACAACTCATGTTGTTTAATTTATTTGACATTCAACTTATCATTGACCACAGTTATTGATTTATTTACTGAGTTATTTATTTTTCGGGACGATATGTCGGCCAAAATCGGTTATCCTTTTATCAATCAGTAGAATGTACTCTACGTGAAGACGATGATATAAATATAACGTTTAACTATCCGTCTGATAGGCGTAAGTATGTCGGTACTCATTAAGGCAATGACTTCATTGTTGAGTGGTGATCAAATAGAAATGTGCGAATAGTTGACATAATTATGTATTATCTCTATTCTAGACTGAGGTTATCCTCCTCTGTCCGTCGGGGCTACGGGTTGTTCGAAAGAGATACCGCGGCCTCGGCGCAGTGGTTAAGAAGGAACTTGGGTGGTTTTTAGTCAGTAGATGTCTGACACTCCCTTTCGCTCTGCCCAAGAGCGGGAGGGGTTATCTGATGATTACCCAGCCCCAAAAAAAAAGGGTAACCTCCTCTCGCGTCTATCGCAGTGAACAGACAAGGAAAGAAAGAGTTAAAAGTGTAGTCTAATAAGGATTGTGCTTAAACTCAAGATTAAATCGGTTACTTCAATTAGATTATAAAATACACCTTTGAATGTCAAAAATACAAAAAATAACTGCGTAGCTACACTCACAGTCACGAGGTATAGTAACTTGTAGAATTATTTTAGTTGCCCATTTCAAAGCGTAGATCTGTATGGAAAAGATTGGGCAAGAAACTCCAGGGGCACTCATTTAAATCAAAATTTTAGTTACATCGTTCATTTTGAGGTAATGCATACCCACATATTTATATATAAATATATATATTTGAGTTGGCGCAATAAATACAATTTAAATCTCAAAAATAATGTAGGTATAACAAAGTTCGATGCCTGTACTCGGTTAAACCTGTATCACAGGCGGCATATTTGTAACAATTAAGATTTGAACAATAGATTTCATAATAATATTTAACATTATAGTGAAAAACATAACAGTAAAATTTGTTAGTATGAGTTGTGAGAACGTTGTGGAAAGACGTGCGTGTATATATCTAATCATTTATAACCTCTTTGCCATGACTTCTGTGCTACACCAATGCATCCTGTTCATATCTAAGCATGATCTGCCTGTTAATATTTTAATAAGAATTAGTAATTTCTGTTGTTCTTGTATCTAGGGATTAAAGTTTCAGTCGCATTTTGTCCATTATCATATTTTTATCGTATCTGATATATTGAAATGTATAAAACTATGATTCATGGTATATCCTACTCGAAATGAGTCAGGTTGAAAACCCCCCAAACGAATGCCTATTCCTGTTAGTCATAGATTGTATGTTATCATTTGGTCATGAAATATTAGCCTTATTTCGGTGAAATTCCTTCAATACAACGTGAACAACATTATTTTCGAGCTAGAAATTTCAATATGACAATTTTTTTGGCAGGTGTTGAACAGATAACTGTTTCTGCGTTTCATGCTTAGCCATAAAATAAGTGCTTTAAAAATAGAATAGAAAATACTTTAGCCTCGTTGGTCGCAAGCACAATTATTGCTGAGCTTGGTTCATTCGTTCGGTCTTGTTGGTCTTGGGTTCGAATCCCGAGTCGGTCAAAGGTTTTTCCATCAAGAATTTCTCAGTAGCAGCCGCACGAGTCTGGTTCCCGTTTAATGGCAATAGGCTCACCACACAACACTGCCTAACCCTTCGGCAAACAAGCGTGATGTTATGTTATACAATTAGTGTTCCTGATGTAAATATATCTAACTAACAGCATTTTAAAACTGTCATATGATAGTAAACCAGCCATTTAACAAATTGTCCAGACCGTGCTCCATTAAAACGCTAAACCAACAGTAAATAAAGAAATAAAAGAACATTAATTCAAACCGACCAATCCAAACACTTGAGTGAGTTTTCAACGCGCAATGTAAGTAAATAAAACATAATTTTAATAAAGTGGGCAAACGCCATTGCCAACTTAATAAGCCACAGCGATTTATGCTTTCATAACATCGCCTGGTTACAGAGATGTACGAATGCAGTCGGAGATTCACGAATTCTTTTTACTAGTTTTTATCCTTTAAAATAACCTTTGCCCTTTACCACTATGTTGAGGTCGACTTCTAGTCAAATCAGATGCAGTTGATTACCAGTATTTTGCATGAAGTGACAGCCAATCTGACCTCCACAAATTCTAACCGGATAACACATTCCCCGTGGTAAGATTGGTTGTCAGGCTTCTGACTACTCGTAACGAATATCAATGTTCAACGCATGACAGCCAAACCAACTAGAAAATGACTTTCCTTTCGTAGATATTAAACAGTGACGCATTATTCTACGTTTGCTAGACTTGAATGTGAAACTTTTGTCTAGTAATGAGACACCTGGTTCAAAGTACACAGATAACGGTTTTAAGAGCTATCTTATCACAATATCATGGCTTGAATAATATTTTAATGATGATAAATGCTTCCGCATTGATTCAGTTTATGTTTGGTTTGAATGACTTCTAGTCATATCATGTTTATCCAGTTCATTCATAGTTTTCTTTGGTTTACTCCCCTTCAAAATATCCGTGCTCTCGTCCCACATTACTTGTGTTCAGCGCAAATCGTTTGTCTTCCTTTCATTCACCTCTGTCAACCGTCACGCTATCATATATTAGTCACATGATCTACTAACAATATCAAGATAAAATCAGCAGCGCACAATACCACATTCAAACTATTTCTACATTCATTGCAACAGCTCGCATCAGCAACAGTACTGCAACAGCTCACATTACTCTTTTAGTCCCGCTTCTAACGATATCAACAGCGCACAATATACCACATCCAAACCCTTTCTACATTCATAGCAACAGCTCGCATTAAATGCAAGGTGCAGTAACAACGGTTCGTAAGTCTTGTACTGTCGAGCATCCTCAATGCCAGCTGAATGGAACCTTCGCGGGATTTAATAAGCTTAATTGGATGCTTCTTGGATCATTTTCTGGTTCATTGTGGTGGGATGGGTGTAAAATTGTTTATTTCGTTTGTATTTAGACACAGTATCATAACTGGTGAAATGTGGGTGTACTATTAGGCAAACTTTACATCACGCCTGTAATTCCTGATGGGTTAAACAGAGCTGTACCCATTAGACTACCCACCTTTCGTTTAAGTCCCATGTAATCGAGGGCGAGCCTATTGCCATCAACTGGGCACAAACCCTCCGCGGCTGCCACAGAAGTTTTTGATGGAAAAACCCAATAACCAATTCTTTAATTAACCCTTGCTCATATACGAAATGTTATGTTTGGCGCAGTTAAAGACACCTCCTTTTCCATAAAGCCTTTTTTTATCTACGTTTAAATTTTTCAGAACAACTTGTATTTGGTATTCAGCTTCATTCACATCAATGGTTGATTTTCGCACTTTTTTTGCATTATTAATAAACAGACATGAACCTTGCAAATACACTTTCATTAAATTTTGGAGGACAATGTGTACAACAAACATACAAGCTGTTACAAATAAATGCATCCACCTTAATTAACTTCTGCTTTTGCCGTTCGATCCCTCAATTTACATGTACCCGCAAATATTTTTGCTCGTATGTTTGCCGTCATATTAGACAAACATGGGTTGTTTGCGGTTCTAAGTTTAATAAGGCCCAGATGGCCCCAACCTCGTTTTTGATGTGTTTGACATCAATAACTGGGCCCAAGGTGGAAAGTTCGTGTTCCACGCGCGCCTCAAAGAGATGTCAGCAACATGGAAGGGGCCCGCAAGGGCCGACGCCCGTCGGGGCTGCGGGTTGTTCGCAAGCTAGAGATACCGCGGCCTCGACATGAAGGGCTAAGAAGGAACATGGGTGGTTTTTAGTCAGTAGAAGTCTGACACTCCCTTCCGCTCTGCCCAAGAGCGGGAGGGGTTATTTGATGATTTTCCACCCGCCCAAAAAAAAAAGGTATTATTAATTTCTCTTACTTTACTTCGGTACATCGTATCAAACCGACAAAAAACATTATGTTATCTATTCAAAAAAATCAAAATCAAAAGTTATTTATTCAAACTAGGCTGATAATTAGCACTTTTCGAACGTCAAAATTTACTTTACTTTACTCATTTACAAGTGACAGTCCCCCAAAACGCCCACCCTTCGACACTTCCTAGTGTTTTTTGCTGGAAAGAAGAAGTGGCGGAACAAACTCCCCAGCAACACATCTGTCTGTTTGGTTAGAAGAAGAGTATTCTAATCGACAACATTATTAATATTTCTGGGTCTATCCTACCGCAGGGATAAGATTTTGATTTTGATTGTTAACATAAACGTCACAAGGAACTATCGAGTGTTGGGCCCAAGGGCGGTGTGTCAAGTACAATATTAAAGTGTGACTCGAATAATTTTGAAGTACTTAGATTTGTTTGCTTTTTAGGAGTTCGTTTTGGAGCGTCGTTTGTATTGTGAAGAAAAATATTATCTGAGCGTTATAATATATTTTAGTGTAGTTTTAGTAAAAATAATAATGATTTCTCAGTAACTGTAGCAGTTGAGTGGAGTCTGGATTTGTGCCCGGTTGATAACAATAGGCTCGCCCCTATTACAGGGAACTTAAAAATAACTGGCGAAATGTGGGTGTACTATTAACACCTCTGTCGGGTACCTTCCATCGGGAATTACAGGCGTGATGGTATGTTAGGTGTAAAAAAATGTTCCCATCCCCTTTCACAATCTGGTAATGTGTCGTCATTTGACGTCAAGGGAATCACACGTTTTTCCACGTTGCAGTAGAGTATATATGCGTACATATATATGTGAGTACCGTGTTATGTTTATGGTAATTTATTAAAAGGTTTCTGCGGTTGGCTGACGGTAGAAAAAAATGTTATACAGTTTCGAAGTATGTCTTTATTTCTTTAATTCGTAATTGGTCTTAAACTATAACATACTGAGTTTCCTCAGTGTCTCGGAAAGAACGTTAAGCTGTTGGTCTTGACATTAGTTACAGGTAGTCATTGGCCCAAAAATCTGATTTCCAGTCTTACCAAGTAATCGGGAACTGGATTGTCAGATAGGCGCTCCATGTTAAATACTGGTATTCTGCTGCATCCGTAGAGTTGAAACTTACCCCAAAATAGTTGGAAAAGTCTAGGCAGTTGATAAATTGGTCCTTGGAGCCCGGCCCTGGCTGTGCTGGATGGGTCGCGAACGTCATGCGTAGCAGTTCCCGTGGCCCATCCAACAAGGCGACAGTAGGCTCACGGTGGTGTTTCTTAGTTGGTGCAAGCCCCACATAACCACGCCGTCTCCCCGGACGGTGCAGTATGCGTGAGGCACCGCTTCACCGCTCAAAACCAAAAAAAGAAAAGTCTTTAAGGATATTATGGCCAGAAAGCGTCTGCAAGAGTGTCCACTGTTCCGTATTAGTTTTAATTCAACCAAATAAATGTTGTCAACTTGAGGTTTTACCTTTGCTTTCTTTTCTGATGCATGTTAATTATTGTAAACATACCCTTTTCAAGTAGGTAGATAAATTAAAAAACAAAAAGGTGTGTGCGTGACTAACGTACAATTTTTACAATTATCAACTCATTCCGACAATAACACTATTTCAAAGGTAAACATTTTGAAAGCTATAATCAACAACTAATTAAACAGCAAAACATTCTAAATTAACTTTCCCAAACAAACTACACTCATGAAACTACAAAAAAACCTTTAGCACAAGCTCATAGCTCGAAAATTATTTCAAACAGTCCAAAGTTAAAGAACGCTTCGATCTAAAGGGACATCCCTTGGGTTCACGACGACCATTCACGATGACCTTTTGAACTGTTACCAATTCCCTCTATGAGAGCTTTAGGGTCATGTGTTCTAAGAGGGGTGGCAGATCAAGTGTTTCTGGTCACGTTACACATAACAATTGGTTGGTCCCCCTTATCTAAAAGGATCATTTTTCACGTCAGTGCAACCGCGAAGCGGCATTTGTCACAACTCCTTCAAGGCTTTTTATGGGTACCTTTTGCTACCTAGAAAACAAAGATTTATATTGCTAACGTTTTTGTTTTTCTACGTATAAATTGATGTAATTGGATTTTGTTTCAAATGTTTGTTTTTTGGGGCAGCTTTTTTTTCGTTGTTGATGATTGGAAAATAGTTGTTACTAAGAAAAGGTTCTAGTTGAAATTAATTGGGCAAGTATGTACCTAACCTATTTTATACTTCTCAGGTTAAAGTTTCGAGATTTAGATTGGTCCTATTTTAAATGTTAACACTGTTAAATACTGGTATCTAATAGTGTTAACATTTGACTCTATAATCGTGGTAATAGATAACCTTGTTACATCCATTGATAGCATAGCCATCTTTACTTTTGTGTGATGCTTCCCTGGTCAGTGTGAGCCTCAAGGATACGTAATATCATAAAGTAAAGGGAGAAAAATGTGCCACCCTACATGTTACGCCTTGGTAAGACAGGTTGTCAGACTTTCGGACTACCTGTAACGACTGTCAAAAATGTTCAAATTCCAGAATATTCGAGTGTCAGTACCAACGGCTTAACGTGCTTTCCGAGGCACAGAGGAAACTCGGTATGTATGAGCGACTCTAATACAGCTAAGTAATTAAAACCTCAAATATTCAACCTCATCCATTTCCTATAAAATCCGATCTCCTTCTTATAACAATAAAAGTATGAAACTAAAAATCCGGCACGCTCAATTGAGCTATAGTGCTCAATGCTCAATCGAGCCGAATGTAATTAAGCGTTTGAGCCAACAATCGCGTGGTCTGCCAACCCTGATAGCGCACTGGCTTAACTCCTCAAGTGTAAAGGCAAGCGGTTGAAGCTTTACACTGTGTGAGGTAGGGTTGTTGCTTACCACATTATTTTTTTACTGGTTTAATTTTCCTGGTTTTTTTTTGTGGATATTTTTTTTGCATAATATGCCTATAATGTTTCTACTGCAGGTCCACGTACACAGGTCCTCTAAATGAGCGGAAATGTGCTATAATCCAGTACACTTAAGTAGATGTCATGTCTTCGAATTTTTGATGCTAGGACATACCGGTTTCTTCACGATGTTTTCAAGTCGTTTTGAGAACAGTGGTGATAAAATAAATTACATGAAGTAATATGCCTGTCTGGGTTCTAAATCAGGACTAAGTCGAGCTAGCCGCCACCGCCAGGCTCTCCTAATAATGTATAATTGGTTTGTATTCTTGTTTATTATTTTATAATCTTTAGAATATTCATAAGCAATGTGGAAGAAGAAGACATGCTGCATCGAATTGGGATAAGGGAAGGAGAATGATGATGATTCATCCTATCCTATTAATATTATAAACGCGAAAGTTTGTAAGTACGGATGTTTGTTACTCTTTCACGCAAAAACGACTGAACGGATGTGGATAAAATTTGGTACACAGATAGTTAATAGCCTGGATTAACACATAGGATTTTATCTTCCTGTGGGATCATTTTCGAGTTGTAGCGGAAAAAAGAAGAACAAAGCCGCTGGCATCAGCTGGTATTTCATAGTAATGAAACCATAGAAATATAATAATATATTACTAGCTGTTGCCAGCGGCTTCGCCCGCTACAACTCGAAAATTATCCCACGAGAAGATAAAATCGGGATAAAAACTATCCTATATGTTAATCCAGGTTATAAACTATCTGTATACCAAATTTTATCCAAATCCGTTCAGTAGTTTTTGCGTGAAAGAGTAACAAACATCCACACATCCATTCTCACAAACTTTCACATTTATAATATTAGTAGGAAGGATCTATGAGTGAAACGTAATAGGTACTACTCTTTTCATATTAGCACGTTCGTGACAGCCCTGTGGTAGACCGGAACTATGTGTTTAAGGCGGACAATGTAGCAGTAACTTGTTAAAATCGGATTATATAAATGGTATCGTAAGCCACGAGTTTTTATTTAGGTGATTGTTTTCGCGGATTTTCTATACGTTCAATTTATTTGTGAAGGTTATTGTCCGTTTATCCTTTTTACTTTGTTAGTGATTTTTGAACAGGCAGAGTTGCTTATTTTTTTTTACAATTTCGAAGTCAAACTTTTTAGGAATACAATTTTTAGGAATCAAAGTAGGTAGGTACCTATAATTAGAACTGACTACCTGTAACAACTGTCAAATATCTTCAAATGGTATGGACCAACACCACGTGCTTTTCTTGACACGGAGCAAACTTTAAGTGTAATGGGTGGTCACCCATTCACGGACCAACCCAGGTAAGCTTGGCTGACGGCGCGTACCACGCGCGCCTCAAAGCGATGTCAGAAACATTGCAGGGGTACGCAAGAGCTGACGGCCGTCGGGGCTGTGGGTTGTTCGTAAGAGATACCGCGGCCTCGACACAAAGAGGTAAGAAGGAACACGGGTGTCATTTGATGATCTAATACCCTCCAAAAATAAAAGGGAAGCTTAGCTTAACCTGAAGACCGGCTCGAGTGGTTTTTTTATTTAGCCACAAAGGCTTCACCAACTATATCGCTTTTATAATTATTTTTACCCACTCCAGAAAAAAACAACTAATAGAGAGATGTAAACACAATTTTTTAATTAGTTTCAGTAGGCTAGGCCAGTCCAAATTCAGACTAATTTCACGAATGAACAAATGTAATAGTCAAACAACATTTATTCAAAAAGCTTTCATAATAACTCAAAGCTGATCCAAAGTCGTATGATCCCCGCTGTAAAATTAAGATACCATTTTGATGCTATAATAATCTGAATTATGGACTCCCCAAGTGTCTGAATCAACAGATCAAAAGCCTGTATACGGAGTTCTATTAAGCCATGAATCTTATCTTCAAGCTTTCGTGTTTTTAGGTAAGACAGAGATTGATTTGGAATACGTTTTTTTTTAAACCTTGCCCCACACTAGGAATTTGTCTGTATCGTGGGTGCGTTCACAAACATTTAAACTCACATTCACAAATACCCAGACCCGGAAAGAAGAAAGGGGGGGGGGTTGGTGTAGGTCTTAGTGGGGTGTGTTCTTCAGCCAGGGAACACACTCCTATAAAGTGCTAAGAATACCAGTAGCGTACGCCTCGAGAGTGCGGAGTCGAGGCTATCAGGCGCGCACCGACAAGTTCTTTGTATACGTCCACGCCATTTCTAGGCCGACGCCTCGGTCTATTGATGGGCCCACACACACATCAGTGTGGGTCGTCCTCCCCGGGCAATGCTGCGGTCTGAAACGAGTCCCCGCACACTTTCCACCTACCTCGAGACCACAGTAGCAAAATACGAAGAGCGACAGGCGAACCTTCGGCGCCTTAAAACCGAACAATCTGGCTGAGCCGAGCCGTGGCGGCGTAAAACCACACTTCTGGCCCACATGGCCTTGGGGCACTAAATACCCTCAGAAAGTTGTACCACACCGACCAAGGGCAGGTAAGTGTGAGTTCTTGTTTTTAACATACCCGTGCCCAGACCAAAAAAGAAAAATGAAAGCACAGTTTAAAAATAAACTACCCCAGGGGGGTACCACTACCTCAGGTAGCGGAGAATCCCTCACTGAGCCTAGCTCAGTCTGTCCCACGTATTCTGGGGGGGACAAAACGTGCTCAAATTTAGATTTGTCGGGCCTCGCAGAGGCCATACCTAGCGACTGTGACATCAAGTCGCAATGGACCAATGTTGCCGCACATAAGCGACCCTGCAAAAGGAGCTCGCGCGGTAAACAATTAAATACCAAAGGGCAGAAGGGCCTACCCGAACGTAGTCGCCTCAACAGGCGCGCGGGAGGGGAAGCCCCAAAGCCTCAACCCTTACCTAACCCTAAACCCTCTCCACCTGTGACGGTTACCGCAGCCGCAGAAATGCAGCGCGAGCCCAATCAGTCCAACCCGAAGGAACCGGCAACGGCACCCAAGGGAACGGAGTCCCAAAACCCACCACCATTACCACCACCACCAGGTCAGCAGATTAAGAGGCACAGACCGAGAGGTAAACGCGGACGGCGGACTGCTGCAGCGGCTACCACTGCTCCTGAAAAGGAACAGTCTGGGGATGGGGGAAGTCTGGACGGGCGCGCTTCTTCGAAGCGTCCTCGCCTTGATGAAACCCAAACTCCTAGAGGGGATGCCAAACGCGCGAAGACCGGAGCGATACCGAAGCGGACGGTAAGTTACGCGGATGCGGCTCAATCGCATCTGATGGTAGCGGTTATCACCGTCCCGCCGAGCGACCTCTCGACCAGTCAGGCAGAGCAGTTGCGGGAAGCTATCGATGATAGTATTCTGCAAGCTGTTTTGTCTCCACAGTCTCCGAGCACGCCGGCTCCATCTTTCTGCGGTCGCCCTTTCCTAATGGACGGGGTTCTAGCGATGTGGTGTGAAGACGCAAACGCTCTCAGCTGGCTTGAAAGGTCAGTCAAAACCATCCCGTCACCCATTCCCAATACCAGTCTGGCCGTCATCAAGCAGTCAGAGTTAAAGAAGAAGCTCAAAGCAGGGCTCCTCATCCACACCCGTATTACGGAAGCTGCTACGCTGCACAGGGTCCTTTGCGCCCAGAACCCGTGGTACAAAGTCGACTCCTGGCAGTTGTATGACATGACGCTGGATGATAAACTCCAGGAACCAGGATCCAAGGAGAAGGTGGTCCACCTGCTTCTGGGCATCCCCGAAGATCAAAAGCAGGCCATCCTCGACCGAGACCGACGTGTAGCCCACATGTCGGGAAGTGGGTACATCCGCTTCTTTACTTCGGACGAGGTGAGTACTGCTGAAACAGTACCAGCAGCGACGAGTGGGGCGCCAGCCTCGACGCCATCTACCTCAGCTCCCCGACAGGGTACGAGTGAGGTAGACATGGACTCATCGGTGCAGAGCGACGGACTCACTAGTGACGAAGATGCCGTCCTGTGTAGCCCATAGCTCGTCCCTCAACATTATACAGACCAACCTTCAGCACAAACAGATAGCGGCGGCGACTTTACGCAGAGTGCTGGAGGCAAACAACAAGACCGTCGCCCTTATCCAGGAACCCTGGATAAGAAACAACAGAATCTGCGGTTTAAACAACACCGGTGGTAAGTTACTGTTGAACACAGCAGTTGACAAACCGAGAACCTGTATTTACATGCCCAACACCGTAGCAGCCACACTGCTTAACCAATTCTGTTCCAGAGACCTCACTGCTGTGAAACTTGTGACAGAAACGCAAACCATCCTAGTTCTAGCCTCAGTGTATATGCCGAGCGACGGCGACATTCCACCAAGCGAACTCGTCGAACTGGTGCAACACTGTGAGGCATCAAACTGGGATCTCATCATCTCGGCTGACTGCAATGCACATCATCCGCTATGGGGAAGTAAGGATGCAAACAGAAGGGGTGAGTTACTAACCGAATATTTATTCCAAACAAACCTTAACATTATGAACAAGGGCACAGAACCGACTTTTGTAAGCTCCAGGTACCAAACCATTATAGATATTACCTTAGCCACACATGCGGCGGCAAATCTCATCGAGGAGTGGCACGTGTCAAGCGAACCATCCTTCGCAGACCACCGCCGTGTGTGTTTCAATTTACGGCATAAGCTAACAAACCCTGTTCCATATCGTAACCCCCGAAAAACAGATATAACAAGGTATACTAAATTAACGAGCGATGCACTAAGTGATGCACGAACAGCTGATGCATTACTTAGTACAGAAAACATAGAACGTGGCGTACAGGTCTTAACTGATACTCTTCTGAACAGTTACGAGCTGGCATGTCCTGTCATAACTCCTAAAAGCCCTGATAAGAGTTCATGGTGGGGGCCAGAACTAGAAAGATTGCGCAAGGGCCTTAGAAAACTTTTCAACCAAGCGAAAAATTCCAGGACCACAGAGGACTGGGACAAGTATAAAACAGCGCAGAAACACTACAAAAAACGGATCAGGTACCGAAGGACAGAGTCCTGGCGTAACTTCTGTAGTAGCATTAACTCAACAAACCAAGCCGGAAGAATTAAGAAAGTCCTAGCTAAAGGCGACCTCAACCTTTTGGGCTCCCTTAAAAAGTACGACGGCACATATACAACCTCCGACGATGAAACCAGCTCAGTACTGCTGGAGACCCACTTTCCCGGATGCCAAATCACATCCGACCCAGAGTGGCCTACTGACCACCACAGCGCACCAACAACTAGCGAATGGGATGTGGCTAACAAACTAGTAACTGCGGATAGAATAGAATGGGCTCTAAGGAGCTTCAAGCCTTTCAAATCCGCAGGGCTGGACGGGATCTTCCCGGCCCTACTACAATGGCAACTAGAACAGGTAACCAAGTACCTACTACCAATCTACCGGGCCTGCATAGCTTTCAACTATATCCCCTTACTTTGGAGAGAGGCAAAAGTAGTCTTCCTACCTAAACCAGGAAAAGAGGACTACACACACGCCAAATCTTTCAGGCCCATCAGTCTAACATCTTTTCTTCTGAAAACTTTGGAAAGACTGGTAGATCGACACCTTCGAGATGGAGCTCTAAAAAGCAAACCACTGCATCCCCAACAACACGCGTACAGGAAAGGCAGATCAACAGAGTCGGCATTACACATGGTAGTGCACAAAATAGAAACGGCTATAACCAATAAATCCTCAACACTTGCTGCCTTCATAGATATTGAAGGGGCTTTTGATAAAACCATACACAACAGCATTAACCACGCCCTGCAGAAATTTAGTGTAAAACCGGTCATAAGAAACTGGATCACTAAATTGGTCAGCAAGAGGGCGGTACAGATAGTGGGAAATACTACCACAAGAGCCAAGGTAGCAAGAGGATGCCCCCAGGGAGGCGTCTTATCTCCACTTCTCTGGAACATGGTAGTGGATAGCCTCATAAAAAAACTGAATGACAGAGGATACACTACTATTGGTTATGCAGACGACCTTGTTATACTGATAAACGGGAATGCTGAAGATATGCTATGCAAAGTGATGCGCTCTGCACTGCAGATAGTAGAAGTTTGGTGTGAAGAACACGAACTTTCAGTAAATCCCAAGAAAACAGAGCTTATCCTATTTACCAACAAAAGGAAGCTACCAGAATTACAACTACCAAAGCTTTTCAACACTAGACTCTCCCTATCAACGCAAGTGAAATATCTGGGCATAATTCTTGATAACAAATTGAACTGGGCGAGTCACTTAGAGGCTAAAACAAAGAAGGCCTGTATAGCTTTTAATCAGTGTAGAAGACTAGTTGGTAAGAGATGGGGTCTTAACCCAAAGATCACACTCTGGCTATACACGTCAGTCATCAGACCTTCTATTACTTACGGATCAGTTGTATGGTGGCCCAGAACTCAGCTGACCACGGTGAAAACGAAACTCCAGAGCCTGCAACGCTTAGCTAGTGTAGCAGCTACTGGATGCATGAGAACAACTCCATCAGCAGCGTTAGAGTTTCTTTTAAATTTAAGACCTCTGGATCTGGTCATAAAAGAGGAAGCTCAAGCAACGGCCTTAAGACTAAGATCAAACGGTCTATGGAAAGTAAATACAGAAACAACACACTCAAAAGTTTTACAGGGGATTCTGAAGGAAATACCACTCCTTGAGGCGCCCATGGATAAGACTTCATCTCACCATGTGTTCGATAGAAGTTACGACATCCAACTCACTGCGGAAGCAGTAGATAGCTCTGGCATCAATGAAGTTAGGATATATACGGACGGCTCCAAGACCTCATATGGTACAGGAGCCGGCGTCTTCTCGAATGATCTCAACATCTCTATATCAAATACCCTAGATAAATTAAACACAATCTTCCAAGCTGAATGTGTCGGTATCACCAGAGCGGCACAAGCAGTTGCAGCCAGAGACGTCAGAGATTTTAAAATAAAGATCATCTCCGACAGTGCATCGGTGCTTCAAGCCCTAAAAAACAACACAATTACCTCTGTCCTAATACTGGAATGCCACAATGCACTCCAATCCATTGCAACCACGAACAGTGTAACCCTGCAATGGATCAAAGGACACAGCAACTCGCTGGGCAATGACGCAGCAGATGAGCTGGCCAAGAGAGGCTCAGGCGATACAGTATTTGGACCGGAACCACTACTGCCCATACCTCAGGCCCAAATAAAAACATGGCTGCGTTTAAGAACCACAGAAAAACACCTTACCGAATGGAGAAACAGTGAAGGATGCAGGCAAACAAAAGATGCAGTTCCGGCGGCAACAATGAAGTTTACTCGCAATCTCATCAAACTTAAAAGGGACAAAATCCGTAAAATCATAGGAATTTTAACGGGTCACTGTTCCTTAAACAAACATCTACATAACATAGGTGTAACAGACAGCCCACTGTGCAGAGGATGCATGGAGGCGGAAGAAACGCCAAGGCACGTACTCCTAGAGTGCAGGAGCGTGGCAGATCACCGGGCACAAACTCTACGATCCCCATTAACTCTCCCAGAAGCCTGCAGCAGTCTGGGAAGGCTGCTAAAATTCTGGGACGACCTATGTTGGTTGGAGTAGGTATTATTTAAACAGCACGCACAATGGCCCAATCAAGAGGCTAAGTGCGGACAAAAGCCCAGTTAAACTAAACTAAACTAAACCCAGACCCGGAACAACTATCTGTAGGTCATACAAATATTTGGACCGTGCGGGGATCGAACCCGCGACACGCAGTCCATTGTTTGAGCCACTGCGCCAACCATGCCGTCAAATATCATAAAGTGTACATGTAATCCTCATATGAAGTGAAATTTGTACTTTAACCGATTTCCTTCTTCCGCGGATTAACCTAGGCGAGCGTGGCTTAACCTAAAGATCGACCCGAGTGACTGTTATTTTTTTGAAACAATCTCTTCATGAATAAAATGAGCAATGAGTTTTAGTGCTCGTCATATTTTAAACGTCCATAAAATACATAACATCACGCCTGTAATACCCGAAGGGTTAGGCATAGGCACCCACATTTCACCAGTTATGTTAAGGTCCCAAGTAATAGGGGTGATCCTATTCCCCATCATCTAGGCACAAATCCAGACTCCCTGGCTGCTTCTGAGAATAGGGTAGTTGACTTACTAAAAAAAATATGATTCTGTTTAGTCCGTTTGTTAGATTATCGAATAATTTTGGATACGTGTTTTTTGTTTTATCAAATTAATAAAAATTGTCGAAAATAAAAAACGTGTCGAAGATCGTAAGTGGGTGCTGGTGACGTCACTTTCTGGTTAAAGATGTACCAAACTGTAACGTTGCGCGACTTTTCGAAGCACTGTATCGTCTTTATTTATTGTTTACGTGAAAAAAGAAAAAATACGTGTCCAATTATAATTATTTTGGAAATCTATCTGACGGACTAAATAGATTTTTTTTGTCAACTACCTTAATTTCCTGATGGAAAATCCTCAGGGTCCAAAAACGAGCAAATCCATATTTGAAATAACTAATTTATGTCCTATATATTATTCTTTTTACTTTGACATCGTAAATATCTTTTCAGGCTATCGTTTGAATATGGTATCTCGTAGTACTGACGATGACGTATCAACACGGATACGAACATTGATTTCTGTTGAGTGCGACTGTGACATACGACCATTTAAAAAAAAGATAATTTTGAAATTATTCATAATTTCAAAATTATCTTTTTTTTATTGTTACGGAAACTGTTTGAATGTAATTTTCAGACCATTATACCTATCGGTACCTAAAAGTGTCGGTATTATAGAAGAAGAACCTTTCGATATCGAAAGGAAATATTTATTAGTTTGATAAACTGTTCGGTGTTTAGAGTTATTTCATGACAATGATACATGGGAATTAAAAAAAACAATTGAAAGAAAGTACTAGTAAAGGAACATGGTGCGAAGTGGTACTCTTAGATCAGGCGCAACTCTTCGCTATCAAAATCAAAAGTCATTTATTCAAACTAGGCTGATAATCAGCACTTTTCGAACGTCAAAATTTACTTTACGTTACTTATTTACAAGAGACAGTCCCCCAAAACGCCCACCCTTCGACCCTTCCCAGTGTTTTAGCTGGAAAGAAAAAGTGGCGGAACTAACTCCCCAGCAACACATCTGTCTGTTAGGTTAGTTAGAAGAACCAGACTCGATACAATAGTAAGGTGTAGATTTACTACAGAAACAAATCAATTTAACATAGTATATGTTAAGGCGGGAAAACCACATATGGAACGCTGCTCCTAAACATCAATGGCCTCCGCCATATTGTCTTCGCCTTAGATTCCTCTTCGTGGTA
Organism: Diarsia brunnea; assembly: GCA_949774965.1. Classification (NCBI taxonomy): domain Eukaryota; kingdom Metazoa; phylum Arthropoda; class Insecta; order Lepidoptera; family Noctuidae; genus Diarsia; species Diarsia brunnea. The sequence goes on along the minus strand of OX459014.1, from coordinate 4,633,837 downwards.
GATGGGTATATGGGTAGTTGAAATCACACACAATACTTGACTCAAACACCAAACGTTTATTTACAATAGTCCATTTACAGGCACTTAAAAACTTTTCAGGGGTTGAGACCCATTCACATGAATCATTGTTACTATGGAGAAGAATGGGTTGAAGAAACTCCATTTAAATCATGTTACAATTCTCGTTTGCACTAATTAATGTTAATCACATCAAAAATCACTTTCATTTACATTATTTGCTAAACGCGAGATAATGTGCATCTTTCGTCACACGCGTGTCTACTTGTCTAGTCCGTCTAGCGGAAGTACCACGTACTCAGTATTGTTATTAATTACTTTTAATCAGTTAAAACTAATAAACAATACTAAAATAGTTCACAATTGATTGTAATAATTATTTAACAATAAAACAATACCAATATTAATGCGAAGGTGTTATTAAGTTAATGTCTAATTAATAGGTTCATTACTTTTTACAACAGAATGTTACTTACGCCATTTCCGGCTAATTAAAGGATTTAATACAAAGAACAGGTTTTCTACTAATAAATTGCTCTACAAAATAATCTTATGACTTTTTAGTTTATAATTACATAAAGAAACTGATTTAGTCGTGGTTTCAGATTATAAATTGAGTTATTGATCATTAAAATCGTATTCGCCGCCATCTTCACAACAATGTGCAATGACGTCTCTTATACAGCCTAATTTCAAGTGAGCAATCATTAAAATCCCAATATTCATAATCAATTAGCTTATCTCAATTTTAACTATAGTTCTAGTTAAAGACCTTTGTTTAATAAATCATTATTCGAGCCATCGACCATTCAATTACAAACCATCTCTGTAGTAGTTAACACAAAAGCTAACAGATGGCACTGTCGCTCATGTCTTTCAATATCGATCCCGTAATAATTACTGTACAAATATCTCAGAGATGGCAGGTTCATTAATGATTATAAAAAACTAAGCTAAGCTATTATTATAAGCTGGTTATTAATTAGATTGCCTAATGATTCCAGCAGATAGACACTCTCGCGGCGACACGGCCATTCTGATCGGCGGTGCGCGCTCTGCACTTGCCGTTGCCGTCCGCTCGTCCGTCCGTTGTCCTAAGTGTAGTCTCGTGGTTGTTATCTGGAATAGTGGAGATAAATTTTGTCGGCAGATTATTGTTGCTTTTATTATCCTACAATGTTTATTCAATTGTAGGATTTAGTAACATTCATTCATTGGTTTATTCAACATAGAAACCTTGTAATAGATCTGACATTCAACGCATTTTTGTATCACCTTGCTAGACACACATGCACAGTTACAGACATTTATAGCTGTTTGGAATTTTTATTCAAGTTATTAGATGCTAAGCTGTTAGCTTAATAAAACAATTGTTGCCTGAATGATTCAATTACATTAATTGAATTGAGTTTATTGATATTGTTTGATCAACTTCTAGCTCACAAGAATTTTGTTGGCAAAATTATTCAACAGCATTAATTGAATTCATTGATAGTTTGATCAGCTACTAGCTGAATAGAATATTGTTTGATTAGCTACTAGCTAAATAGAATATTGTTGGAAAAATTATTCAACAACATTAATTGAATTATTTTATATTGTTTGATCAGCTACTAGCTGAATAGAATATTGTTTGATTAGCTACTAGCTTAATAGAATATTGTTGGCTAAATTATTCAACAACATTAATTGAATTTATTGATGTTGTTTGATCAGCTACTAGCTGAATAGAATTTTGTTTGATTGCTACTAGCTAAATAGAATATTGTTGGCAAAATTATCAACAACATTAATTTAATTTATTGATATTGTTTGATCAGCTACTAGTTGAATAAAATATTGTTTGATTAGCTACTAGCTAAATAGAATATTGTTTGATTAGCTACTAGCTAAATAGAATATTGTTGGCAACATTATTCAACAACATTAATTGAATTTATTGATGTTGTGTTTGATCAGCTACTAGCTGAATAGAATATTGTTTGATAAGCTACTAGCTAAATAGAACATTGTTGGCAAAATTATCAACGACATTAGTCGAATTTATTGATATTGTTTGATCAGCTACTAGTTGAATAAAATATTGTTTGATTAGCTACTAGCTAAATAGAATATTTTTGACAAAATTATCGAACATCATTGATTTTATTGATTTCATTGATATTGTTTGATAAGCTGTTTGCTTTTTCAGCAAACAGATAATATTGTTGCTTACTATGACTTGACTTTGCAACCTTGTATAATAGGTCTACTGTCTACTAGATTTGTTTTAAATAAAATTATTGATAGCTTTAGACATTGTGATTTGTATTTGGTAAATGTAGTGTGAGTAGTATGTTTTTATTTGTTCATTCTCACGGGAAGGTAATGCTCTGTGATAGACACAAAGTCTTGGATTTGACAGGATAAAAGGATAGGATCAGGAACACCGCTCTGTGATAGACACAAAGTCTTTGATTTGACAGGATTAAAGGATAAGGAGTTTAGGACCATTGCTCCGTGACAGGCACGAAGTCTTTGATTTGACAGGATATAAGGAACCAGGCTCTGGGCGTTTAATACGCCGTGGACCCAGCAGGATAACATGAGAGTATTATTTTATCAGTTCCCTCCACGGCTGCTGATAGATCATTTGTTGTGTTGGTTCATTACCAGTCACCTCCACGGCTTCTGATAGATCATTTGTTGTGTGGGTTCATTATCAAGTGCCTACACGGCTGTTGATAGATAATTTGTTGTGTTGGTTCTTTACCAGTTGCCTCCACGGCTGCTGATAGATTATTTGTGTGATTCATTGTGAGTATTACTTATTGCGCTAGTTGTTTCCTCCACGGATACCATTAGCTTTTTGTGAGTATTATTATTTTATACTTCATTAGTTACTGTTAGTACTAATACTTTGTTTTTGTTAATAGTTGTTGCTTACAACTGGCAGGATTGCAAAAACATTAAAATAATGAAAATGGAATACCTGATACTCATCACACATGAGCATCATGTAGGTAGGTAGGTTGATTGGCGATTGTATTGAGCCTTTTAATGCAACACTGTTTGATATCAGTGGTGAAGTGTTTGAAGTAGTTTGAAAACTTCTCACCTTTTATGTTAACTTATGGTGTGTAAACACTGAAACAGTCATTCTGGGTTGGCTGTCCTCATGCTGTTTCTCATTTGTTAGCTTCATAGCCGGCGACACGGTCATTTGTTCACCAGGCTGTAGTACTTGATGTTGTTTATATTTCTAGTGAATTTGCTCTACTATCATTTCCTCTTTTATAAGATAATTGCCTCGAATCTGGAATGTAAAAGTCATGCAGGTAAATAATAGAACAAGAAAAGATGTTATGTAAACATCACACCTGCTATCCCAGAAGGGTTAGGCAGAAGTGTACATCATCACTTTGCCAGTAATGCTTAAGGCTCTTGTTAAAGGGCTAGACTGTTTGCCATTAATATTATTGTCTGGACTGCTACTGAGAAATTCCTGATGGAGAAACTCAACAACATTGTTAGACTCGGGAATTGAATCCAGGCCCACACGCTTTAATTGTATGGTGCATTACTACTAGGCCCTCAAAGTAGTCTGAATACATGTTTAAATTAGTAATGAAAATTTGGTAATCAATTGTTTTTAAATAGTTATCATACTTAGATGGTAATTAAACTAAGATGGGAAAGTTAATCTGATTAAAACTACTTTAAAAACACTATTGGTTGTGTTACTGTACTAGTGAAACATTCACAATTTAACTTCTTTAAAGCTTTGCTTTCTGTTGAATTATCGCACTGAATTTCATTGTCACAATTTGTTGAACAACGTTGATGTTTCGTTAATTGTTTTGTTATAAAACACACATAAGTACCAGTTACATAACAAAGCATTACTAATGTAAAACATGTGCATTGAATCCAACTCATATGCTATAATGGGAAATAGTATGATGTTATCATTGCGTTTTCCCATTAAAATAATGTTTATTGTGGATCAATTGTTTATTTATTTTTTTTTTTTTTTTTAAAACTTTAAGCTAATCAATTAGAGATGTAGTAAGGTCAGATGTAGATTCGATTGATAGATATTGAATAAATAAATAATTATTGTAATATTTATCATGACATATTGTGTCATTACAATACAAAGATTCACATCTGCCGGGTGTCCAGTGACGGACAACTTTGTTTGTTTTTAATGAATCTTGAAACATGTTATCCAATACAAATGTTTACAAGTTTGTATAAAGTATTTAATTGTAATTCCTCACTTGAATGTCAATTAGGAGGGATTTCTAATAAGAATTATTTCTATTAAATGTTTTATTCTGAATGACATTTCAAAACACAACAAGATTTAATACTAGTTAATACTTGGTTAATTAATTAATGTGTGAATGCAAGTAACTAACTATCATTTGATTCATGAGTTCAGTTTGAGACACATTAAGTACTGATTTATATTTTAATCATAACTTTGAACGGGTAATGACCTTATCACTCCTTAAGTGATTAAAGATGTCTTAATATTTTAATCCCACGGGTGTCAATTTAAGGTGGCATTAACCTAGCCAGTGTGTAATGTGATAAGTTAAAATATTGTTAACTGCACTACAGTTACTAAAATGAATAAAATAAAATACTTCCCGGGTTTGATGTTTCATCCCGTAGGTTCATTTTTATTGATATGCTTTCCAAGTGTTCATGTTTCTTTTATTTTGCTGCTTCGGTCATTCTGTGCTGTACTGTATGTTTGTCATTTTGATTGGACTATGAAGTTTTCTGTCACATAAAACTTCATTGTTTGTTTTCCCATGTGTCAACTTATTGTCTGACTGGGTCATGTGTGTTCAAGTTGAAATAAGCCTTATTTATCATGTTGGTATCTGTCAACCACTAGGATGAAAATACAGCCAAATCTTAGACGTCATAGTCTTCAGTTCAATATTTTCCTGTATGTCATTATTTGGATGTTCCGGCGCATATTCATGAGCAAAGCGCAGATAAAATCCCACTTCTGATGTTAAGGCGGGAAAACCACATATGGAACGCTGCTCCTAAACATCAATGGCCTCCGCCATATTGTCTTCGCCTTAGATTCCTCTTCGTGGTAGATGGGTATATGGGTAGTTGAAATCACACACAATACTTGACTCAAACACCAAACGTTTATTTACAATAGTCCATTTACAGGCACTTAAAAACTTTTCAGGGGTTGAGACCCATTCACATGAATCATTGTTACTATGGAGAAGAATGGGTTGAAGAAACTCCATTTAAATCATGTTACAATTCTCGTTTGCACTAATTAATGTTAATCACATCAAAAATCACTTTCATTTACATTATTTGCTAAACGCGAGATAATGTGCATCTTTCGTCACACGCGTGTCTACTTGTCTAGTCCGTCTAGCGGAAGTACCACGTACTCAGTATTGTTATTAATTACTTTTAATCAGTTAAAACTAATAAACAATACTAAAATAGTTCACAATTGATTGTAATAATTATTTAACAATAAAACAATACCAATATTAATGCGAAGGTGTTATTAAGTTAATGTCTAATTAATAGGTTCATTACTTTTTACAACAGAATGTTACTTACGCCATTTCCGGCTAATTAAAGGATTTAATACAAAGAACAGGTTTTCTACTAATAAATTGCTCTACAAAATAATCTTATGACTTTTTAGTTTATAATTACATAAAGAAACTGATTTAGTCGTGGTTTCAGATTATAAATTGAGTTATTGATCATTAAAATCGTATTCGCCGCCATCTTCACAACAATGTGCAATGACGTCTCTTATACAGCCTAATTTCAAGTGAGCAATCATTAAAATCCCAATATTCATAATCAATTAGCTTATCTCAATTTTAACTATAGTTCTAGTTAAAGACCTTTGTTTAATAAATCATTATTCGAGCCATCGACCATTCAATTACAAACCATCTCTGTAGTAGTTAACACAAAAGCTAACAGATGGCACTGTCGCTCATGTCTTTCAATATCGATCCCGTAATAATTACTGTACAAATATCTCAGAGATGGCAGGTTCATTAATGATTATAAAAAACTAAGCTAAGCTATTATTATAAGCTGGTTATTAATTAGATTGCCTAATGATTCCAGCAGATAGACACTCTCGCGGCGACATATATAATAATAAACAATGTAAAAAAAATAATAATAATACATAACATATCAGTAAACTAATTCTGAAGAAAGAACATAAATAACAAAAATTTATAATAAATAAAATTATATATTTTTGTAAAAAAAATATATCAATAATAAAAACAGTTCAAATGAGGTTCCAAACAAATACTTCTCCCAAACCCTTCATGTATTACAAGCGCAACATGCAGAAACTATTTACGAATTCCCACCCCTAATAAAAAGTCGTCACTCTTCCCTCCCGTATGTAACAGGTAATTTTTTAGCAGCAAAGTAATCAACGTTAAAAATTTTACGCGGGTCAACGTGGGAGCAATCATCAATATAATATTTATTTTGCAAGGGAAACACCAAATCAAGCATAATAGTGCGTGAATTCATTATATAATATTTTCCATGATTTGATAGAAATTATTTAATTTTTACTACATCTCAGCATCACATTCTGTGTTCAATAATAAATAAAAGAGTATATTTCACACCCGAATAGAAAACTGCTGTGACAAATACCCACTTGTATCAAACGATTTCTTCAATATTCTTAAGAGGAAATAAAATAAAATAATAGAGTGAAAAGTATTTTTGTCATTAATAAATTATTAGGAAACTATGACTTAATTTGCTTTTTGAATCTGGTTACTAAGTCAAACGGGTTGAAAGAGAAGCAAAGGTATGAAGCCACTAAACAGTACAGGAAATGTAAATTATTTAATTTACAACACAAATATACGTTAATTTCTTCATATAGCAAACAAAATTAGGTTTGAATAGCATATACGCATCTTTGTTAAAAAAAAACACTATTGTATTTCTAGGCTATTTCCGCTTTCCCATAAACCTTGTAACTCTTGCCTCCCGTATGTTCCAGGTAATTTTTTACCGGCAAAGTAATCAGCATTAAAACTTTACAAGGATCAAAGTGGGAGCGATCATCAATAAAATATTTATTTTGCAAGCGAAACACGAAATCAGTCGTCTGGTGTGTGACGTCACTGATTTCCCGGGGGAAAGCGGCCACCAATAGAAAATTTGATTTCAATTTTATGTATATGCTCTGTTTTGATTTAGGACATAGAGGGTGATTGTGTATTTTTTTTACTGTATTGGTCTCAACATAATTGACAATCGTTATATGTGGCTGGTAAGTCTGACAAGCACTCTTACCATAATTATTATGGTATCGTATTACCTAGTACTAACTGGGTTGTGGAGGTTAGATTCCAGCTACATCAGCTACATTCAGGTTAGACTGGAAGCCGTTTCAATTTAGGAAAAGGCTAGACAGATGATGATAAGGTTCAACATAGAACTATAAACTATTTCCGAACTATATCAGACTCCCAAAGATGGCACACTAGTTATTATGAATGCATTCCCATCAAATAAAGGGGATTGTTGAAAATAAAAATGACATCATCCATGCCTTCTGTAAATCAAGTCTATCTTAATACAAGCATTACCGTTTGCCCAAAGTGATCTTCTACTCGGAGACGGCAGACGGGAAACGAAAGCATGGGGGTCTACATCTCCGCTATAAGGATGTGCTCAAGAGGCATCTTAACACTTGTGCCATTGATCCATGTGGTTGGGAGAGGCTCGCTCTGTATAGGTCGTCCTGGCGGTCTATTATTTACAAAAATATAAAAAAAATCGAAAAACAGAGAGTCGATATACTGCACAAAAAGCACCGCAAGCCCTCCAACACTTACATCTTCAACTCTACTGCTTTAACTGCGATCGGTTATTTTATATTATATAAGCAAATTCGGTCTGGCCAGGCATATAAGGGCACACGCTAGGAAATAGCAAATATCAGAAGGTACGAGTATATGTTTTAACGTCTGTATTTTCTTCAATTCGACAAAAAAATAAACAAAATATCAACATGTAAAACAAGGACTAAAAAAGAAAAACAAAACAAAACCACTGCACTGCATTTTGACGAAATTCCACCAATAACCGAAAACAAGCCAGCTAATAAAAGTTGAAGGAACACATCGGTGCTAATACAAAGGGTTCCGCAGACAAATGCTCGGCTGTCGTTCGTTCGATGTAAGGAATGAGTTCCGTTAGATAAGAGAATGGGGTGCCTCGTACTCACAAAGTAGACACAAGTAATGTCTAGAAAAGACGGTGGAAATCGGAGAAGAGTATAAAATGTTCAATTAAATCGATGGCACCTATTTTAGCGCGTCTTTATCACAAAACTAGCTGCTATTTTAGCGCGTCTTTATCACAAAACTAGCTGCTGAATAGATTCGCCCGCATAGTACCCCGATAAAAAGTAGCATGCGTTGATCCGGAAAAATAAACAGTGTTTGCCTGTAGTGTGACCACCGGATAACCAAGTCCATAGGTCTTTTTTTTGGTGGGTGGATAGTCATCAAATAACTCCTCCCGCTCTTGGGCAGAGCGAAAGGGAGTGTCAGACTTCTACTGACTAAAAACCACCCATATTCCTTAGCCCTTGCGCCGAGGCCGCGGTATCTCTTTCGAACAACCCGCAGCCCCGACGGGAAGTCTATAGGTCTCAAGTTCCAACACAAGATTCACACGTCTTATATTTCGAATTCATGGGCGTATTGTATAATATTCTCTTGCTTCGATGAAGGAAAACATCGTCAAGAAAGCCAGCATACATGAGACCTATTTATCGATGGCATATAAGCCAAATCATAGGCCCATAGGTGGGGTGATATAGACACTCCAACACCAGGTTAGGCACAACCTTTTTGGTAGTCCTCTTATCAATACAGTTCTTTACTTATTAATTGCTGAAAATAAGAAATGACCGGTAAGAAAAGAAAGAAGAAAGAAAAGAGACAAAACCTTGATTTTATGAAAAAAAACAGGTCGAAAAAGGGGAAATACATTTGTATGGAGAATCGCACCACTGTTATCGGTCTTCGTGAAGTGATGGTAGGCAACCTGCCTTGTAAAAAAATACTTTACAAGGGGTTTTTTTGTTACGTAGAGAGACATGACTGATATAAGTGATCACAATACATGTATTTGCGCACGATATGATAAATAGCGATATTAAAATAAAGGAAAAATGTAAACAGTTTTCGAATCTAAACATACAAATAATCTGATAACATTTCTTTATCAATAAGCCTTGTGTTTCGAATAAATCCACCGATTTATCTTCATTATTGATTGACATTGCAAAAAAAATACTTTGTAGATCTTCATCGGGTATGAAGACATTCGCAAGAGAACCAAGGTTATCAACGCAGCCTAAAGAATCGTCAAACTTAAGTGGCAGTGGGCAGGGCACATTGCTTGCAGAACGGATGGCCGACGGGGCCGAACAGCTCTGGAAGCCTCCCACTAGGTGGACCGATGACCTGGTGAAGGTTAACCTGATCAATGTGGCGACACTTGGGCGAGGCCTTTGTCCACCAGTGGACGTCATTCGGCTGCAATGATGGTGATGCTTATGATAGATCGTCATCAACATTGCAAATGAATTCAACATGCCATTTGTGAAAACTTGCCACTGCATTTTTTGTTTCCATTTATAGCTAGTGTCTGCGACTTCAGTTATTACAGGAAGTCCTGTATAACATACATTCTTACCAAGGGGTATCTTATTATGGCGGCGGCGACCTCTCGCGTCCGGCCCTGGTGCAAGCCATGGTCCGGGGCGAGAAGGAATGGGACCCCGTCGCCTCCTTCTGCGAAGCAGTGATGCTAGCGAAGGAGGTGGCGGAACGTGAAAGGAAGAGAACCTCTCGTTCCAGCCGCCGCGGGAGGCGCTCCGGGCGTCGGGGCCACGTGATGGCTTTCGGCCACCGTAGACGCGGGCCTGTGGACGGAGAGTGATGGGCTAGCTCGCCGTCCGTCCGTCTTATGACGATGACAGGCCGTGTCGACGGCGCGTTCGTGTTCCACGCGCGCCTCAAAGAGATGTCAGCAACACAGAAGGGGCCCGCAAGGGCCGACGCCCGTCGGGGCTGCGGGTTGTTCGCAAGAGATACCGCGGCCTCGACATGAAGGGCTAAGAAGGAATATGAGTGGTTTTTAGTCTGCTTTCGCTCTGCCCAAGAGCGGGTGGAGACATTTGATGATTTCCCAAGCTCAAAAAATAAAAAGTGAATGGTATAAAAAGTGTCTTTGCATAATTAAAGTTTGTTCAGAGGTTAAAGCGTGGAAAGTTGACGAACAGGGAGATACAATTACCTACACGTTTTTATTATAATAATATCACAAAATTAAAATATTTTATTTGACATAGGCCTACATACTGAGAAGCCACTGTCTTTTTAAAGTCCAGACACTGATGCAGCACTGTATATCCAGCACTATAAGCAATAAGGTTGTAGTTTGTTAAATTACCTATTTACGTAAACTAAGTTGCTCTAGTTTCTCAAAAATAAACCTTATCAAACGGTCTTAAGCTTCATCCATAGGAAGGAAGCTAAACCTAGCATAATTGCGAGAATTGTAGATAATTTTTGAAAACTAAAGTATCGAGAAGCGCCTCTATTCTGTCACAAACCATCAGATTATTCTTAGAAATTACTTCATTTGAAGACATAGGGCGGAGGTTCGTAGGGTTTCATATAAATTCGTACAATTTGTTATACGGATGATGTCATTAACCTTAAACGCGAGGGGAGCAAATTTTCTATACTTATAGCTACAGTGTGAGTGGTGGAAATTATTCCATCTATCTAGTACCTTATACTTATAGAAAGAAAACTTGTTTTATTATCATTAGACTAGCTTGATGCCCGCAGCTTCGCCTGCGTGAATATCGAATAATATCCCAACAATCTTTAATCCTCTATTTAATTACTTTAGGGGTTGAATAAAGAAAAAAAATGTATACTAAAACCTTCTTCGAGCCCTTCTCTATCCATTGGTGAAAACAGCATGCAAATCGGTGCAGTAGTTTTTGAATTTACCGCAAACAGACAGACAGACAGACGCAGCGGGGGACTTTGTTTTAAAATAATCTATTTACTTTCATATGCGTTTATTTGTAGTGATATGGACCCAGACAGTGTCAGTAAAAGTTCGTCTTTTAATTTAATTTGTCGTTGTTATATAACATAACATAACACCTGTTATCCCTGAAGGGTTAGGCAGAGGTGTACCTTATATTACACCCACATTTCACCAGTTATGTTTAAGTCCCAATATGAAAGGGTTAGCCTTTTTCCAGCAACCGGACACAAAAATAGACCCCGTAGCTGCTACTGAAAATTCCTGTTACGAAAAACCTAATAGCACTTTGCCCGACTCGGGAATCGAACTCAGGACCTCGTGCTCAGCAGTCGCGCTTCCGACCACTAGCCCAACGAGTCTCTAGCATTGTCTTTTATAAGATTTTATTTAATTTAGCTAATATTTCTATTTTTGCATTGTAATTTTTTTTTTGTGTACCTGATATTTGCACGCCCCATGTGGCAGAATGTGGTGATACCTATACAGGGTGTAAACGAACCCTTCACGCATCCGTCAACCAAGCATTCTGTACATCAAACTAAGTACCCCTACGCAAAAATTTTTGCTGGGAAATGACTTTTTTTTTGGGGTCATAAATCACATTTTACGGTAAAACTCAAAGTAGCACTCTTACAACATTGTGCTAGTGGATGCTTTGAATAGTAAACGGGTCATGGAGGTAATTTAAGTAAAGTTAAAACCTGAAATACTAGTATTTACAAAAACAGCTGTGAAAAATTTGGAACTTTGACCCCCAATATCTCCGTAACTAGGAGGTTCCCAGGTATGGTCTAGAACAAAAAAATGATCACAGTGGTGGGAAGAACAAATGCCCTTCGTTTGCGTTAAGGGTACTTTTACACCCTTTATGTCATTTGAGACCTTGTATTGTACCATGTTCGGACAAATAAATGAATTGAATTAAGGGTTGACTCATATGAAGGTCAGGCACAGGTTTTTTTTATGAAAGTTTAACATGAGTGATACTTCACGCATTTGCAACCGTAAATTGAAGCAGCATTGTCAATTCCCAAACTATGATGGTGATTGAACCTGTATGCATCACAACAACTCCTCATTATACAATAATACATTAAATCACGCCTATGGGGGTAGGCAGAAACCATAGAACGCCACTGCCACCATTCATACATCTGGTCATACCCGGTTAAGAGTACTACGCACCTGTCCTTTCTGAAGAACCTCGCCAATAAGGTCAGTGTATGTATTTCTAGGACGCTCCCTCCCAGCATTACAGCTGATTATTACACTCTTAAAATAATCGTGACGCAACAATTCGATTAATTTAACACAATAAATATTTAGCAAATAAATTGACCAACGAATCAATAGCAGACGTTTATCTAATCCTTCCCAATGTTAATAACATGAACTCTGTAAACCCAAACAGAACTTTATACTAAAGAAATAAGACTTATTTTTGAAGTAACAGAGATAGAGAAACATGATTATTTATCGGTTTTTAGATAAGATATTATCAGATAAAAAATAATATCGATAAAACAGAACGAAAACAAAATTGTGGTATTCATCGCAACAGTTCGGAAAGTGAAATACGTGTGTTACGAAGAAAATACAGAAAAATCAAAGATGACTAACTCTTGCAAATACTACTGTGACAGGACCTTAGGGTGGATGCTGAACAACAAGATCATAGTTCTATTGTCACTCTTTTCATTCTCTCTGTTTGTATCTACGTTAGTTCTCGCTGGTCAGAAGAATACGTTGGCCGCTGAGCTCCACGAATGTAGGACCAATGAAGCTAATACGACAACTGTACCGCCAGCAGCAGATACAACCACAAATGCACCAGCTGATACAACCACAAATGCACCAGCAGTTCAAACAACCACCAATGCACCAGCAGTTCAAACAACCACAAATGCACCAGCAGTTCAAACAACCACAAATGCACCAGCAGTTCAAACAACCACAAACGCACCAGCAGATCAAACAACAGTACCAACAGTACCAGATCCAAAGGCTCCCGGGAAAATGTTACAAATACTAAGTGGTAGCCTTTAACGAGTTCTTCTCATAGTGAAAGTGTTTATGTGATAATCGGAGTGGAAAGATCATTCAGGTTCAGGTCATTATTGTATTGTTTAACGGGATGGTGTCCGCAACGCAACGTCGAAAGCGTGTATTTTTGTAAAGTCTGTACTCAGCGTTATCTGACCAAGATGGGTCACACCACTTGCGCTCTTCTTCTTTATTCGAAGGGTCAGGTAATGCTGGATACAGACTGTACGTGATTTGAAAGAAAAGAAAAGAATGATTTTTTTTTTACATTATTTTTTGTTATTTTTTTTTTGTTATTATAACGAAGTCTGTCTCGTGAGAAAGTCCAGTGATAGGTTAAAAATGAGCCTTTTGTTAAGTAACGATCATTTATCAAGCACTGCATGAAATCAGCATGAGCTCAACAAGAGACGTTCAAGTTTCATCATTTGCCTAGCCCATTCCCAACTATTTTGGGATCGGCTTCCAGTCTAACCAGATGCAGCGGAATACCAGTATTGTACATGAAACGACTGCTTATCTGACCTCTACCTGTCACAGATCAATAAGTGGCAGCTGGGAGCAACGGCTTAACGTGCAAGCTGTTCCAGATTATTTTTTTTTAAATTGTACTGCAACCTATGATCAACTAGTTAAAATGACGTATGGTGATGCCAACCCATTACAGTAACATAAGTACCTATGCTGTGGGTTATGTGCGAACATATTTTTTTTTATACTTCAAATATATTAGCTATATAGGCTTGCGTTTGTGCGCTTAAATTTACTGGGCAGCCGATCTTTGGGTTGGACAAAGAGGATTTTTTTCATGAGTACCTATTATTTACTCCCTAAAAGTATGTCCCTAATTTCACCAAACATGGTTCAGATTTTTCTGAAATATTTTACTTTTTGTCGATTTTTGCTAATTGCTAATAATATTTTTGTGATTCCATGGATTGTCAGGGAAGCCATATTGACACCTAACGTGATTAGTCCTATAAACAAAACGTTTATATATCACGGCAAACTGATATAATGAGTCATTTTGTTATCAGTTAATTTGAGTAACTGGGCATTTTTTCGACATTGTAACGTCTCTGTTGCACACATCAGTCTCTCTCTTTCTAAAGTTTCATGTGTAATATGTAAGATTAGCGCTGTTCAAGCGATCCTGGAGCAGGAAGAGATGATATTGGAAAGAATTTTTGCGTTCTCTTAAGTACGCAAAAATTCTTGTTATGCCTTTGATTGGCTTTATATTGTTTCTTTAATACTATATTAAGGGGTTTTTGCAATGGCTGCGGGTTGTTCGCAAGATATACCGCGGCCTCCACATGAAGGGCTAAAAAGGAACATGGGTGGTTTATAGTCAGTAGAAGTCTGACACTCCCTTTCGCTCTGCCCAAGAGTGGGGTTATTCAATAATTTTTCACCCGCAAAAAGGGGTTCTTGCAATTTGAGTTAGGGCGATAGCATTTTGTGTTGCATGTTTTTTATATACTAAAATAAAATGAATGTAATGTGTTATTTTACATACATAAGACAGCAAAGTTTTTTTGTTAAATGATTTCATGGTGTAACGTGTAGTCATTAGTTCTACAATATTAATACCTACTGTCTGCTGTTGAAAATGTACCTAAATATTTTAATTTTAGATAATTATTTTGTGAACAATTTTATGACTGTAATCGATCAATATATTTATAAGATAAGATATAAAATACCAATGCCTTTTATTTTTATAACGATGTACGTATGGATTTTGGTTATACATAAATATCCGTACCTAAACATAATTTACACTCACTTTCCTAGTTAGTTCTTCTATAAGGAACTCGTCTAAACATACTTACTAAAAATTAAAGTAAAACGTACATATTAATGAACTATTATTTATACTAAAAACGGGAAATGTACCATGTATATTTAACATGGTAAATATCCCGTTTTCAGTATAAACAATAGTGCTAGTGACAACGACCATACAGCCATTAGACGCCTAATAACAGGCGACAAATGTCTGTCAACACCACAGAACAGATAAAAGAGGTTAGAAGGGCCTTGTGGGCGGGGCAGGCGCGCCGCTCATATGTCGCAAACGCTCAAATGTCGACAAAATTTGATTTACCGGCCAACAATCGCGCTCACACTGACAGCGTACGAAGCTCCGCGAAAAAAAAGAATTATGCCATCTTGCGCTATTAAAATGTGTCGGAAAAGAAGTCAGGGTGTGTAGTGTGCCTCGAGAAGGGATTTCTTATCACCGGTAAGTCCAAATACCTTAAAATACAAGTAATATTTGTAATTATTACAATAGTATTATGTAGTTGGTAGAAAAAATGATACTGTCGCAAGCAGTTAAAAAATTACGTACATTGCTTGCAATACGTGGGTACCATCTTGTACTGCGTGGGCGATTGCGCGATGTATTTCGTTCACTGCGAACGTCGCGTACGACGAGCCAAAGCTTGAGTTCTGCAAAATCTATGCGTTTCGATTGTGTTGTACCAAGTTGTAAACAATGTCGATATTTAGTATGTGTGAATGTATTCAAATGATATTATTATGAATATGATTAAATAACTTCGTTTATTACTGTCAATTATTGTTTATTGTGGGTTATTAATTTTGGTTTTCGTCTAAAATTTGTTTTGAGGTTAGTCATTTATAATGGAAACATAACACAACAAAGTTTTGTTTTTAGGTTTCCAACAGATCCAGATACAAGAACACTATGGCTAGAGGCAACCGGTAGAATTGAATAGATACCTACTAACTAAATGTAGTAATTAATTGAATGTATGTCTTATTTTTAAGTGTTTCTCGTATGTTTACTTTTGATTTTACTTTTTTAATCTTTAATTTTGTATCTGTGTGAGACAAATAAATACCTTTTCATTCTTTCTATCCCGTTCCGAAATTAAAGCAAAATATTGAAAACTTAAAGTTACAAAACTAAAGTAATTTTATCGACATAAATTATCGACCTTTTGGTCGCCGTAACATGTATGAGAAATTAAAGCGTGTGTGAGTGTACGTCATACGCAGTGTTTGCGCTAGTGTGACAACCAGTAGCAAGCTCGCGATCTAAGTGAGTGCGGTTTATTTGTGTGCGTTATGCGCGTACGTATTAGCCTCTTGCTTGTAGTGGATATAGAGAGTGGGAGACAAGCGGCGACAGGCGTTCTAATACAAATCAGGAACTATTTCCTTTCTAATCTCTTTTATCTGTTCTGTGGTCAACACATTAGGGTAAAAATCTTATGCATGTCGTTACTCATAAAGTTCGAATTAGTATCGACCACTTCTGTGAGCCGTAAACACTTCCGCACTACACCTTTGAAAATTCGAGAAAATAGACATAATATGGCCCCGGGTACAGTACGTTGGTGTGATAAAGAAAGCCGAACTTCAAGTTTCCTGAAAGACGGTATCACATTTCATCGGTAAGTTAATAGTTCCATAATCTAAATAAGATTAATTTTCTGACATTATTTTTCGGAGTTCATCGTATACTGGTCATAGTTGATATCTTTTATGATTGCATCTCTTTCTTTTAAAAGTATTTTTTTCGCCATCTCTTTTCCTCGATTTTAAGCAAACATAATTAGTGATGTTCCAAATCCTATGACTACCTCTGTTATCGATAAAGCAACAAAAACCTATAACTAAATTTATTTAAGCAAAAAATATATTGTTAATAATTAAAAATTACAACACAGCAAAAAATTACAACAGCTAATAAATTATTATTAAGAAACTTTAACGATTAATTTTAGATACCCAAACGATCCTGATTTAAAAAATAAATGGGTAATTGTAATAATACCTAAAAAATAAGCCACGTGAGTCCCGAGAATCCCGAGTTAGATCACAACTCTATCACATTGCGCGATGCATTCAATTAAGTTAGTCCTCCCTCACCAAAGACTTCGAACATAGCTTGGAATAATTACGGAAATAATGTTAAAATATTGTTTTATTCATTTTTGAATGTACCTACATGATTCAATCATATTCAGAATAAAGAAGGTACTTAAATGCAAGTTATGTTTTATTAAATACAATAAAAAAATATCGATACTTTCTTGTTTGATTTAAACCTGTCCCATCCCTAGTGAAATGGAATGAACTTGAAAGGGCCAATCAGAACGCAGTACCCCGTTCCCCCGCACCTCAGCAAGTTGACAGAATTTGTTACGTGCATTAGATCAAGTATTAGGCGTCTAGTGGCTGTATGGTCGTTGGCTAGTGACCATGTCAGTTTAAAATCTTACATCATATAAATGAATATAGAAATAATTAATGATGAATAGACTGCCTCGTTGGTCTAGTGGTCGCAAGCGCGACTGCTGAGCATGAGGTCCTGGGTTCGATTCTCGGGTCGGGCAAACTGATATTCGCTTTTTCCATCAGGAAATTATCAGTAACAGCCACGGAGTCTGGATTTGTGCCCGGTTGATGGCAATAGGCTCGCCCCCTATTACATGGGACTTAAACATAACTGGCGAAATGTGGGTGTACCATTAGGTACACCTCTGCCTAACCCTTCGGGAATTATAGGCGTGATGTTATGTTATGAATATAGAAATATAAATTTTGATAAATTGAGTGAGAATCTTATGTCAAAATCTAGAAAATTCTGGACTTCTTTCAGTTGTATTTTATTTCGATGACGTTATTAAGTACGGTGCATTTCAGTAGCTCAGAAGAATTGAAAATATGAAGGTGTGTATTACAATAAATTGGTGTCATAGAAGTACAAAAAACTTTCCATATATAATGACGACAATGAAACTTACACTGTTTTGACGATAAAGAAAAAGTTACAAATAAATTTAACCACTTATTATCTCTAATTTTAATTTAAAATATGACGTTGATAATATGTACTATCGAAATAATCGATACTAATATCCAGATAATGTAATCCATATTTCAATTTCAAGATTGCGAAATTATTTTCTAGTGTCGCTTGAGTGTTCCTTTTATTCATTTGCTTCCAATTGCAATTGTGGTGATACCGATAATAATGATAAGGACATGTAATGAGAAGGAATGAGGAAAATACCGTTTGGAAAGTTCAGTGTGAATCACATGAATCGGATGGCTATAAAAGTTGAGCAAGACCAAAGAAACAATGTATGGATTTTGGGAAGGATAAATTATGGCTAGTGGCTTAATAATAACTGCCACTCGGGTCGATCTTTAGGTTAAGCCGCGCTTACCTAAGTTGGTCTGTGAATGGGTGACCGCCCATTCCATTCCAAGTTCCCTCCGTGCCTCGGAAAGCACGTTAAGCTGTTGGTCCCGGCTGCCATATGTAGATCTTTGGCAGTCGTTACAGGTAGTCAGTAACCTGAAAGTCTGACAACCAGTCTTACCAAAGGGTATCGTATTACCTAGTATAAACTGGGTTGTGGAGGTCAGATAGGCAGTCGCTCCATGTAAAATACTGGTATTCAGCTGCATCGGGTTAGACTGGAAGCCGACCCCAACTTAGTTGGGAAAAGGCTAGGCAGATGATGATGATATGGCTAGTTAGGAGGTGACTGTTATGAAGACTAGCAATAAAGAGGACTTTTGGCCGAAAAGTGTCGTATTTCGTCATTTCAGAGGACGGCTGCGCGACACCACGCAGCGAAGAATGACGCTGGCATCGTTACGTGTTTAGTTCTAAGTAGTTTAAAGATTGTTATAATGAGTTTATTATTGTTTAGGACAGTTTATTTTATTTTATCTATGGGCCTCAGTAGCCTGACAATTAAATGACTGATTGATTGATAAAGAATTATGGAAGTGGAAGTCATAATATTGTGCCTAGGGGCGGTATTTGTTTCAGAGCATACTTTTAAAAAGAAACAATCGACTTACAAAAAACATTAAAAAGCAGAAAATAAGTTTACTTTGTGAACTGTGGCGACAGAGACGTCTATCGCAACACATGCGAACTAAATTTGAAAATCCTATATCGCGCTATCAACTTTATCTGCGACATTAGCGTATTTAGGAAATCTCGACTTACATAGCGGGGAGTTAGCCCATCAGACACACAACACCCATCTGGTTGGAGGATCCTCCCTTTTCTATGGGGGATGAACGAAAAAGAACTTTACACCCTGTTCCCCATATCCCCCAAACTGGTGACCCCGAGCATGAACGTCAGCGCAGTCTTCGTGCAGCTACTTCATACGTCATCATCACTTCCTCAAGCCTTCGAGTAGCGAGTCATACCGCCAGCCAGCAACCACGGCTTCATCAGGGTATCCTGACCACCAGCATGCAGCGGAAGCGCGTACCTGGTCATCACCCTCAGCCTCATCAGCGACCTTGGCACAGCACACTGCACTTCGGCCGGTCAGAAAGAAAAGAAAGAAAGAAAGAAAAAGTATTTATTGGTCTCACACAGGACAAGAAATCAATAATAAAAGACGTCAGCAAGCAAAGACGCACTTCTCTCCTGGTCGACGCAGCAGCCAGCCACTACGCAGCACTGTATCATATTTAGAACAGTGATAGTCTAGTAGACCCTTTTTTTTTTGTTTGGTGGAAAATCATCAACTCTTGGGCAGAGCGAAAGGGCACGCCTGATTTTTCGGATTCATGTGTGTTTGGTATAATTATCACATCCTTCGGTGAAGGAAAGCATCGTGAGGAAAACAGCATGCCTTTTTTTTTGGCGGTTGGAAAATCATCAAATAATAAATCCTCCCACTCTTGGGCAGAGCGAAAAGGAGTGTCAGACTTCTACTGTCTAAAACCACCCATGTTCCTTCTTAGCCCTTCATGTCGAGGCCGCGGTATCTCTTGCGAACAACCCGCAGCCCCGACGGGACCCGCAGCCCCGACGGGGCTCCCAGCCCCGACGGAGACCCGCAGCCCCGACGGGAACAAACCAGCATGCCTGAGAAATATTTCTCAACGGCATCTAAAGCCAAGTCAAAGGCGCATAAAAGCACTGACATCAGGTTAGGCACACGATAAAGAAGAAGACAAAAAAAAAATTAACTAGATATTTTTTCAAACAAGAATTTACATTATTATTATCTCAACCATATTTAGAAAAGCTTCGTATCTTGCTTAAGATCTTAACTAAGGAAAGATACAATCTTTTATCGTGCATTTTAAACCACAGTTTAGTCATAACTGCTTAATTTAGTTTGAAAAGTGCTGTCATCGGCGACACCTTGCCCTCTAGCGGCAAGCCATCGAATTAGAATATAAATTGAACTCTTTATATAAACATTTATAATTTGCATTTAAGGGGAGGTTTTATGTTCCATCTATGTTGGTGGCTTATTTTGCAGAGTCGTCTCTACATATTTTTCATTTAGGATAAGTTTTATCCCAGTATTTATTTTATATCCTTTTTATTTTTTTCGGTGGAAGTATCATCGACCTTAAAATCTAGGGCATTGGCAAAAGCTAGGAGTCCATATTAAATACAAACTGTTGTTAATTTTCATATCAAGTGATTTGATTGGCGAATGAATTCTTGATAAACTCAGTACAACAGTTTGAATTAATTTAACATTTTTTTAATTATTCATTTGAGAGTTTATCTGTAAGATTTTCTACAATATCAAACTTTTTTTAAATCATTTTTTTTTATGTCTATTAGGTTGTCACTCTCCGATCAAGTAACGTGTTGCTGGCTGTTAAGTTAATGTATTTTAAATAAATAAATAAAAAATATAGAAAATGATAAATTAAATTAAAGGACCATGAGCAAAAGTGTCCCCACCCTCCAACAGGTTTGAACCCAGTGCCATTCGATGCGCCTGGTAAGTAAATTATTTTTTTATTATGACGAGTTTTTTCAGAAACGTGGGGTTTACCTGGAATACTTGAATATATCTACCAAACCTAACTTTTCCAATGGCAACATTTTTTCAAATCTGGGAGGTCCAACAGATTTGGGACTAGTGTCATTCGAAGCGCCTATACAATAAGGTTTTTTTTTACTAAGGCGACATTCTTGAATTATGTGGGGTTTACCTGGGATACATCAAAACATCAACCAAACCTAACCTAACCTAACCTAACCATTGAAGACGCTTTTTTCAAATCTGGGAGGTCCAACCGATTTGGGACTAGTGTCGTTCAAAGCACCTATACAATCAGGTTTTTTTTTTTACTTAGGCGGCATTCTTCAATTATTTGGGGTTTACCTGGGATACATCAAAACATTAACCAAACCTAACCTAACCATTGAAAACGCTTTTTTTTCAAATCTGGGAGGTCCAACAGATTTGGGACCAGTGTCGTTCGAAGCGCCTATACAAGAAGGTTTTTTTTTACTAAGGCGACATTCTTGAAATATGTGGGGTTTCTAAAGCATAAAAAAAATAAACATGCATGACTAAGCATGCTTCAAATAAACCCCCCTGACTTCCCCAGTGACTGAATCCTCAAATTCATATATTTTAATAGATATTTTGTGCTACAAAAAAAAATCCCATCGATTTTGCAATTGAAAAAGATAATAACTCTTTCCCTGGGTTTTTAGGTTAGGTTGATGTTTTGTTGTATCCCACATAAATCCTACATATTTCAAGAATGTAAAAAAAAAACCTTATTACGCAGGTGCATCAAATGGCACTAGTTTAAAATCTGTTGATTCGCCCAGATTTGAAAAAAAGCGCCTTCAATGGTTAGGTTAGGTTGATGTTTTGATGTATCCCAGGTAAACCCCAAATAATTCAAGAATGCCGCCTAAGTAAAAAAAAAACCTGATTGTATAGGCGCTTTGAACGACACTAGTCCCAAATCTGTTGGACCTCCCAGATTTTCAAAAATGTTGCCATTGGAAAAGTTAGGTTTGGTAGATATATTCAAGTATTCCAGGTAAACCCCACGTTTCTGAAAAAACTTGTCATAGTAAAAAAATAACT
Organism: Diarsia brunnea; assembly: GCA_949774965.1. Lineage (NCBI taxonomy): Eukaryota > Metazoa > Arthropoda > Insecta > Lepidoptera > Noctuidae > Diarsia > Diarsia brunnea. The sequence continues at coordinate 4,611,773 of OX459014.1, read as the reverse complement.
TACTTACCAGGCGCATCGAATGGCACTGGTTTCAAACCTGTTGAGGGTGGGGACGCGGTTCATACAAAATCCCCCATGGTCCTTTAATTCCGTCAAACGTTGCATAAATAAAGGTACCTCATTGACTTATCAAATAAAACAACAAATATCATCTACCCTCACATTTCCTATTTTTTTTTACAATCACAAAACATAGTAAAATAAAAAGAAAAACCTTAATAAATATTTTTTTTTACTGTAGCAACCCACCCTTAAATTCACCGGTAGCAACACAAACGACGTTCAGCTAATACGTTATAAATATTCATAGTCATAAGTAGCTCCCGACCTATCGAACGTTTACTACTTGTCCAGTGTTACCTGAACCACGACCACGGACCCAGGATTCCCTTTAATCCGTAAAACTCTTTCGCAAAGACGGGGTGGGTAGACCTTGATATTTTGGCCGTCTACTCTTCACCAGGGGAAGGGATTCCGATACACATTATACGATATTTCAATTCAGTATTTATATTTCCTTCGGGAGTATGGCTTTAAATCCATGTGGTATGTTCTGGTAAATATTTTTATTTTGCGTTTAGTTTCTGTATAACGGAACTTAAACATTTCGGACCTTCAAAGCAATACTCAACAGGCATTTCTGGGCACGCTTGTTTCATTATAAACCTGATCCATGGTTTTCCATCCAGCGCAAAAGAATCAAGCAAAGAAGAAAGCCCATTTAAATAGGCAACAAAAAAAAAAACAAATGTCCGTTTTAGTTTGAAAATATAATAAATATTTTAAATATCAGCCGGACTGCCATTACCTCATAAATACACGTATGATTTTATGACTTAATATATATATATTTTTTATCATTAGAGTTTAAATACCTTACGAGTAAGATTGATGAGTATTTTTGGATATAGATTACTTATGATTAGATATTTTGGTATCTATTTTACATAAATCTGCTTATGTACTTACTTTATAATTTTTTTTTATTACAAAAAATATAGGTACAAAGTTATAACCTGTTTTTAAATCACTGGCCGATATAATTGTTCGCAAAGTCACTGTTAAGTTACTGTTGGATTTTCATGAAAAATCTAATAGTTTCACAACATTTAAAAATGTCCCCTTTGCATGAGCGACCATGAAAATGTTTGGGTAGAAATAGTGACCCTCCACATACAAATTATTCATCGGAAATTAAGCAAAACAACTGTTCCATACAATTTAACGTGAAACTATTACAATACCTACACATCAAAATGTATAGGTATAACAATAAATTAAATAACAATATAACCTGCTCCTTCTTTTCGAACAGCAGTTTTTATTTTAATCACCGTTGAAAAGTTCAGTGCATTGAATGATAAACTGTTCCAATATTATTTTTTTATTTTATTTATTTAATGTCTAAAAAACGTATGCTATTACAATTTTGTTCTGGCCATACATCGAAAACCTCTCAGGGCTAACTGTGTGCTGGCGAGCCGGTCATAAACTTTAACAAAATGTTACTATACTATTATAAATAATACATTATAAAACTTATCTTTAAATGATAATGATTCATGGGTGCATACCATAGAAATATAAACAGTCATATTTCAAGAGAAGTTTTGTGTAAGGATACACTTAGATTTATACTTATAACTTTTCGAACTAGTTTTGTATAGCGTCTGCAAGTCCTCTGCCTAGCGTTTTCCCAACTATGTTGGGGTTTGCTTCCAGTCCAACCGGATGCAGCTGAATACCAGTATTTTACATGGAGCGACTACCTAAGACTGTTTGTCAGACTTTCAGGGACATTGTGACTACCTACCTGTAGCGACTGCCAAAGAAATATATATGGCAGCCGGGATCAACAGCTTAACGTGCTTTCTGAGGCACGGAGAAACTCGGTATGTAATGGGTGGTCACCCATCCACAGACCAACCTAGGCAAGCGCGGCTTAACCTAAAGATCAACCCGAGTGGCAGTTATTATTAAGCGACGAGCTCCTCTAAAGTGTCCCTTCCAGTATTACTACAAGAAAATATTAATTATTTTTCCTCTAATTGAATGTAGATAGTTCTAAGTAATAATGCTTTGACCGGTACGGACACATAAAAACATAATCCCGTATATTATTATATTATGATACAAAATACTCATATTCTCATTATTACTGCCCACGCAAAACCTATAATGTAATACAAAACCTATAAAAAATAATGTTTACTTATTATTATACTCTTATAGTGTGGCTTTACCTTCGACTACTCTGTACAAACTTTGAAAGAAAACAGTAAAAAATTGCGTGATTGGTGACCCCCTTGTAGAACCGTTAAACTACCTGGTTCGTTCTAGTTGTTGCAAGTGCGCCAGCTGATCATTAGGTCCTGGGTAGATTCACAAGTCGGGCAAAGTGTTATAATGTTTTTTCATCAGTAATTAGTTAGTAACAGCCACAAAGTCTGGATATGTACCCGGTTGATAGCAATAGATGCCCCTTACTACCTGTGACATACACTAAAACTAGAGCAATGTGGATGTACTATTAGGTACAGTCAAAGTCAAAGTCAAAGGCAAAACATTTATTTCAATTAAACCATTACCAGGTACTTTTGAATGTCAGAAGAACAATTCATAAAACTAAACTACGAGTGCAATACGTCATCCCGAAAGCCAGTTTTGCCTAGACCTTCGGGGATTACAGGCGTGATGTTATGTTATGTAAATAGACAGTTTCGCTAGGTGCACAAAACCTGCTAACTGCTTTATCTTTTCACCAGTATGGTAACTACTGATATAAATAAATAAAAATAATACCGTCATCACCAAAATAAACTGCTATCTTATCTTATCCTAAGTGGAAAGGAGATTCAACAACAGATACCTCTAGACCATGAGTTACGCATTCGAGCTGCATGCGTCTTGCAACGATGACTCCACAATCCAAAAAGAGCCTTACGAAGCGATGGATGAAAACACGTGTGTAGCCTTGTGCGCTTGCTTACATGTCGCTTGACGCAACGTCACGTGATTACGGATTCAGATATTTATGATCCGATTTACGTGATTCTTTTTCCGGTTGATGCGGAATAGTTGCCATTTGGTCCCATAAAAATTTAACATAGTTTGGCCCAGTACTTTTCAATTTATGATTTTATTTTGTAAATTTTTGTATAGGATATTACAACTAAAAATGAAAAAATTAAAAAAGTTTTTTTGCAAAAAAAACAACCGATGTCACCGACTTCAGGAGTTGATTTTTCTTCTGAAGTTTATTTTTCACTTTTTGGTGTTTTTGAAGTCGGTTGTTTTTTTTGCAAAAAAGTTTATTTTTCAAGTTCGTTTGGGTTTGCAATTCCGAAACTATGAGATTTAGAGAAAATACTCAAAAGATGTCGAGCCGGATTTTGAAGGAGACTAAAACTGCATTATTAGATTTTTGGAAAATCAATATTTCTAGCCAAGAATCAGAATCGAAATCCGTTGGCTTTGAAATAAAAAAAAAACTGTATCATTACACCATTCGATAATGTCGCAAATCGGGATCACATTCTAAAAAGTATGTTCCTCATAGTTTCAGATTTGGGCGTCCACATTCACTTGAACCCTGTATACATAACAAATAATTTAAGTACCTATTAATATTTTTCAGATCCACTAAAAGTAATTGGATTTCTTTCTGCCTACGTAATTAAAATCTAGATTGGGTAAATAATTAGGCAGAGACATTTCGGAAAACGGTCTTTTTACATTATAATTTATTTTTGTTTGAACGATAAGCAATTAAGGTTAGACTTGATAATAAGGTGACATCGATATTAAATTACTGGAACTGATAAGTCTATTTTATAAACATTTTAATTCGTGTAGTTTTTTTTGTGTCATTTCCAGACAGCCATCTAATATTACGATTTCAAAGACGGCCTGACTGTTGTATGTACTCGTACATTGTGAACTGATTGAAAACGCCAAAATAAAAAACGGCTAGTTGAACCAGTCTGACCAGGTCCTTAAAAATATGGCTGGTTTACACTGGATGTGGAAGGCGAAGCTTGGTTGGTTGCTGGCGCAACGCGGGAGAAATTTTTTTTTTACTATTCTACGTGGTGCGTTCTTCCATACCCCTATATCTTATTCGATATTTGACCATGTTAGCCCCGCAAACATGATCAGATCGTCACGGTACCGTCGTTGCCGCCGTTGACCTCGACGGCGTTTAAATTCCTCAGGCATCCGACGACGACGACGATTATTGCCCATCTCGCCTGGTGCATCCATGGCACATGGCCTACCTGTGGAAGAGGCTTATGTCCACCAATAAATTGCTAAAGGCTAAAGTTCATGAAATAAGACCCGAAGATGGTATGACCCAAAGACAATTTAGAGTCACGTTTTGATAAACGAGATGATTTTGAAATGCATACATCGCCTTTTAAAAACCAAACGTAGTATTTAAACATGACCACGTCCTGAAGATTTTCTTCCCAGATCTGATATTCTCATGAATGTATCACATAAAGATAAGCTTCGTTTTTGTATAAGTAAGTTTTACAGCGGCCTAATGAAAGATTCCATCGGTGTTATGATAGACGATCGCGGCGCTATTCTGAAGATATTGAAGGAAAACTCAAGAATGTGGAGTTGTATAGAAAGAAATCGTCGCTTATTTGTATAGATTTGTCTTTTAGGTAAGTGTTTAGGCAGAAAATAAATCAAAAAGAACTATCTACATTTTTAAGAGGGAACAGAGTCTACGAAGAATTTGAGAATAGGTATTTGAAGAAACTATAGCCGTCGCGCTGCGTCAAGTCTGCCCCCGTAGAATGCGATAGTGAAAACCGATTGAGATAATCGAGAAACGTCAATCTTTAAACTTTTATGAGATTGACGTATTTCCCCATTCTTTCTTAATTTTTTTTTCACAAAAACTAAAACCGATTACATTTTCTTACAAGGTTTTTTAAGAAAGAGCATTTCTAGGTGCTTGTCAATTTCGTTTTATGTATAAAACTTTTAGAATTTGTGTATTAGTCGTTTAATCACAGGCGTAAAAATAAGGCCAACATACTTATTTTTGGAATATTGATATGAACTTGCTGACCATAAGGAAGGCAATGATAAGCACTTATTATCTACAGCAGACCCTGATTATATGAAAAAAGTGAATGTAGAGGTTGATTCAGAAAAAAAGGGGAATACATTTGTACGGAGACTAATAGCCTATTCTCTCTTAATACGGATTTAATTGAATTTCACGCTTATATTAGTCTTGGAATTCTTCATTTCATTAGAGTTGTGTTCGAAACCAAATTTGTAATGTGTGTGTAGGTACCCTACAAAATAATAATATATTTTACATTAATTTAAATATTTTTACCTCACAATATAAAATATAATATTCAGCGGTCCGCTGCTTTATTATAATATTCAGAAAGTAACGCAGAAATTATTCCAATAACGTGCATAATCCTTACCGAAGCGGTAGGACTTTGTGCAGACTTTTACTTATTTCCAAGTTAGTTCTTGTGTTTATATTTTTCTGTAGCATGTTCTTCTTAGTTAAAGAGCGGTAAAATTGAAATGAACTTTTATAGATATTATAAAGCAGTTAATTACACTTCTACAAAATGACTGGTGATTATTGGAAGAGCATTAGCCTTAAGAATTCTTGTACATTAATAAATATTTATTTTTAACTGTCCAAAATAATTCCTACTACATAATTGTATGTTAAGAACGACTTCCAGTCTAACCGGATGCAGGTGAATTATAATAATTGTCAATTTAGGACATAATTCAAAAACAAAACAGTTCAAACAGTTTGTAAACTGTAACTGTGTAACTGTAGATACACTGTAGAGAACTGTAGATTAGAACGTCGTACACGACGTTCTAATTTAATACCTATTGAGTACGAGTGATCCTTTCATAATGTTCCTACTGAATTTGTAATAATTATAATACAGTGTGCCTCAAGAAGTTTTAGTAAAATCCTCTGAACCTGTGATATGCAAATAAATAATATGTATTTTGTACAAATGTTGTGTGCCGATCGTGTGAAAACCTAGTCGATCAAAAAATACACATAATAATATATATTTTAGACAATCGAAATATTCGCACATTTTATTCCCAGAATAAGACCACGAGCCTCTTATACGTCGATATTGAGTCAGTCATCTCATCAAAGAACGCGTACAAATGAGATCGTTTCCCTCCCAAATTCCTCTTACCCCCGAGCCATCAATTGCTAGCTACAAAAATTGATCAAATAAAAAATGTGGTGGATATTTTCTGGTGTGCCCTTTGAAAATTCTCCTTTTTGTATCACAATTTTGGTGTGAATAAGGTTATTGTCAATCAACGAGTATATTTTGAAGCCGGTTCGAAGGTTTTGTTGATTTCTGATTGACAGAGGATTCGAATTTGGATACGGTGGAATTGATCGCTGCATTTAAAATAATTCAACATGGCCGCCACGAAATATTACGGAATTTGTTCCGTGAAATGCGTCGGAAAATGTTTCAGGAAATGTGTCAGATTGTGGTTATTTTTAAATGTTTTGTATTACTTTATCTTTCCATCTGTCCGCAGTGCGTTCATAACTTGAGAGTTATAAAACCAATCCGATTTGCTTTTTATTCTGCTCATGATATTTTCTAGGTCACTGACGAACTCGAATATGGGGTATTTTGGCCCACAGTGGTGGGCCAAAATATCCAAATATCCCTGCCGCTCTGCCCAGAGCGGGAAGAGTCATTTGAAGATTTCTCAAACTCCAAAAAAAAGTAGGTATATACTGTGTGGTACCTACAACACTGTTACCATTATCATTGTTAAACCCTTTAGTATAGTAAATGGTGAGTTCAAATGTCACATTGCAACTCCAAAATGTTCCTTTTTTCGAAAGTACACCAAAACTATAACTAATCTAATGAGACGACCACCTAGTTAGCAACAAACCAACACCAAAATATTACAATATGTTATACAGTATTGCTACATAGTTGACAAAGACAACATACACCGTACAAAAGGCTCCAATGAAACTTGTTTTGACATATAATAGCTGAAAGTTTGGTAGTTAGCGCGCCTAGACATTTATGATTTATAAGTTATACGCTTATGGCGGTTTCGAGAATTTTGAATGATTTAGGCTGATGATAACAGTTTGAGAATTTATTTATAGGTCAATGATTGTGTGGTACGACTGAAATTAAATAAATTATTACATCATTGTGTAATTGATTCTTTGTTTATTGTCAGGTAGAAGTGAAGCTAAAAGTACACCCACATTTTACCAGTTATGTTTAAGTCCCATGTAATAGTGGGTAAGCCTATTGTCATGAACCGGGGACAAACTCCGTGGCAGCCACCGAGAATTTCATAAGGGAGAGACCCAAGCGGGAGGGGCTCCGGGCGTCGGGGGCCACGTGATGGCTTCCGGCCACCGTAGACGCGGGCCTGTGGACGGTGAGTTGTGGGCTAGCTTGCCGTCTGTCTTATGACGACAACAGGCCGTGTCGACGGCGCGTTCGTGTTCCACGCGCGCCTCAAAGAGATGGCAGCAACATGGAAGGGGCTCGACGCCCGTCGGGGCTGCGGGTTGTTCGCAAGAGATACCGCGGCCTCGACATAAAGGGCTAAGAAGGAACATGGGTGGTTTTTAGTCAGTAGAAGTCTGACAATCCCTTTCGCTCTGCCCTAGAGCGGGATGGGTTATTTGATGATTTCACAACCCCCCAAAAAAAAATTGTTAAGGAAGAGACACTTTTTCCGACCCGGGAATCGAACCCAGGACCTCATGCTCCGAAGTTGTGCTTGCGACCACTAGACTATCGAGCCATTCAAATCTAGCTATCTTCACTGTTATTTTAAACAAATGCAAGCCGAATAGAATAGAAGATTCGATGGCTACACGACATGCTGCTTGACGACATTAAATGAAAATGTTTATTTTATGTCCTCGAATCACCTCTTTAACAAGGACTCTTCCTACTAATGAATTTTCAGAATATAAATAATACCTAAAGATCATTACTCTATGATTTTCTTTTATATTAAAACCTGTACTTTTCAAGGTGACCCCACGATTTGTAGACCCCATCTATTGCTTCGTAAATGAAGAGAAGACATAATGAAGAGATAGTGGTTAGGAGTGGACCAAAGAGTTTAAAAAGTATTATAGAGTGGACTTTGGGAATATTGTCATACAAAAATGTTGATCCCGAACATTTTTAACCGACTCCCAAAAAGGAGGAGGTTCTCAATTCGTCTGTTTTTTTTTTTTTTAGAAAAAGCAGCTTCTGAAGTCGGTGGCAAATAAAACGAAATCAGCCGCTTTTTCTTGTGAAGTTTATTTTTCACTTTTTTGTGTTTTTCGTTTTTGTGTGCACTTTTTTGTGTTTTTGAAGTCGGTTTTTTTTTGCAAAAGAGTTTTTTTTTTATTCTGACACACAAATGGTACCTACCTGTCAAGACACTAAACAGACCGACTTGTTACCAAGTAATAACAAGTACTATTATCTTCGTCTTGTCCCGTTTATCGCTCCTAAAAATTTTAAAGTCTTTGGAGCGGACTAATTTGAAAAAAATTAAATAAAAACTTCAAACAGCGTTTACCTTGCACCAAACCCTGCGGTCCCACCTGCCCACGGTGTGTAGATATAACAGTCTCAGAGCACTTACACACTGGCCTTGTTCTAATGACCAAAGTTTTCAGCGCTGCCAACTTAATATATACAAAATTACCATACCTATGGCTATAACATTGTAGCTTAATGGTGCAAGGATAAAAGGATATTAGTATCAAATTGGCTTTTGGAGGTTGGTAATGTTGTTTGTAACCGATTTAGTGCGTTATCGGGTTTATTTGATCTCTGTATTGATGTTCTGTGGTCTTTGAATGGGGTTATTTTGGGTTTTTTTGATTGGTGGTTTGTTTAGAAAGTATTTTGTATTTTGACTATGGTTACTTAGACTTTAAGTCTGCGTCAGAGCGGCGATCTCACTAGTATTTTTAAAAACATAATGTTCACATGAATAATGGGAATCCGACTGTCTAATTCAAACAAAGCATCGCGATCGCCCTCGCGGTTGCTGACGCCATATGATTTCTTCAAAGTTCTCTGAATGGCATTGTGCAGAACTTCAAACAAGTGCGGGTAAACGGCGGGAGTAACTATTACTCTCTTGTACAGGAATCTGTACAATACACCTTTAGAACGTGTATAATATCTTCGGTGAAAACTGTCCTCCCAAAACAAGTAATCATTTTTCTTCCGGAAGGACACATGTTGTTATAAAATGGGATCCAATGGATATATCAAATGGGACCCATCCTTAATATCTATAAAATGGGATCCAACGAAAATAAAAATAATACGGAAAACAAAACAAATTAAAAGTGTTCCATTTTAAACATTATTATTGGCGAAAATACTTGTCGCAAACAAAGATCTTTTACGCGCGGCACTATAAAAACTTTACTCTATTAGAATTACTCCTTAGTCCTGCTGACCCGTATGATAAAACAGCGTGAAAGTATACACAGAACAATAACGTGTCGGGTTTAAAGCTCATAAAGTAGTTGCTCCATTGTTTATGAGTTAAACTCACCCGTTTGACTTTAACAACTTTTGCCGCAAAACATACCGACATGCGAAACCGCTTACCCGTCACAGTTGGTCAGTACGTTTCATGTACTTACTTTTATATCCGTTTTTACTAATACTATTATCATTTGCCTTTTTTTGGTGGTCGGGAAATTTTCACATGACCCCCTCCTGCTCTTGGCGGAGCGGAAGGAAGTGTCAGATTTCTTCTGGGTTAAAACCACATCAGCACAAAAAACCAAAATCATCTACTTTCATATATCTTTACCCAACTGTGTTGGGGACGGCTTCCAGTCTAACAGGAATCATCAACCAGTATTTTACGTGGAGCGACTACTTATCTGCACCCCACAACTCAGTCAGATTATACGATACGCCTTGGTAAGTCTGTTTGTCAAATTTTCGGGCCACTGACTACCTGTAATGACTTTCAAAGATCTACATTTGACAGTCGGACAAGAGCTTTCCGGCACGGAGAATACTCGTTACCCATCCAATGATGAACCTAGACAAGTGTGGCTTAACCTCAAGATCGACCTTAGTGTCTGTTATTATTCAGCCACGAGCTCCTCTAGACCAAACCTAAATTAAAGCCTTCATAAGAGCACTCTTCTGAACTCTGCGGCTTAGCGACGTGAGTTGGAATTAAATATTACGAAAATTAGGTATCGCGTATCTTGTTAACAGGTATTACAGAAGTGGTATTTGTTTAGTACTGGATACTGAGAGGCTTAACTGAAAAATGTGCCATAAAAATCCGTTCATCCGTTTCGGAGTTATGAGGGAACAAAGAAACGGACACACAACCCTCTTTTTGGGCTTCACCGTAGTCGGGTAAAAAAGGGAGGGGTCAAGTTAGTTGTGGAGCCGTAAAGGGAAGTGATATCTTACCTATCTTTGCCGCCAACGAAAGTTATTATATTTAAGTTTAAATATGGTATGTGTGCCAAGAAGCGATGGCAAGAAGGGAGGTATCTGCAGGGCTATTGCATATCTTTTTAAATGTCAGTGGCTATCATAGTGTCCATCGATTAAGTGTCAAATGGTTATGGTTTGGTACAAAATGGAACCGTTTGACAGTAACGATGAACACTATGATAGCCACTAACATTTAAAAAGATATGCTATAGCCCTGCTGGCTAGATGACCAGTAATAAAGAAGTATGGAAGAGTAAGACTTGCTACGCCAACCCCAAATTAATTGGGTTGAGAGCTGGAGAATAATGATGATGACGGAGGCCAAGATGGGTAAAACACAATAGCCGAAGCACCAACTTAAGTAGAAGTGGATACGAACGAAAGGTTTTTCAAGTCAAACCAGAGGGTGCAGCATTGGAAGGCCTAACAATATAATTATATTATTTACATTTCCAAATCTCAAGTGAATGCGCAGTTCACTGTGTTGGACCAATTCAGGCAAGCAAAATTTCAAAAATAATAAGTAAGTAATATCAAAGATTATCAATAAGTACGTAATGTCAAAGCATATAATGTCAGAATAGTTAAGATATATCTAATATAGTTAACAGATATTAAGAATACAAATAAGTTATTTAGTATGAAACAAATCGGATTCAGGTTTTCACCATAATTTATTATTTGAGTTATTATCATACACCCAAATTCCTACCAGACATACAGACATCCCATGGACATTGGACAATTGGACATATTTATGTTACTGAAGATGGTAACAACGCATGTAAGGTTAACTTGTCATAGGAACAAAGATGCAGAAAAAAAGCAAGTCTCAAGTGCATCATCTTATCGTGTGGGCAGTAAGGTCTAACGACCCCACACACCTTAGTGTCAGAGTTTCTAAACCGCCTCAAAGGCCTCTGACATGGATTGACGACCGCCATTTGGCGGCCGAAACGACCGGCTTATACGTGCCTTCCGAAGCACGGAATTATCTTTTTATCAGACAATCAGGTGATTTAGGCCTGCAATGTCCTAGCCAAACTGAAATAACTTTACAAAGTATGCTTCCCGTGGGAATGAAACCCACGACCACCGGGTCATTAGGCAAACGCCTAAACCACTTGATCACGGAGCAAGTGCATTGTTTACTTAAAAAAACCGTGCGCCACCATCAAACGCAACATAGCATGATGTCACATAGATGGCAATCACAACAGACAAACAAATAATATCTCATCCGATCGTTTTCTACTTGACTGGTTTAGTTTCTTATCGGTCAGGCTTGCGTTAGCGATGGGCGATTGTAAATGACATTATTCGAATAATTCGATTGTACAAGTCATTCAAATTATTCGAATTATAATTTTAGTTCTGTAAATTGTAGTTTGTAAATATTGTAAATAAAAACTTATATGGCGAAAAAAAAAAATTATTCGAATAACCTTACAATTCATTCGAATTTAAAAACGAATGAACATTACTAGTTCTTATATTCAAATATCCGTAAGTTTATCTAAAAGTAAACTCTATGCTCTGATAAAAATACTCAATTTCGTGTGTCAAATTGAATCATTAAGCAATCGAATCCAGAATGAGTGAACTAGCGGTTCGAAACCGCTAGTTTGCTACGAATATCAATTCAAAGTAGACTTTATTGTATGTATAAACAGCCCAATTTTGTATAGCACGGCTAAAGCTAATGAATGAACTAGTAGTTTCATTCGAATTTGAGAACTAGCGATCGATTGTTTTTGCATTCGATTGTTAATATTAGTACTACGAGTATCAAACCATTCGATTGTTGGAATCAGTAACAATCGCCCATCTTTAGCTTGCGTGTACTTTTGTCTTTACATATTATGTTACGTCAAATTCCAGTCTACACGAACGCAGCAACAGTAAGTGTCTAGGAGCACCTGATAAGGTACCTGTCATCATCTGCCTAGCCTTTTGAACAAACTAATTTGTGGTTGGCTTCCAGTCTGACCGGATACAGTTGAGTACTATTATTTTATATTTTGCCACGAGCTCCTGACTGACCACGAATGATAAAAGAAACCAACTATACAGTATGTTAGTTTAAACGAGGGACATATTGAAACCAGCAATAGGGCATGCTTAACTGGAACTAATAAAAATATGAACAAAAAATAAACACTGATAAATAAAAAGCAGAACCATACCAAATATTTCGGAAAAGTCTCGCGACCGTTGCGTTTATCACAGAAAATGTGCGCGGATCAATGACTTTTAGGTATAATCCATTTTCCCTTCATATTTTGAGACTGGCTTAGGACAATAACGAAAAAAAAGTCTAATAAAGTGAGATTTTCAGGGCTATTGCGTATCTTTTTAAATGTCAGTGGCTATCATAGTGTCCATCGTTTAACTGTCAGTTTGGTACAAATTGGAACCATTTGACAGTTAATCGATGGACACTAGGATAGCCACTGACATTTAAAAAGATACGCAATAGCCCTGCTGGAGAGCGTGTGGACAATTACGTCACAAATTAAGGTTATAATTTTTTTTTACATATTTGGGACGAGCATCGAATACTGAATGTCCTCGTTTAACCTAACACCACATATTTCAGTAAGTAATGGACTGTTCTATCCACAGACTTACCTTAGCAACTGAAGCAATTTCGCCAGTTTCACCAGTAACTATGTAAAAAATCTAAGCTAAATTTTACCCACATTGCTGTTTTCGATTGAGCTGTAATTTTGCATACATGTCTAGTTTCCATGACAATGCATAGTTATTCGTTAAGTGATGTCATTATATGGTGGTTTGAATTCCCATGATATGGGTTTTGCTCAGAAGAACGTGAGAAATAAAAATGATGTAACTTTAAAGCGGTGTTTTTTTCAATAATTTTTAATTTTAGCATTCCGAGGAACCACTGATCGACCGATCGATCGGGCAACTAAACGCTCAAGTCCGCCAAGAGTCGAAATCATCAAAAACAAACAGCACATCATGCCCATTTCCACGGCTATTTATATTAATTGAGAGCATTAATAAACAATACTTAGCAACGCACAAAATGAACATCAAACACGCACAGTTTTCTTCTATATTTCCGCAAACATTATTAACTATTTTTGTGGTAAAGGTCGTGGCCGTGAATATTATGATTAGGTTAACATGATGATTTAAATGGAAAACGTCTTTGAACATGACATACAGCCTTTTTTTTTTTGGCGTGTGGAAAATCATCGAATAACCTCTCCCGCTCTTGGGCAGAGCGGAAGGGAGTGTCAGACTTCTACTGACTAAAAACCACCCATGTTGCTTCTTAGCCCTTGCACCAAGGCTGCGGTATCTTTTTCGAACAACCCGCAGCCCCGACGGGCATGACATACAGCCTTACAGTTATAAACTAATAATACTATTCGCATTAAAAGTAACAGTAGATTTCGCGAACTCTTCAGGAAAAAAGTATTTTCTGATCTACCAATAGGTGTCATGCATTGCTAAATATTGCAGTTCGAAAATTTTGACGAAAAACAGCTTGACACACATTTGAAGAACAAACAACTTCGTATGTACTTGTATTTGGATTAGTTTGTCAATGTAGGTATGTCAAGTTGTTTCGTTGAACAAATAACTTGACATACGTTAATAACCCCAGGCATTATAAATTGCATCATAAATCAGGCATTATACATTGTTTTTAACCTCCAGTTGAATATTCTTAACGTAAATAAAAAATTACACTACCGTTGTTTAATATTATTCACCAATTTGTCTCAGGCACACTGTCTATTAATACAGTTTAACTAAATCACCGTAGATTTAACCACAACCACACAACAATACTATAAAACACAGGAGCAAAACGAATACATCAAATCAAAGCTAACACTGAAATCATTATAGTCTTAGCTTTTCCCAACTATGTTGGGGCCGGCTTCCAGTCCAGCCTGATGCAGCTGAATAACTAGTACTTATTTTACATGGAGCGACTGCCTATCTGACCTCCACAACCCAGTAAATTCTGAGAAACTTGATAGGTACCCGTTAGTAAGACTAATTGTCAGATTTTCGAAACTACCTGTAACGCCTATCAAAAATCAAAAGTAATTTATTCAAATTTGGCATAATCAGTAGTTTTTAAATCTAATATTTTACAAGAGACAGTCCCCCAAAACGCCCACCCTCCCTTCGAGTCGATCTTACTATGGCAACCGGGACCAACAGTTTAACGTACTTTCCTAGACAAACACCAAAATGCAGTACACAAAACGCATCTAATCCAAACCACGCAACGTCTAACATTTGATCAAAATGACGTCATTACCGTTCTTAAGGCTGATCTACACAAGCGTCTTTGGCCGTAACTCAAACGCACCGCAACTCAAGTAAATCCTACTCATTAGTCGTCGCGACCCACTAATGTGTTCTCGTCCTAATAAGTGATGGCTTACTTGCTCCGTGTGTACTTGGGTTTTGTTATGTACTTGAATATTGAGGGAAATATATCCGGGGTTTTTTGTGTGGTTCAGTTAATTGGGTATTAGGAGATATTAAGTCTACTTACGAAAAAAAAACATATTGATACAGTAATTATGTATTATATTTTGTACGCGTCGAATTGAGAACCTCCACCTCCACCTTTTTGACAGTTAACAAGAGAAATACACCCTGATATTTTGGTAAAAATAAGGACATCCCGAGTCCCGATTTAGTATATTATTTATGTTTGTTTATGACACATACATTCAAACCAAAAATCACACGTCTGTGTGACAGTTTATGGATGTGGGTTATTAATGGTAAGTGAGACAAATAAATAATATTTCTATGTTTGAAAAAATACTCTTAATATACAGTGAAATGCATTGGCCTAATTGCTCCTCCTGTTTTTTTGGACTTTCCCCACATAACAGAAACATTTAGCAATCCAAATCCCCATACAAGGAAAACATAAACCCGAAGAAATATACAAAATCAACCCAGAAAATATTTACAAAGTAATCTATATACATACATAGACGGTAAACTATTACGTCAACATACAGGTAATATCGCTCACAAAATAAATATTTTCCATGCTACCAGACATTTTCCATCGTTCATCCATCATTGTATTGCCCCCATATCTTCAGGTGAATTTTCTCTAACATGTCTATAAATGATGACCTAGTTCATATTTTATTGTATGGTAACTTTTTTACTCGTTTTTACGGAAAAGGATAATGCAGAATATGATTTGACTTAATATTTTGCAAGAAACTTTTACTTTGACATAAAAAAGTCAAATGATTTAAATAATTGTTAGCCTATTTTTTAAAATATTTATTTCAACAATAGTTACATATTAAAATTTGTAAGATACCCTCTCACAAATTTTAGTATCTACTGATTCAAAAGCATATATTATAGTATAATTATCACATGCTTCGGTGAAGAAAAACTATCGTGAGGACACCAGTATGCTTGACTGGTTATCGCTGAACGCCATGTCCCTATAGCCAAATCATAGGCCCATGAACGGTATAAAAGCTTTCAAAGTATTTATTTATTTATTTTTATATTCTGACACCACTCTGATATCAGGTTAGACACTAACCATACGATAAAAAAATTATAGTTTTCAATAATAACTTCTTAAAGTTCACCTTCGTAAGGTGAGATGAGAGTATCTTGTGCTTGCATGATTTTAGACACAGCAGTTTAGCCAGTGCGCTGTTATCCGTAAACAAATGAATTTAACATTTTCTAGTGATGCAACATAAAATGTTACTAGGTATTTGAAACTTATTTCTAGCCAGAAATAGCGCCGCTTCATGGCAATTTTCACACCAATTATATTATTATAGACTACTCGCAGTCAATGATATGGAGTCTTCATGTGGGTGTACTACCAACGCCTATACCACGTCTTTAAATATCAGTGTGAATACATAACATTATCATTAAAGTTAAACAGACGCGTAACTTTAACGAACCTAACATACACCTAAGGTAACTAATTAGATAACTTCCTCCAGGCGTCATAAACAAACAATATATTTTTACACACATCATCATCTGCCTAGCCTTTTCCCAACTATGTTGGGGTCGGCTTCCAGTCTAACCGGATGCAGCTGGATACCAGTATTTTACATGGAGCGACTGCCTATCTGACCTCCACAACCCAGTTAATACTAGGTAATACGATACCCTTTGGTAAGACTGGTTGTCAGACATTCAGGTCACTGACTACCTGTAACAACTGCTAAAGATCTATACATGGCAGCCGGGACCAACAGCTTAACGTGCTTTCCGAGGCACGGAGGAAACTCGGTATGTAATGGGTGGTCACCCATCCACAGACCAACCAAGGTAAGCGCGGCTTAACCTAAAGATTGACCCGAGTGGCAGTTATTATTAAGCCACGAGCTCTTTTTACACTCAGGAAATAAATTTTTAGTGGGTCTAAACATAAATGTCAGCTATACATACATTTTGAGCATGTACATAGGTTGCAGCTTAGTACAGTACGGAAGATGTTTTTTTTTAAACCGACGAAAACGTTTTTTTTGGGGCACTCGGAATATGAACAACTGTTAAGGTGACATCGTGATTCGATGTCACGTATATAAAATTAGCACACTGCATCATTCGTACATGGATAAACCACAGTTGTTGTGTATGCTGCGGCTCATTAGTGCGTATTCTCGCAACCTTTGTGACGAACTGACGATACAGCGCTGCAACAAGCTATCGTGTAAGTCAAGTATGATTGGAGCCGTCTTTGTGTGCGTAAAGGATGCTGCCCACTACACCGTAGCACACCATGACAGTGCTATGAAACGTATCCGGCAAAAAAATATTCTTCGGATTGTGAAGTACGAGCCTATTCTTGCTAAACCGTTCCATAACTGACCAACGACGTAGTGTGCCATGCAAGTTGCGTATCCGAACTCACAACAGATAAATACTCGGCGATTGTTCTCGCTCTGTGCAAGGCACGCGGTGACGGAAAGGTCTAGTGGCATAATCACATACTTTTCAAAACAAGGAAAATTGGGTTTAACCGCGTATGGGATGACCGTTCGAAATCTGGGCATGATAGATATAGTAGTCCGTGGCGTGTTTCTTTTCGTGCCTCTTACGTTCAAAGCACGGTCATGGTACGGTATGCTACGGTGTAGTGGACAAACTCCTTTATATTAACGGAGGAAACGAGCCTTCTTACACTTATGACGTATTTGCGTCTACAGTTCATCCACAATAGTTTTGCCATCACTGTCAAACTCACAATGATGTTTAATGATATAGCGATAAGGTTGCTAATTGCTAGGGCACGATAGTGGCGGTAACGGTCACCTTCCGTCTGACGTCCGTCCCTCTTATGACGATGACAGGCCGTGTTGACGGCGCGTTTGTGTTCCACGCGCGCCTCAAAGAGATGTCAGCGTCATGGAAGGGGCCCGCAAGGGCCGACGCCCGTCGGGGCTGTGGGTTGTTTGAAAGAGATACCGCGGCCTCGGCGCAAGGGCTAAGTGGGTGGTTTTTAGTCAGTAGAAGTCTGACACTCCCTTTCGCTCTGCCCAAGAGCGGGAGGGGGTTCATCATCTGCCTAGCCTTTTCCAGATGATGAGGGAGGGGGTTATTTGATGATTTTCCAACCGCCAAAAAAAAAAAAGGTTGCTAATTTCTGTTATGCTGTCATTGGTAAGCCTCGAAATTACGGTAAACTTTATTCTTGTGACTGGAACGACAGCAATTTTTGATGCCCGCGGCTTTGCCCGGTTGGATGTCGGTCAAATTATATACTAAAACTATCCTCGAGAACCACTATGAAACAGCATGAAAATCGGTGCAGTAGTTTTTAAGTTTATCGCGAACAGACAGACAAACGGGGTGGAGGACTTTTTTTCATAATATAATATGTAGCGATAGTGATGTAGTGAAGTGAAAGTTTAAACTTGACTTTTTAATTGTGCCATGTTAATCCTTAAGAATAACTATTCAACTTCCTAACTTATACTCGTATTACTCGTATTTTGCACCCCAACCCTTATTATTTAACTTCAGGCATTTACTAAGAAAATCTTTTTTATGTTACCCTATAAATAACTTCAATACAATAATAAGTTTAGTTAAAAAAAAAACTTTGTAAACCCGCGCGAATATTACGACGGAATTTTCTTGGACAAGCCCCTTAAGCCCCTTCGCACATGGCGTCGTATCGTAAGCGTATCGTAGAACGCGCGTAGTACGAGAGCAATACGAGCAGAAACATGTTCAAACAAGTCCGCAAACGAGGCGGTGTTGCAGCGTATCGTATGAGGTGTTCATTGTCATTACGATAGTCGTAGCGTACTGGCGTAAAAAAGAAAGCGACAAAAAAAATATTTTATAATGAATCGGTACTGCAAAAGTTATAGAATTTGTGAGCCTAATCGAAACATTTTCTTGCCTATATAATCATTCATTAAGTGATTACTCGTTCGTACTAGTTCACGTGCAGCAACAGACAGTCTTTTCTTGTAATTATTTGCGATGTATGGATGGATCCAATGAGCACGTCGCTTTCTACTTCTAACGAAATCAAATAACAAGAAATCCTCTTCGTCTGAAGAGAAGGTAAGGTCATCAATAAATTCCCCAAACACATGTGGTACGCTTGACGCCATGATTTCAACTGAGATATTACAAAACGATATGTCTACGCGACGATTCGTTTGTAGAACACTCCGCGTCTCGTGCGCGTAGCGTAATTACGCATGAGACAACTACGCCTACGACCCATATGCGAAAAGCCTAAGGTGGGTGCTCCAAGGTGGCCTGTGAAATTCGATTTTTTTCACGTTTTTTGCAATTTGCATGTCAATGTCACGTTATGCGTACTTATGTATTCTTAGAGATATAATCATTAAAATCATGAATACAATCCTCTTGAGTTGATTTAATTCCATTGAGTGACTATTTGATGAAAAAGGCATTCAAGGAAGTTACATGAACTGAGAGGGTTGTATTGGTGATGTTAATCATTATTACTTCGGTTTAAAGAAACTTTATTCTCAATAAAAACATAAGTCACTTACTTGAGAACAATACTAAAAATATAAATTACAATAAGTTCGTCATCAGTATTACAACTTAATATTTACCCATCCAATGCATTCATTTCTCCAGAAGTGATCGATCTGCAATTATGTGTTGATTAAGTTGAGTTTTGAATGCATTGAAAGAGTGTACATTTCTTATACAGGACGGTAATTTGTTATAAAGCTGTGCTCCTTCAAAAGTTAGCATTTTTTTGCCATAGTTAGTTCTTGTTTTCGGTAAAACTAACAAGCTTGCTCGCCGTGTACTGCGCTGACTAACTTGTTTATATTGAGTGAGTGTTAAGTTTGAGTGAACGCTTTTGTTAAGAATATTTCTGATGAAAATGCATGTGTTGTAAATGTAAAGTTGTTTTATGTTCATTATTTTTGTGTCTTGATAAATTTTGCTTGTAGATGTTAGATATGGGTAGTTAAATAGTATTTTTATGATTTTATTTTGGGTAATTTGAAGTTCAGATAATTTTGTTTTACTTAATAAAGTCACATTTGTTACGGTCGCGAATCCTATTTTATTTAACATACAATCTGACACTGATCGGAAAATTGCAATAAACGTAAGAAAATTCAAATTTGGAGGCTAACTTGGAGGTTCCACCTTAAATAAATACAGACTATGTGTATTCTTATCAAACATTCATAGCTAAATGCACAACAAGTGCTTTTCACAGACGATAAAATATAGGTTCTGGGTGAACTAATCGAAACTTTACGACATTCAATTTTATATCCAAAGAGGCCTCGAAACAACGTTGATATTTCGTTACCAAGAAAAGGCCTTTTTTATAATCATTATGGACTAAAGCATTCGTGGTAGTATTATCAAAATGTCAGCTTGTTTCTAGCACATATGATAATTACAGTTTTTGTATAAGTTTGTGTTGAAATGTCAAATGATTTAACGTCATTTGGTCGTACTAAAAAATAAATGTTTGGTTATATTCGGCTAATCACTATGAAACAAATCACTGCTTTTGTTGCTATATTATGCTGACTTGAGTCCCTTTTGGCATTATAGTTTTGTTGGTTTATTGATTTTGTATAATTATTAAGGTTTGGTTTTAATTTAAAATAAACACAATTTTCTTTCTTTTGATTTCATCTCTTTTGTGGCTCAACATTCCGATCCATGTACATATTATAAGGGACATAGCACTACTAACCTAGTTTTAAATGTCTCCCTCTTGACTTTAGAGGAATTCTGGAGAAGCGTCATTCTTCCCGTGACCTGCCAACATTTCATCCATCCAGTGTTAATTCTATGTTTAAAGGCGGTGCACGGAGAGGCTACGCACGTGTATTAAGCTTCGCTTTGGAAGAAAATGTATGTGGTTGCGTCCACTTCAACCCACGGAGAGGCTACGCATGAATTGACGTCATTGATACATGCGTGGCTTGCTCGAATAGGCGGTTACATAGCTCAACGCTGTCGACGTGGGTCTACGTTTCCACTGGAGTACACGAATATGACCCTCGACTATGTACAGCTCACTTATCGCAGCGCAGTTTTCAGTCATACACCTTGTGGAACGGACGCATTTCATGTTTTCTCGCTTTCTCGCCCGTATCACCTCCCCACACCTCCCGCAGTGAAGCCCGTGTCCGTGGATTGCAGTGGCACGTGCGTAGCCTCTCCGTGCATCGTGCCACGCTATACATAGTCGTGGGTCATATTCGTGTACTCCAGTGGAAACGTAGACCCACGTTGTCAAACAAATTAATACACGCAGCTAAAATGCGCCGCGTGCCCGTGCACAGCATGCGCTGCGGTGGGCCCGCGCCTTTACACTCCGATCTATTTCGCCATTGCTGTACACGAGTCTGAATTTGTGCCCAGTTGATGGCAA
This sequence comes from Diarsia brunnea, assembly GCA_949774965.1. NCBI lineage: Eukaryota > Metazoa > Arthropoda > Insecta > Lepidoptera > Noctuidae > Diarsia > Diarsia brunnea. The sequence goes on along the minus strand of OX459014.1, from coordinate 4,590,341 downwards.
AAGGCTAACCCCCCTATTTCATGGGTCTTAAAAAACATAACTGCTGATATGTGTGTATACTATAAGACACACCTCTGCCTAACCCTTTAAGGATTACAGGGGCGATGTTATGTCCTACAAGTAAAAAAAGATTACATCACAGGGGCCCATTGAGGCTACTAAAAATGCCAAACTCGTTGCCAAAATCTGGGCCAACTTGATTTGGATTGGAACCGAAAACTCAGAAGAAAAAGAAGAGAAAAGGATGATGCCTGCTGAATTGATCATTTCCTTACCAATATACGAGTCGTATTAAGGTAGCAACTCGACAGAGATGACGACACAAGGGCTGCCCTTATATAGTAACTCAATTAGAGATGTAATGGACGAGAAGAGACCTTTTCCTGTGGCGGCCGAAGAAAAACAAAAGAAAACTATGTACGGCAAACCGACTCATTTGTTAAAATATAGTTGTTATAGTAACTGTCGTAAATGGACTATAGTTGCTGCCAGTTATTTATTTATTTATTCTTCAACAAATTACATTTATGTCGAACAGTGGTTTTAACATAATCATTTAATATAATAATCATTTATATGGCTGAGAAAAACACATACTACATTCACATTAGTTCCAAAATTATTAGTAATAATTACTTAATAGTAATTATAATAATTTAACTTTATATTCATACAAAACCAATATAAACTCAATTAAAAAATATATATATATATTTATAAAATTCATTAAGATGAAATGTTACGATGTCAATAGCGGTCATTGCCCTTTCCATAATATCTCGTACGAACCAAAACAAATGAATCATGAATAGATTTTCATTAGAAAAAATGTTGGAGATCACGACAGATGACGATTTAAGACATGAGCAGGCTTATTTTTTTATTTCAAAGTTAACAACTTTAATAAATGTTGGTGGGTCAATGACCGCTATTGACATCTTAACTGGCAGCAACTATAGAAATAAGTACTGTATTCTTATCAATTCGTTGGCTGCTACTGAAAAAAATCTGATGGAAGAACCCAATAACCCTTTGTCCGACTTGGGAATGAAATCCAGGACCACATGCTAAGCAGTCGCGCTTGCAACCACTCGACCAACGACGCAATTTCTGAGAAGCAGCCATAGTGTCTGGATGTGTGCCCGGTTGATGGCAATAGGCTCGTCCCGGATTTTAATTATGGAACCTTAAACATAACTGGCAAAATATGGTTGTACTCTCTAGGTACAACTCTGCCTAACCCATCGAAAATTACAGGTGAAGTTTTACGTTACGTTCTAATTTCATTGTTATAAATATTCACACCAAAACTGTATTACAAATCCTGGAAATAATCAAATAGAGTTAAGTACGTGTGGACGTTATATTTTATTGATTGGTTACACCTATGTTTATTTACTACACATTCATCTCAAGTACTTATTCCTTCCACCATAAGGTTCACAACCAACATATTTCACACATGCAATTACAAACGCTATTTCCAAAGTCCCCTTGTAATTTCCACGGCACTCATAAAACAAGCAAGAATACTTGCACAGCCGTATTCCAAAGTCGTCATTCCTTTGTACACAGACACTTTAACTGCAGACCATTCAGCTCCACGCAAGAAATCCAAACATACTTTGCGTCACAAAACGGAATAGGCAAAAATGACACATTCCTATTCAAGCAAAAGGCGCAATGTATAAGGGTTTGAACGATAACCTTTTCATGACGTAGTGAGTCTACGGCGTAGCTGTGTGCTACGCGCTACGCTCCAGTTTGCTACGAGACCCGGAGCGGGGAGGACGTTTCGTAGTACCGAGACTTTCGTAGCGCTACGATGCGATCTTCGCGGTTTTAACTTGTGTTCGTTTTTTCTTGAATGTTAACTTGCGGTTTTAAATAAACTGGTTTCTTTTTTAAAGTGTGCAGTGAACAGTTGTGTTTTGACATTTATTTAGAGTCTTTTGTGTGAGTTTTTGGATTTTTCGTGTTCTTTTTTTTTGTAACAAAGATGTGAAATTCTTGAGGCAGTATTTCTTCATTACACTTATTTAGTAATATGTGGTATTCTGTTTTGGTGAAATAGAGAACGCGTTTATCGTCGCAATAGGTGGTAACTGTGTCCTAAGTCTTGCTTTTCGATAAAGTTACTTAGCGGCCAGACTCAATTTAACTTTATGGGGTACTCGAGTAGTTTCATTGTTCAGAGTTCGGGAGTTCTAATTTCTCTGAAGTATCGATAAGGATAGACTAATATAGTAAAGTAAATATTTGAATAGTTGTCAGTCTATTGTTTCTATTCAATGCTTTTGTTACAATGACAATAAAACAATGGCTTCGTTTTATACAGCTTTGTTAATTGGAGGATACCAATTATTCACCTGTAGACACTAGGATATAAATATCTTTTGTGAACAAACCAAATAGTAATATTATATTTGCTATGTCTGTCTTTAGGAAGAAAAACTCCTTGAGAGATCGTACTGCATTAACAAATTCTAAATTATAGATTTGTGTTGTTCTTCAAATGAGTGGAAATTTTATTCCATCTATACCTACACATGTCCTCATCACAAAGAATTGAAATCGAAATTTGAGCTGACTACATTTCATTTGCAGGTAGCATTTCTTAATTAAGAAATACTTTTTTCAACATTCACTCAATATTTTCGTAGCATTAAAAAATAATCATTATTGCAAAAGTGATTATTGATGATTAACATACATCAGTATAGCCTTGGCTCTTGTACTAGGAGCTTCTGTATCACAAAAACCAATCCTGTCAATTTACAGATAATATTTGAAGAAGCGATAGACAAAAATTAAATACAAAATAGCTATGGCATGCTTTATATCTGTTATTCTATTTAAAATAACCAACGTTGTATTTGCAGTGAAACAGACTAAAATCCTTACGAACACCTGGACACACAATTACACAGTCAACATAAATTTTAACTGAGAAAAAAAACACGAGATTTGCACAAACTTCCATTTAAAAATATAAAAGTCGACACGTACGCAAACACGCGGCGTTCGCGTAAAAAAAAACAAATGAAAGAGTGAACAGATTAAATGAATCGTGACCGAAATAAATGAACATTTAAATGAAAGAACAGAGAGTGACTCTAAGTGTAAAATGTACTGTTTTGGGTGAAATCGTGTGAATAGTTTATGAAAACGGAATGAAGAACGGGAAGACTTACTTTTGGTCGATGCTTCAGGCTTTGGCTTTGTTACCTACTATGGCTTTGAAAGGTAAGCTTTTGAATTAGTTATTAATTTACAAAACTAGAGTGGGAGTAGTTTTGTTTAGATTGGTGGTGTTTCTGAAATTTAGAAAAATGTGTTTACTGAAATATTTAGTAATTTTATCCTTGAAAAACTGTTCCGTCATATTTTTGTTAAAAAAAAAAGTAAACCTTTCTTTTTTTTTTTTTTTCAAGGATAAAATTACTAAATTTTTCAGTAAACACATTTTTCTTACACGCTATACGTTTCCACCCACGACTAATTCCTATTTAGAGTTCTGTACCTCAGTCGGCAGAAACAAAACCCTTTTATGATCACTTTGTTGTCCGTCTGTCTGTCTGTCAATACCCTTTTCCAGAGAACGTGAGGAACGCGTCTGATACCCATGTTGCAAAGTTGTAAGTTATGTCGATCAAAAGATATGACCGTTTTTGTCGCATATTTTGCTTGATAGCAAAATATTTTTTGTACAAACTTTACCATTGAACAATACAAAATTCTTCAGTTTTGTATTTTTTGAATTGCTATCGTACAAGCCATTTAATGGCAGATGCCAGAAAAAAAAACAATACCTTTCCATGAAATATTACCCACCTTGTCTAGTATTAAAAAACTCTTAGCTTAGTAGTACCGCCATAAATGCTGCTCTAGGCAGGTGGATTAGTTATCACAGAAAGATGTTATCAGTGCCAGAATGTTCCGTGTTTTGTTTACCCTGATAGGTACCTAAGGCTATTATATACCCAGTTCTTTATCTACCTGTACAATTTCTCAGTTGTCTTTTACGATGCTCCAGGGATAGATTTAGAAGATAGTGTAGGTATACAAGCGTATGTTTAAACTGTAGATTTTTAGTCTAGCAAGCAAGGTTTAAATTTGATGGCTTGTAATGAATGTTAGTATTAAATTAGAGGTAGGTTGAAAGGTTTCAACTTTGACACCTTTGATATCATCGTGTTCACATACTTGTTGAACCGGTTTTTGCAATGTGGTGATTGGGAAGGTGAAAATTAGCTTCAACATCATGCTTGACAAGCAGTCATACCATCGTCAAAATTCTACGGCCCTTATTCCAATTTACCTGAAATTAATAATAAACACATAGATTGGTGAACGTTTTACGAAATTAGTAGACAGAAAATTATCCTTCCTAGGGACCAACACTACAGCAAGCCCATTAAGTAAACAGACTCTTCACAAAACCTAATATCATGAAAAGTAGAAGTAGACTTCAAGGGCAAACCAAATGACGACACCCTTGCGCCATCCCATCTTCCTAGCACGGTGAGCTATGCTGAGGCGGCTGCTGCAGGTGCTGAAAATCTCAAACGGCGCAAATACAATAACTTAATTGGCAGTTATGTGTTTGAGCCGTTTGGGGTTGAAACACTTGGCAGGCCTTGGGGTCTGAGTGCACACCTAATATTTAAGAAAATTGCCAAGTGGTTGGTCGACTCTTCACGTGACCAGAGGGCTGGCCTATTCTTTGGCCAAAGAATCACCATTGCCATCCAACGTGGGAATGCTGCCAGCCTTCTGGGCACTTTTCCTGTTGACAGCGGTGTGGACAAATTTTTTGACGCCCTGTAATCCTTCTCTTTTTGATACTAGTATATATTTTATTATAATTTTAGGTCTGTAAATTGTAGTTTGTAAATATTGTATTTTTTGTAATATTGATAAGTTGACAAATAACATATAATTTGTCAGTCAGATAGACTTCCAAAAACTGTTTGACACTTATTTTTTCTTTATAAACGTAAACAAACAATGAAGACGATACAGGGCTTTGAAAACTCGTGTGACGTCATACTGCATAACATTTTTTCCAGAAAGTGACGTCACAAGCACCCACTCATGGTCTTTGACGCGTTTTATCTTCGGAATTTTTTAATAATTTTTCGGTTATCTAACTGACTGACTAAACAGAATATTTTTTTTTGTCAGAAAACATCAATATTTCCAGTCCTTTCCACGGACCAACATACTTTGAAAACAGCTTGGACTATTATGTTACTTATCGATTCGAATGTGTCTGTAGACAAAATATTTAAAATAAAGTAGATGCTTTGAGATAAATTGCTGTTTATCCTATTGATGTTGTTGCTCCATTGATAATTTTCGAATAACCTACTTTGAAGAATATCAAGAGAATGAAACGTTGATTTACTAACAAGTTTGTACTAAGTAAGAAACTTATTGTGTTCGTAGACATCTTAATTACTAAATAATGGATTGTTTCTTGTCTACGAAACTATCGAGAGAGCCAGCTGTGTTTGTTACTACTACAAATATAATATTTTATGTTTCTTGTCAGACAAAGGATTTCTCAAGAAATGTTAGTGCTCATAATATATTTACGTATTGTCCAATGAAATGGTTTTCTTACAACGATTTATTTGTATAATTAAAATCTTTTAAAAGAGTATAATTGTTTTGTGTGTAAAAACCTTGCACCTTTGTACAGTTTTCCGAAAAGCTGATCAATATTGCCATCAGTGTATTAATGATAAGAATAAATGTGCAGTTAAAACGGTAAAGGTAACTGGCGTATCCCATTACCGAAAATTCGAAGACGTGACATTAACCTACACCTTTTGACACAGAGGAGGCCTATGTTTCAGCCCTGGGAATAATACAGGTTGAAAATGCTAAATGTACAATTAGGTTTACCTACACACACATCATCATCATTTCAGCCATAAGACGTCCACTGCTGGACATAGGCCTCCCCCAAAAGGGGGGGATTGGCCATAATCACCACGCTTGGCAGGCGGGTTGGCGATCGCAGTATGGTTGTTACGAAGGCACAGAGAACGCTGCTGCCCATTCTCTGGTAAGTCTCTTAGTCGCCTCTTACGACACCCACGGGAAGATATGAGATGGTGCTATTCTTTACGTTCGACACCATACGGAACACACACACTTATACCTTAATATTTTTCTTCACTTCAAACAAGATTTAGTACGTATATTTCCTGTTGCTTAGTATTTGCCCATGCTCAGTAATTTACGTTCCTATGTAAAACTGGGGTAACTTTAACTTAAAATATAATATCACACTTCCTTTGCCCAAGCAATTCACCCTCCATTTCACGAGCGAAACCACAGCAAAAGGCCTGTTTAAAGCTAAACTAAACTTATTCATTAACGCCAAGCTTTTGGGCAGGCAGTTAAAATTCATATCTTATTAACTTAGCTTAGTACCACTTACCAACTTACTTATAACTTAGTGGAGCTTAATTAGAAGATGAACCGTAACGGTTATAAGTGGTTCATAATTTTTGGATTTTATTTAATGAATTTTTTGGCTTTGTTATGATTATTGTGATAAATTTATGGTTGGAGTTAGGTAGGTATATCGAGGAAGTCTGCAGAGGTGACTGAAAAGTTGTGTTGGTAATCAGGAATAGGATATAAGAGTAGAGGTTTTCCTCCACTCTTCAAATAAACGATGGATGTATTGTGTGAACGATAATATGACTAACAAGTAGAAGGCGGAGGAGTCACTCTGATTACATGCGAGTAATAGACAAGTGAATGGGCAGCATTGTTCTCTGTGCCTTCGTAACAACCATACTGCGATCGCCAACCCGCCTGCCAAGCGTGGCGATTATGGCAAATACCCCCCTTCTGGGGGAGGCCTATGTCCAGCAGTGGACGTCTTTTGGCTGAAATGATGATGATGATGAATAGACAAATGCCTACCCCAAACAAATTGGAAAAAGAGCAGGACAATATGTCTGTAACACGTTCCCGGGAATTAATTCCCACCATCCCCACAGGCATAACAATAGACAAAATCTACTCGTTCTATGCCATAACCCCCGAAAGGTTAGGCAGAGGATTCGCACTGGTGCGAGTTTTCCACAAACATTTCGTCGTTGGTAGTCCAATTCCGCGTAACTTACATTGTCAATAAAGTCTGTGTTAAGTATTACCTGACCCCTAATATAGGATAAGTTGTGTGAGAAGAGATATTAACGACGATTTGTAAATGTGCGTACATACGCCAAAACGTAGTACCTACTAATAGAACAAAGACCCTATTCGTTTTAAAACGTAAACACGTAAACAAACAAAGAAGACGATACAGTGCTTTGAAAACTCGTGTGACGTCATATTCTAAGACATTAGTATGACATTTATTACCGGTTAATGACGTCACAACCCCCCCTCAAATCTTTGACGCGTTTTATCTACGTCAATTTTTATTGATTTGATAAAACAAAAAATACGGATCCAATATTTTTCGATAATCTAACAGACGGACTAATTACAATCATATTTTTTAAGTCGGTAAACATCCCTATTTGTCCCAACTTGAATCGTAGGACTAGTAGGAAAAATAATCCTCCCAGATCTAACGTAGGACTGTTCAGTAGAATCAGTGGGAATGATTTAAAATAGTACACCCTCATTTCGTCAGCTATGCTAAGTCCCATGTAATAGGGAGCGAGCCGGTACAATAAATACATGTATTTTACTCTATGTTTTAAAAGTTCCCGTACCTCAAAAGGAAAAAACGGAACCATTATAAGATCACTCGTGTGTCTGTCTGTCCGACCATTCCCGAAACTACTGAACCTAAAATTAAAAAAAAATACAGAAATTAGTTCAACACTTAAAGGTCTGTAACCTTTAAGTGTTGAACTAATTTCTGTGAAAATCTGTAAGAAGTCTATGATGCTAAAATAACATGGAAAATAATTGTACGGAACCCTTCATGTGCAAGTCCGACTTGCACTTGGCCAATTTTTCTATCAGGAATTTATCAGTAACAGCCACGGAGTCTGGATTTGTGCCCGGTTGATGGCAATAGGCTCGCCCCCTATTACCTGGGACTTAAACATAACTGACGAAATGTGGGTGTACTATTAGGTACACCTCTGCCTAACCCTTCGGGGATTACAGGGGTGATGTTATGTTATGGGTGTGTGTTATGAATGATAAAAACGAAATCGTATTTAACAACTATTTTTACTGGCTTAAACCTACACAAAAATATTTGAAGCCTCTGTGTGATAAATAAAATTTGTATTGAGGTAGCGTGGGAATGTACTGAATTTATGTCAATAGGTATTCTATTTAAGTTAGTCACATATATTTTTAATAACAAAAATACCAATGTAATTCACAGTATTTTTGTAGTGCGAAAATAACCGCGAATATGTGAGTAAATCTCTCTTCTATTCAGCAAATCCTATTTCAGTAACATTTTTTAACTGACAAAAATATAGTAATTCCGGTGCCTACACCTCTGACCAAAAACCGCAATATATTGCTAAAAATTAAACGTAAAGATTTATTCATTACATAACGTAAAACTTGTCAGTTTTTCCTCAAACGTGCATTACATAATTATGCACACATTTCTCCAATGATGACGAATTTCTCATTAGAAAAACAAATAACGTTTTACTTGTCCTAGGTATTTAACGCAGGACCTCAGGCTCAGCAGTCGTCATCATCATCATCAGCCTATTAATGTTCCCACTGCTGGGACACAGGACTCCTCTTTTTGAGAGGGGATGGGCTATAATCTACCACGCGGGCGTAGTGCAGATTGGTAGATATCACAAGTCTTCGAATTTTTGGTTTTAGGACATGCCGGTTTCCTCACGATGTTTTCCTTTGCCGTTTTTTAAAAGCAGTGGCGATGAAATAAATTACACAAAGTAATGCGCCCGCCTGGGTTCGAACCCACAACTTACTGTTCGTAAGTTGGGCACACCACCGCTGGGCCACCGCTGCTCTCGGCTCAGTACTAGCGCCTGCGAATACTAATCTAAATAAAAGAAAATAAAAATCTTTATTTTCGACTGCAGTATATCCACCGTCGCCTTTGTGGTAGCTCGTGGACAATCCGGACAGGATTTTTCAAATGTTATCATCTTTTACAAACAATATTTGTAAGATTCTGATGGAACCCATAAAAGTTCTGGGTTACGCCTGGACTCACTGGCTACACAGCCAGTTGGGCAGGAGTCACAAGTTTTCGAGTTTTTTAGTTCTTGGACGTGCCGGTTTCCACACAATAGTTCCTTTCCCTTATTGTTTTAGGAGCAGTGGAGATTATATAAATTATTCAATGTTATGCCCGTCGGGGCTGCGGGTTGTTCGCAAGAGATACCGCGGCCTCGACATGAAGGGCTTAGAAGGAACATGGGTGGTTTTTAGTCAGTAGAAGTCTGACACTCCCTTTCGCTCTGCCCAAGAGCGGGAGGGGTTATTTGATGATTTTCCACTCGCCCAAAAAAAAAAAACGGCCTGCCTGGGTCCGAATCAATGACGTTTCAACTCGCTAGGGACCGCAATAAAATGTTAAAAAATATACGCAAACATTTACAAATATTTACCCATTTTTACGTACAAAAAATATTAGGCCACTTCCCTTTCTGTTTACCCAATAGATGTGGAAGCACGAATACCAAACAACAATGAATGGTTCAATCCACAGTTAGGCGGTAAAACGCCTGACAGAGTCGGCCGAGCAAATAGTACGCGGGAATAAATCGTGCGAACCAATGTGAGTTGTAAGCGTGGGTATTGAGGAGCATTTAGACTGACTGACGGCTGCAATTATTATAGTAAAATGGAAAAGTAAATGAATTTTTAATTTATTCCACCACCACTGCTTTCAAAAACGGTGAAAGAAAACATCGTCTGAGAACCAAACATTTGAAGACTTGTGACATCTACCAATCCGCACTGGGCCCGCGTGGTAAATTATAGCCCATTCCCTCTCGAAGAGAGGAGGCCTGTGTCCCAGCAGTGGGAACATTAATAGGCTGATGATGACGATGATGATTGAGATTTTTTTTTTTTTATGATCATTGGTTCAATTTTCAAGTCGGGCAAACCATTATGGGTATTTCCATCAGGAAGTTCTCAGTAGCAGCCCGGTGTTTGATATGAATATTATGGTTATATGGAACTGCCCAGATGATGGGCAAACGATACTGCTGAACAGTTTGCTGAAGAGTTTGACTGTCGAGTCAGGAAAAAATACTATTAAGTCATTCCAACAGGACTTTGCCAGTAGTAGCTTGGATTCTAGTCGTGTGCGTGGTTTATGGCAATAGAATGGTACCTATTATATATAGAAATCAAACATAAATGACACGTTTTTTTTCTGCATCACCCAAAAGTTGTCAGCTAGAATGCGCATCTGTACTTTGTACTTGAAGTGCTAAAATAAACAAATAAGTGAGGAAATGTGGACGTACTAAGTGCCTGCGTACTAAGTTGTGTTACTTGTCGGGGATCACAAGCGAGATGTAATGTGATGAAAACAACGAAATATTTGGCAGATATTTGCAATGGTACAGTCTGAATGTTGATTCAGACTGCACATTGCAGCACCCATATATAATACATACACGCACTTGTATGCTGACATTCGGGTAGTTAACAAAAATAAAATAATTAGTCCGTCAGATAGCTTTCCAAAAAATATTGGACAAGTATTTTTTCTTTTTTCACTAATCAAACAATGAAGACGATACAGTACTTTGAAAACTCGTGAACATTAGTATGACATTTTTTACCGGTGAGTGACGTCACAACACCCACTCAAATCTTTGGCGCGTTTTATCTTCGTCAATTTTTATTGATTTGATAAAACAAAAAATACGTAACCAAAATTTTTCGATAATCTAACAGACGGACTAATTAGAATCATATTTTTTTTAGTCAGTAAACATCCCTATTATCCTTAAAAATGAAGCAGGATGGTTACAGCATATAAATCCTTAAAATTCCACCAGATATTCCGAACCATTTTTCCCCCACTTCCTCTACTGATACTGTCATCCCTGTGCAAACCACGTCCTCTCAATACATCATATTGGAAGTGACAGCCGGTGATACTTATTACCCCACTCTCCTCACGCCAGCAATACGCACGTTCTGTCCTGTTATAAATCAGGGATGCTATGGAGCTCTGTAACTGTAACCGGATAACCGAAAATAAAAAAGTATCCGTCACCGTAACCGAAACCGATTTAAAAGTTTCGCAGAATGTTATTATTCTATTAGTGTTGTCAGATTCTAATATCTTTCACAGAAATTATCCGAAACCAGTAATCCGAAACAATTTCATACCCGTAACCGTAAGCCAACCCCAACATAGTTGGGAAAAGGCTAGGCAGATGATGATGATGATAAACCGTATCCGAAACCGTTATTACCGTATTAATATTATAACGGTTTCGGATGGATATTCAGACGGCACGGTTGGCCCAGTGGCTAAAGTTCTGACTGCTGCGCTACGTGTCGCGGGTTCGATCCCCGCACGGAACATACTTGTATGGCCTATAGATAGTTGTTTCGGGTCTGGGTATTTGTGTTTATGAGATTAAATGTTTGTGAACGCCACCACGATACAGGAGAAATGCCTAGTGTGGGGCATCGTTTAAAAAAAAACGGTTCTGGATACGGATATAGGAATACCTATATCCGTATTCGTTTCAAGAACCGAATTTTCATATGTCACACATCCCTGTTATAAATGTGTGGTTCAACGTGTTTTCCTTAATCGTTATATTGTGTTACAAACCTTTGTTACATTGTGTGCAGGTGCTTAGGAATTAATGGTAACGTTTTGGTTCAAATGTGTAATGTACTGTTTTCTGTACTAGGTGTTGTTTTATATTTTGTTGTTGTTTAGGACTTTCGATTAAGCTTTGAGAGTTGTGGTTTTTGGTGAGTTAGTTTAGTGTTTTAATTGCTTGAATTTTACGCAAGACTTGGTTCTTTCGATTCCAGGAAAAAGTAAAATATCCACCCATTGACTGATTCATGAGTGAAAAATTTAATGTTCTATTCGTTTATAAACATAACATCATAACATAACATCACACCTGTTATCTCCGAAGGGTTGGGCAGAGGTGTACCTAACAGTATACTCACATTTCGCTAGTTATGTTTACGTACAATTTATAGTTGGGGGCAATTGCTATCAACCGGGCACAAATCCAGACTTCAAGGCTGCTACTACCAAATTCTTGATAGAAAAACCCCGTAGCACTTTTTCTGACTTGGGAATCGAACCCAGCACCTCACGCATAGCAGTTTCGCTTGCAACCACTATACCAAAGAGGCAGTCATAAATATTTAAGCATTATAATAATTACCAGTAGTTGGAATTTTAAGTAGTTCAATTAAGTTTATTCTTGACCTTTGCGTTACCTTTTAAACTGCTCATTATTTACGACAAAATATTACATTTTCTTGATTCTAATTCTTGGAAAATTCACACTTAATTTACCAAGAATCTATCAGAAAACAATTTTTTTGTTCCATCTATTATGCCCAGATTACACGAGGCCAGTTTTTCAATAGGTAATACATCCTCGCCTCTCTTTGTTTTGTCATAGAAATTATGTTTCTCCTACTTCTCCGCTATTTTTTGATTAAATTCGTTGCAGGATCCAAGACAGTTAAATGGTTTCCCTGGACAACGTCGATCCTCATTATCTTTCAAGTGTTGTAGTTTTCTATTACCTAATGGGCCTGCTTGAGACCTCGATCATGCCTAATGGAAAGTGATGGATGATGTCTATGGTGGATCGAGTATGCCCAGATGATGCCTGCTCACTCTTGGTTTGGCAAGTTTGTCCCATTAATAACAAAATCCACGCCTCAAACCTCAGCCTACTTCAATATACACGCTCCCTTAGACCAACCAAGGCGTTTTTGTGTGAAGCCCATGCATTAGCATTTGGTGACAGGTGCGAACTGCCGCGGCGCCGTCACCCGGTCACACCACGCCCGGCCTTGCCCATTTTATGTGGGCAACTTATTTTATTGCTGTTTTAGAGCTTTTTCTTTATCGTTCACATTTGTAAAACGGGATTTCGAGTATCGTAAATTGTTGGATGATTAGGTTGTGTTGTTTTTGGAGTTTATGTTTTGGCTTTTTTTGGGACGTTCTGTGTTTTTAAATTATACACAGAGCACCACTTAGTTCGTAGAAAGAACGTGAACGAAGCAATGGGTTCTTGTTCCTTTGTTGGGATCGTTCTTGATAATACTCATTTGAAAACCAGCACTTTCCTGAGGGTCCCCCATAGCACAGCATCATTCTGAGTGGTGACCTGTTTGTCACAGTCCCGAAGCTGTTAGCTTTTTTTTTATTACGTCTGGTTGTATTATAAATATCTGTTATGCATTGTATGTTATTTTGTATGCACGTCATGTCCCTGCGATAAATAAATATTAATTATTTCTTTGACATGGCTCATACTACTAAAACACACTTGGGTTTTCAGTAGAACATAACTATTTTCCCGCCTTGGTTTACTCTAATATTAACTTTCAGAGTCCATAACCTACGAATAAGCTGTGCAATTTAAAATGACATGAATGGATCTAAACATTACTCGATTAATCGATATCGATATGGATTTAAAAGGTTGGGCCTGAGTACCTGCAGGAAACAAATAATACGGAAAGGCAAGATGACGTTTTGTATATTCTGCCTACACCTATACGAGAACGGTTTGAGTTTTTCAATGAAAAACAACCCGTCAAAATTATAATATTGCCACATTTTTCTTTGTAGCGTGTCGATGGTAATTTAAATTGTGTCGGCTTAGAACTGAGCTTGGCTCCTAATTTAACAACGCATAGTGCGATTTGTAGCTAAAACTTACAATCTTAAACATTATGTACCTAGACGTTTCCCAACTATGTTAGGGTCGGCTTACAGTATATCCCAATGCAGCTGAATACCAGTATTTTACATAGATCGACTGCCTATCTGACCTCCACAACCCATTTAGTACTTTACTCACAATCTTTAACGTTATACCTTTTTGTTTTCTCACAGAAATTGTAGCATTATCACCGTTTTAAAGTTAAGCCTTCTAATCTGGCATAAAGGGTTGACCAAGGGACGGGTTGTCCAGCCAAACGGACGCGAAACCCAAGAGAATAATAAAGTAGAGGAAGACCCGTTATTATTTATTTAACCTTAGGAAATTCAGAGATGTTTTGTGCGACAATATTTTTGTAAAATATTTTGTTTGTGAACCTCATTTCTTAATTTTTTATTGCGTGCCATTATTACCCTATCAACTGTTTACATTAGTATACAGTTGATAGGGTAATAATTACTATCTTATTAACTGTAACTAATAAGACAAGTCTAGTCAATTCGATCGATTTCAATTCGATCGATCGGTCGATTTTAATTTTAGTGTGAAATTTCGATACAATGTAATTTTTTTTAGTGAAATAAATGAAATGAATGAATGAATGAACATCGTTATCAAAAATCTGGTCTTTCACATTTTATTAATGGAACAGAAATAGACTGGGCTATCATGCGAGATTGGCCGGAGAAAACTGCACGGGTGGAAGAGTGGAAAACGATGGGGGAGACCTATGCCCGCCCAGCTGTGGGAGCATATACACTTGGGAGCAAATAAATCGAGCCACTACCTTTTTTCACGTAAAATGGTAAATATTTTTGGTAATATGGAACGTATCAATTCGAACTATATATCGCCTAAAAGTTTAGTTAATAACCTTTACAATGAGGGTAAATTATTGAATAATAACCTTATTGAATGATAAATTATTGGCTCTGCAAGAAAAATGGTAATTTTGATAGAAAATTTAGTAGGGCTAAAACAGTCCATAAAAACAATAAAAAACAAAATTATTGCAAAAAAAATATTCTTAATAACTGGTATTACCCCCCCGTGCCCTGATACATTCTTGTAGCCTATTAGTCATCGATCTGATCAGCGTTACGATGACATATTGTGGTATGTTCTCCCACTCTTCAAGCACAGCGACTTTAAGCTCGGGAATGGATGAAACAGCGGGAACCCTGGCTCGGACTCTCCGTTTTAGCTCGTCCCATAGGTGTTCGATCGGGTTCAAATCGGGACTTCGTGCTGGCCATACCATTTGTTGAATCCCGATCGCAGACAAGTATTCCGTAACGATCTGCGCGGTATGAGGTCTCGCATTGTCATGCATAAACAAGAAATTTTCTCCGACAAAACCAGCATACGGCATTACGTGGTTTTCAAGAATGTCAGTTATGTATCGGTCAGCTGTTAATCCACGTCTACCACTGCCATCGTTGGCGGGGTCGACGAAGACAAGTTCCGTTTTTCCGTCTAGAGAAATTCCTCCCCACACCATACAAGAACCACCACCAAAACTCACAGTTTCTCGAATGCAACATTGGGCAAATCTTTCACCAGGACGTCTATACACTCGGTTTCTCCCGTCATTGCTAAAAAGACAGATTCTTGACTCGTCAGAAAACAAAACTGACCTCCAGTCTTCTAACGTCCAATTAATGTGTTCTCGAGCAAACTCCAAGCGAGATCGGCGATGAGCTACAGTCAATTTTGGGCCAGTTGCTGGTTTGTGTGATGTTAAATTTCGTTCTTTTAGTCTTCGTCTCACTGTCCACCTACTGATTGAGACTCCTCGAACGTCACGTAACGCTTGCTGTAGCTGAACAGCATTAAGTCCACGGTCGCGCAACGAATTGGTTGCAATAAAGCGGTCGTCACGTTCTGTTGTTGCCCGTGGTCGGCCAGTTCCAGGTCGCCGAACAAAAGCACCAGTCTCCAGATACCTGCGGTATACCCGCTGTACCTTTGAACGACTCAAATGAAGTCTGCGTGCCACTTCACGTTGTCCGTGTCCAACCTCAAGTAAAGCTACAACTTGGGCAGCTTCCGTCGGTGTAGTATCCATTTTATCAGGTTATTTTGATTACACAGACACAGATAAAGACAACAATAACAAGTAATATGGGTATGATTAACAAAAACCTCAAATTTAATCTTTTCTTAACAGAGTACAATAAAAATGTCATAAGCAAATTAAATGCGATAATTTTATTCTACCCTTTAAACTTTAATTTAAATAAAAAAAAAATGAAATTTTGACAACTAACTACCCTCTTTGTAAAGGTTATTAAATACCCTTTTAGGCGATATATGTTTCGAATCGATGCGTTCCATAATACCAAAAATAATTACCATAATGCGTGAAAAAGGAAGTGGCTCGATTTATTTGCTCCCAAGTGTAGGTTATTTTTTTTTAAATGTACAGAAATGAATACCTTTTGCTCGTAGCTTCTTTTGCGTGTAGGTTGAAAGTTATCCGTGGGTAACGTACTTTTAGGATAAAAAGTATCCCGTTGGGGCTGCGGATTGTCCCGTCCGGGCTGCGGGTTGTCCCGTCGGGGCTGCAGGTTGTCCCATCGGGGCTGCAATTTGTCCCGTCGGGGTTGCGGGTTGATCTAAAGAGATACCGCGGCTTCGACATGAAGGGCTAAGAAAGAATATGGGTGGTTTTTAGTCAGTAGAAGTCTGACACTCCCTTTCGCTCTGCCCAAGAGCGGGAGGGGTTATTTGATGTTTTTCCACCCGCCAAAAAAAATGGATAAAAAGTATCCTTTAATATTAAATTAACATCCGCTCAGCCATCAACGCGTGAAATGATGACAGATGGACAGATATACGGACAGAGCATGATGTCCTGAGTTCGATTCCCAGGTAAAGTAAAGTGTTATTGAGTTTTTCCCTCAGAAATTTCTCAGTAGTAGACATGGAGTGCGGATATTTTACTTATTATATGGGACTTCAACATAACTAGCAAAATGTGGGTGTACTTTTAGGGACACCTAGAAAAAAGAAAGAAAGAAAAATATTTTTTTGGGACAAGCACAGGAACTACAAAAATAATAAAACAAAGAATCTAAAACTAAATAATAAAAAGAAGACCTGTGCGAGGCCAAAAAGGCTCCTATCTCAGTATGGTGCTGCGATAGATGAGAAACAAATACAGCAGCGCTGGTATTCTGACAGGGCCCACTGTGATGTCACGGTCACACGTACGGACACAAAATACATTCTAACAAAAATAAAAATTTAATACTCCCCTCTGTCTAATCCTTTGGGAATTACTGGCGTGAAGTCTGTTATC
The DNA here is from genome assembly GCA_949774965.1 of Diarsia brunnea. Lineage (NCBI taxonomy): Eukaryota > Metazoa > Arthropoda > Insecta > Lepidoptera > Noctuidae > Diarsia > Diarsia brunnea. The sequence continues at coordinate 4,573,136 of OX459014.1, read as the reverse complement.
CTTTAATAGTATGAATTAAATAAATAAACCACCACGTTAGTATACGAGCGTGGTGATAAATGTTCGTTCCGTTTCTGCATGAAACAAGGCCTTTGTTTAGTCGTGAGCCGGTTACGGGCTGGTACCTAAATTGGGCTATTTTTAGATAAATCTAGCTACTACCGAAAATAGCCTACAGTTTCAGACTAGCTGTTTTAAGGTTCAGTTGAACTATCTGCAGTTTTCTTTTTCAGTAGCGTCTATCAACTCTTATGATGTGCAAACAATAGGACAGATAGGACACGATATCTAGTGTCCCATAGTTTGTGACTGATCGCAGTGTTGGCTCAGTAGCTACAGCCATTATTATAGCTAGCCTATGTTGTCCCACTGCTGAGCAAAGGCCTCCCTCCATTCTTTCCAACGGTCACGATTCTGTTACATAACTTACGAATTAAATACTGTGGGTTTTGAATCTAGCCAGGCGTATTACTATGTGTAATAAAGTCTGATCTGAGTAATGTCTTCAACATTTCGAAGATATGTGACGATCTACCCACCCGAACTGGGCCCGCGTGATGGATTATAGTCCATTCCCTCTCAAAGAGAGGAGTCCTGTGTCCCAGCAGTGGGAAGATTATAGGCTATTTGTTGTCTTGTTTATGCAAACTGACTGGACCGGAGTCCGGACTAGCAGTGAACTTTGACAGATACTTCTGTGGGAAATCATCAAATAACCCCTCCCACTCTTGGGCAGAGTTAAAGGGAGTGTCAGACTTCTACTGACTAAAAACCACCCATGTTCCTTTTTAGCCCTTGCGCCGAAGCCGCGGTATCTCTTTCAAACAACCCGCAGCTCTGACCTGAAATACAAGCTTAGCCTAGCTCTGGCTCAGGTGCTTCTATTTATTCTTTGTGCTTGGTTGGTCCATGGATGGGTGCTTGGATTACCTGTTACATACCGGGTTTCCTCTGTGTCTCGGAAAGCACGTTAAGTTGTTGGTCCCGGCTATCATTTCTACATCTTTGGCAGTCGTTATAGGTAGTCACTGGCGTAAATCTGACAACTATTCTTGCTAAGGAGTATCGTACTAACTGGGTTGTGGAGGTCAGATAGGCAGTCGCTCCATGTAAGATACTGGTATTCAGCTGCATCCAGTTAGACTGGAAGCCGACAACAACATGGTTAACCTAACCAAAACTAGCCATGCAAGCTTAGTTCATGATCAATAATACAAACTGTCACCAACAAAGATAAATTCATGTTCTAAACTTCATTCCAACTTCAGCAGAGAATTCGAACAAAAAATCAACCAAAAACAAGCAAGGCTTCATTTGCTAACTACCTGCGAAATATCAAACTTTCAAACTAGGTTAGTAATAACAGAGAGTTCGGTACTAAGTCGGTTCATCAATGATAGGGTATCGGCACTCAATTCCTAGCTTTATACTCAAGTGGGTAAGGTTTAGTATTGCTCAGAAGTGATTGTGTAAGTTAATTAATGAATGGAATTGATTACTTTGGTGCTCTCAGGTCGTGAATGGACTTCGAAGGTATTGTACAAAGTAAAGTCTTGGAGGATTTTGTTGACTCAATTGTGTCTTTGTGTCAATTAACAACAGAGCTTAAGTTTGAAAAAAATTAAAATATTCCCTTAAACGCTACAAAATCTACTGTCAGTCTTACCATGGGAATCAAAACAAATTAATGTTTGGTTTAATATCGGGCCAGTGACTATCTGTTACGACTGCCAGAGATCTACCGATGGCAGCTTGGACTTCCCGGTCGGGTCTGCGGGTTGTTCGCAAGAGATACCGCGGCGTCGATATGAAGGGCTAAGAAGGAACATGGGTGATGGTTTTTAGTCAGAAGAAGTCCGACAGTCCCTTCCGCTCTGCCCAAGAGCGGTAGGGGTTATTTGATGATTTTCCACCAGCCAAAAAAAAATGGCAGACTAGACTTCTGGAAGCGGTACACATCCTTGGTGTGCAGGGTTCGTGCCAGCTCCAACACCATCTTGGGGATGATTGCTGAAAGTAAAGTAAAGTAAAAATTTATTTGCGTAAAAAAGGTTCGATGGTCACTACATTAACCCATGTTCTGGGACTGGGGCTACTCTATGACGACAAAGGGGATAGAACCGATGTGGCATATCATCCTGCCCGCCATTTTGATTTTTTTACAAACTCGCGGCCCACGATGAAACTAGTATGTGTAGATAGAGGACATATAGCCAAACAAAAAATGTCCAGTATCAAGATACCCCAAAGTGTCACGTTACCGAGATATTTGAAGGTAAAGATCGACAAATGAGTACATCGACAGTCATTAAAAATAGCCTTATTACATGTCATCATCTGCCTAGCCTTATCCCAACTATGTTGGGGTCGGCTTCCAGTCTAACCGGATGCAGCTGAATACCAGTACTTTACATGGAGCGACTGCCTATCTGACCTCCACAACCCAGTTAATACTAGGTAATACGATACCCTTTGGTAAGACTGGTTGTCAGACTTTCAGGTCACTGACTACCTGTAACGACTGCCAAAGATCTATATAGGGCAGCCGGGACCAACAGCTTAACGTGCTTTCCGAGGCACGGAGGAAACTCGGTATGTCGGGCGGTCACCCATCCACAGACCGACCTAGGCAAGCACAGCTTTACCTAAAGATCGACCCGAGTGGCAATTCTTATTAGGCCACGAGCTCTTCAGCCTTATTACGTGTACAGACGTTAAATTGTATTCAAATAATAGTTCCTACTTTGATTTTATTATACACACGAGAAAATCGCTTCGCATTGCAATGAAACGCTATGTTATGTCAAAGAATAGTTTTCTCGTGCTCCTAGTAGTATCTACTCTCTTTTAATAAACAGTAAGAACAGTAGTAATCAACGCCTATAGATACGTAAAAGGTCGTGGTCATTGTACTCATGACGTCGATCTTTACCTTCAAATATCTCGATAACGTGACACTTTGGGATACCATGTTAAACGACATTTTTTGTTCGTCTGTATGTCCTCTAGCCATCCATACCACTTTCATCGTGGGCCGCTATTACGAAAAAAAATCAAAATGGCGGATGGTCGATAATTATGCCAGCTTCCATAAAAAACAGTTCAAACCCCTTCAAGATTAGTACAGTACCGTACACAAAAAATAAAGTTATTTAAACACTTTCGTAATCACAATACTCTCATAAACACTTGTCATCAACACTTGTATAATTCAGCAGCAATAGTACATTACCTTACCAATAAAATAGACTTTGCTACTGAATAATTAAAGTTTAAATTGTAGCCTTTCTATGACATCGATCGTTTGTGATGTCGTGGCGTGCATAGCAGTTGGATTACACTTATATAGAACAAGTATCGAAGTGTGTTTGAGGCTATCACTCTACCCGCCGGGGCTGCGGGTTGTTCGCAAGAGATACCGCGGCCTCGACATGAAGGACTAAGAAGGAACTTGGGTGGTTTTTAGTCAGTAGAAGTCTGACACTCCCTACCGCTCTGCCCAGAGCGGGAGTAGCCATTAAGATTGGATGATTTCCCACACATCAAAAAAAAAAATGGTTAGGCAAATAACTACACGAAAAACAAAAAGAATAAGAAACACGAATCTCACGTAGCATTCACTTTAAGTATGACAAATACTCGTAATAACCGATTCACATAAACATATACCTTCCTAACCACATTCCTCCAAAACATAACTAGATATTAAATTAAGTACTGTCTGAAGATGAACTACGGAGCTAAACAGTCTGTAGGTATAGTATCAAAGTTTGAAGAGATCTATGCAAATGAGACCGCTCCGAGAGGCTGTCAAAACACAGAACAGTTAACCGCTGGTATTTGGAGAATTGTAATGAGCCTGGAAATGGGGGAGATGTAATACTTGATGATTCATTCATAACCTAAAGTTAAGGAGAGACTGTACTACTTTTTGTTGTAACGATAGGTAATTAGGTATACATAGATCCTGTCGGGACTGCGGGTTGTTTGAAAGAGATACCGCAGCCTCGGACACAAAGGGATAAGAAGGAACATGGGTGGCTTTTAGTCAGTAAAAGTCTGACACTCCGTACCGCTCCGCCCAGAGCGGGAGGAGTCATTAATTGATGATTTCCCACCCTCAAAAAAAAGGTATGTACAGTTACTAGAAATTAATCTGAATATACCTTTTTTTCGAAAAATTCAGTCTGTTCTGTCTCTGTGTCTGATCACGGAAATCAATCTACCCTACACCCAACGCTAGCACTGTTTTCCAAGAAAGTAAGATAGACGATCCTAAAAATAATATAAAAAATGTTTTTTTTTTTGTTTTTAAGTGGCGTATTATAATTTCATAAGCATTCAGTAAAAAGCAGTTTTTTAACATTTCTAACAGACACTGCAATTTTATTTTTTCGTATTGATAAACGTGAATTACAAACCAGTGAGCCTTAGTCACCGTAATCAATCTGTATAAACAACACAACACACAACAATAACAACAACAACAACAGCAACAACAATAACAGGTAAAGCGGCCTTATTTATTAACGCTGAATGCGTCTGAATATGACTGAAAATATTAGTCACAAAAGCTTTAAACAATGTTTAAGCATCTACCGAAAATGCAGTAAAAATCTACGAAATTCCTCTCTATTCTAAATGAAAAAAATACACAACAAACAGCCTTTGGTACAATTTACACCTCCTCTATCGAATGACGTCACAGCGGTGATGAAACTTGAAAAAAAGAATAAAAACTGCACGTTGATTGGGTCTCGGAGACCTGATAGCGAGTTTTGAAGTGTTAACTAGTTTTTTGTTGTTGTTTGCAACTTTATTAGTTCAGTGCTTAATGGCCTGTTGCGTCCGAAGACAGGACAGAAATAATATAGATTATGTGGGGTGCTTGCAATATCTAGTTTGTTTTTGCTTTGCGGGTATTTCTTTGAACTTAGCTTTTGATAAGAAAATATTTTGTTCGTTTTACTATTAGTAAACTAGTGATCTTCTATGAATTTAGTTGGATTAAAAGATAGCCGTATCTATCTTATAGATGGAAAAGATAACTAGATCATATTTTTTAGGGTCCCGTTAAATGGATAATACTTGTAGGACCACTTTGTTGTCCGCCTGTGTGTCTGGAACACGTGAACGTATCAAGTTGAAATTAAAACCACTTCAAAGTTAACGTACAAAAAAAGATATTTCGTCGATCTCAACAGTATCATAATTTAAAGGGATCGAAGGGCGTTGATCTAGAATCACGCAATAAACAATGTCTTACAACCCATGTAAAAGAAAAAAAAAATTAAAGTACCTATAAGTTTGTATGGAACTCTCGATGTGCTAGCCCAACTCGCACTTTGTCGGGTTTTATAAAAACAGGGTTTACTTTTCTAAGATTTTTAATTAATAACTTATAAACCTAGCCACAGCTTTATTCTTAAGTCTATGTTTACTAAAGTTCATTAACCTTTAACCGACCTCTTTCCTAGTTCCTTGCAGAACAAAACGGAATAATAAATCACGGGCCAAAAAGTTACAAACTCCAAAGAAGTAGAAATATTCCAAATATTATGAATTTAGCTTGCAAATTAACCGCTAAGATTTACCGCTAAGAGTTTTAAACATGGCTCCTTAGCAGTTATTACTTTTATAATTACGGAAGGGTTTTTTTTCGAATATGGTCTAATTTTTAAACATAAATAATGAATATTGATTATAATACCTCAATTAATAGACTACCTACCTCGTTTGTCTATTGGTCGAGAGCGCGACTGAAGAGCATGTGGTTCTGGGTTCGATTCCCGGAACGGGCAAAGTGTTATCGGGTTTTTTGCAGCTACGGAGTCAGGATTTGTACCCTGCCTAGTTATCTTATAAATTATAACGTATATTTCAGTTATTGTAAAATAACAGACATTATCGCGTAGCATAGATTGCCACAACTGAAGAAAGTGACATATTATAGCCAATCAAATACGCTATCCGTAACATTTCAGGCGTGTGTGGCTTAACCATTCGCGGACATACCTAGCATCTGTATGTATTATCTATCCATCTTTCTGTATATATAAAAGGCAAAGCTGACTGACTGAAGATCAACGCACAGGCCAAATCCTTAGGGCTTGAAACTTTAAATTTCGCACACGTATTCCTCATAAGACGTAGGCATCCACAGAGAAAGGATTGTTCAAAATTCAACCCCTAAGGGGGTGAAAAAGGGGGCTAAGTTTGTATGGAAAATCGACATTTTCACGCGGGTGAAGCCGCGGGCAAAAGCTAGAAAAGATATAAAAGTGACGACTAGTTTTTGTAGTTATAAGATTCATTTACATAGATTAAACTATCATCATGAAAAGAATACCTTCATTAGTAGTATTGTTCACAATTGCTATATTTTTCCTCATGGAAAATAACCAGCTGGTTGGCTAATTAAGTTATAATCGTTTGCGTGAGACGACTGTATAAATCAATGGGTGCATTTTACCTACTATATTATTAACCGTTTGTGGTACTATATTTTAACTGAATTATGACTGACAACTGTCATGATAAAACAGGAAATATCTATAGCACATTTGTTTTACCTTTCAAAGGGATAATCGGTCTGAGCTGCAGCTGTCGGTAGGCTTGACGCAGCGTGACAGCAATAGTTTCATCAAATACCTACCTCGCAGGCCCCTGTTCCCTCTTAAGTGGCAATAAGTTTCATTGAGTTTTGTAAGTTTTAGTTTTTCTGGGTAGTCGTTTTAAAAACGATAATATATTATTATATTCATCATTTCAGGCCATAAAAACCTTCAATAGTCAAACAAAAGGAATGATTTTAAAATATTGTTTTTTTCTTGTTTCAGATTCTCAGATGACGACAAAGAAGTTTTCCGAGGAGCCAGAGTTTGAGCGTCCTATTGGCAACCACACATTCTTCTTAGGAAGAGAAGCGGTGTTAGGCTGTGCTGTCACAAATCTGGGCAAACATAAAGTAAGTTTTGTGTTTACAGACTAAGATTTTTTTTTAATGCAACCTTTTTTTTACTTTAAATATTTTGTTGTTACAAAAAACGTGAAAGAAAAATTTTAGGGATGATGTTTCGTTTGTACTACCGAGGTCACTGAAGGTTGGTCACTTGCCAGTATCTGTCAACTTTATACCCTCAGAAATAAGGTTGAAAAGTGGTCGGCCTCTTTGTGTTACATAGGTAAGTAACACATAGAGGCCAAGCACATACGTTAAAGCGTAGTTATCCTTCAAAATTGAAAACCCCGAAGTTCCATAACCATATACCTTAATGATTAAAGTTAGATGGTTTTGAATGCGAGCACGTTAGGTTAATGTGGGCACATCACGATACCGGTCGTTAAACAGGCTAACTGTAATCAGTATAATAGTTAATGGATTTTCATTTTAAAATGATTGTTATGGTCTTCGTGCGTGTGTGTTTCATGGGTTACAAAGTGTAACCCTTTTTGGAAGGAAGACGCGTGAATGGTGAAATGGTAATCAAAATTAAGTATGATGAAATCACATTCAATCAAAAATGTTTACATTTTAAAGCAGTATCTTTTTTGGGCATCATGATTTCAGACGATAGTTATTCCTGGTCCTCGTTTCATGTTTTCGGTTTATTGAATTCTGTTCCATGGATTATAGTGATTGTGATTCATATCAATGTATCTTTTATATTACTGAAATTGGTAGTGGGACAGCGCTAAAATAGGTAACTTCTACCAACATTATCACTGTTTTTAAGCAGAAACTTTAAATAATATTGTTTAAAACTAACCACAGATCCAATTATGTATATTAATTTATCTTTCATTGATTAAAGAGATTTTTCAGACAATTGACTATAATGATTATGTTTCTCCCGTCGTCGTCCCATTTCACATGTGGTCGGCGCAACACATTTTTTATTCCACTCGCCTCTGTCAATCGTCACGCTATGATTTGGCTCTTCTTCCTTTTTTTTGTGGGTTGGAAATCATCAAATAACCCCTCCCGCTCTTGGGCAGAGCGAAAGGAAGTGTCAGACTTCTACTGACTAAAAACAACCTCTGTTCCTTCTTACCCCTTGCGCCGAGGCCGCGGTATCTCTTTGGAACAACCCGCAGCCCCGACGGGTGGCTCTTCTTCCTTCATATCATTCTCACACAATTCATCTATCTTTTCTTTGGTCCTCCTCTCTCTTTCTATCAATAACTCTCTTTTAGTCACATACAATTCGTCTTTCTTCATCATATACCACGATAGTCCATTCCTTCAACTTTTCTCACACTTCAACTTTTCTAAAAATAATGAAGAAGAAAATAACGTCGCTGTAGAATGATAACCTCGTATGTCCAGAATCCAAACTTTACAGGTAACAAAAAAAATGTTTAATTTCCTCAATGTTTTTGTAGTATATATATATTTTTTTTGGCATTAGTAGTAATTTATTGGTTTCACGGTTTCACCGTGTTATAAAATATGTGGCTTTCATTCGATTTTCACAAAAATAGAAGAGAGAAGTTCGTTTTTGACATACCTACGTGGTTTTCATTCTACAGCGACGATAACTCATAGCTCCTTTTCAATTTCATTAGGTTTCATACAACCATTAATAAATTTCACTATATTACATTAATTGTCAATTCACTTCTGCCTATCCCATCGATTATAATAGGTGTGTCAGTTATCTGAATGCCAAACAAAGGGTGCTCTATCGATATTTGTAACCTTGATGTTGTTCATTGTGTAATATCTCGGTCGGGGCTGCTACCGTGATCAAGGTTTAGATGTGTTCATTGTGATAAATACAATATATAATATATTATTTAAATTTGGTGAAAAACAAAATAATGGTAATAAGATGACATTATGTTTGCGACTTTTTCTGAAGAGTTGATTAGTCCATGTCAAAATTATCACATTTGTTAACAATGACAGCCTCCTCGGTCGTCTCAAGTGGTACTACTGGACATGAGGTCCAGGGTACAATTCACTGGCGGATAAAGTGTACTCGAGTTTTCCATCAGGAATCTCTCAGTAGCATACCAGACACGGTGTCTAGATTTGTACTCGATTAATGGCAATGAGGTCGTGCACTATTTCATGAGATTTAAACAAAACATGGAAAGCCTACGGGGATTAAGTATGGTGTTATGTTATTTACAATTTGTATCAAGGTATCAAGCTGCTCGAAACTGTAAAATTTTCACAATCAAAATCAAAAGTCATTTATTCAAACTAGGCTGATAATCAGCACTTTTCGAACTTCAAAATTTACTTTACTTTACTTATTTACAAGTGACAGTCCCCCAAAACGCCCGCCCTTCGACACTTCCTAGGGTTTTTGCTGGAAAGAAGAAGTGGCGGAACAAACTCCCCAGCAACACATCTGTCTGTTTGGTCAGAAGAACCAGACTTGATACAATAGAAAGGTGTAAGTTAATATTACGATTGACTACAGGCACAAATTAATAATAAAAATGTAAATAATAATAAAAACATAAAAAAAGACATAACATCTCGGTAAACTAATTTTGGAGAAAGAACATAAATAACAAACATTGTCTTGTGTTCAACTCAGCGACCAACTATTCTTATCATTTATTCAACCTTAAACCTAATGTTTTAGCAATAAATTTGAAAATTGATCAAAGAAATTTGATATATTGCAGCAGCTTAATATGCTAGGGTCTATACAGGAACTAAATCTAAAATAAAGCCATGGACACTAAACAGCCGCAGCTGATATTGCAACGTCTGCACAAACTTTAAGCACTTTCCCTAGATAATTTACCCTATTTAGTCACACTTTAGTAACACACAACTTCGGCCAACATACCCACCAACTATAACACCTTTGAAGCCAACACTTAAACCCGCTAGTAAGCCAGTTACTAACATGTTCAGAACTTTCACACTTACTTTGATATACCGCCAATAACCAACGAACATGGGCCAACTTGTACCACCTATAAAATTAACATCAATCTGTATTTAGGCTGTTAATATTCTACTGTTTTTTTTATACTTAAATGGCCGTATTTTTGTAGGAAAATTGGTGTGGCGTCAGCTTTAGCTGGTCATAAATTTTGTCTGTAAGTTTCTAGAACAAATTAGGGTGATGAAGTGAGAAATTCTTGAGCAAAATTCTTACATAGTTAAAATAAGTATGAAATATAAATTGTTGTACTTTCATAGTGTTAAACTGCTTCTTTGGTATAGTGGTCGCCAGCGCGACCGTTGCTCATGAGGTCATGGGATCAATTCCCAGGTTGGGCAAAGTTTTATTGGGTTTTTCCGAATCAGAATTTTCTCAGTAGCAGCCACGGAGCCTGAATTCGAGCCCGGTTGATGACAATAGGCTCGCCCCCTATTACATGAGACTTAACTCATAATTAGCGAGTTGTGGTTGTACTAATGGGTGCACCTCTGCCTAACCCACCGGGGATTAAAGACATGATGTTATGTCATAGTGTTAGAATAAAGAGGTGAGAAAGAATGATAACTCACAAGGAGTGTAAGTTTATTGAACCTAGAAAGTGTGGGCATTGGTGCATTGCGTCTCATGTCATCGTGTCAATGTGTTTAGAAAACAATTTCTGCTTTGAACGTAAGGGAAATAAGAATGACATTTTACTATCTTGAATTCTTGAGTACCTACCTTATGCTTTAAAATACACGTGTGAACTTTATGTTTGCTAAAAAATGAAAATGCAGATAAGTTTAGATCATACCCTGAAATCTTTTTTAAAAAGACGCATATTATAACTTTCTGCTACTAAGTTCAAAGTTATACAACATCATCATCATCATTTCCCTGTCCTTATCCTAATTCATTTGTGGTCGCCACAGCATGTCTTCTTCTTCCACACTTCTCTATTACTCGTCATGTCATCAGACACCACCTTTCTTGCCATATATCATCCGTTACACAGTCCATTCATCGTTCCTCTGGTCTTCCTCTACTCTTATAACTCTCCACATTCATAGACAAATTTTCCTCACGACATTTTCCTCTTTCCTCCGAATCACATGCCCATACCACGACAACCGATTACCACGCAACTTTTCAGTCACCGGTGCCAATTTTAGACTTCCGCTTATGTTCTCAATTCTTACTTTTATCCATTCATAAACATGATAATATTGAAGACTAGCTTTAGCCCGCGACGAAGCCGCGACTTATAAAATCTCAACAAACTTTCATCCCCTATTTAACTCTCTTAGGGGTTCAATTCAGAATATAATATACATATTAAAACCTTCCTCGAAAACAACTCTATCCATTGGTGAAAACAGCATGAAAATCGGTGCAGTAGTTTTTGAGTTTATCTCGAACAGACAGACAGACATACGCGGCTGAGGACTTTGTTTTATAATAATTATGTAGTGAGAGTGATACAATTCAATCAAAAATTGCAATAATCTAAACATAAAATCCCAGCACCTCTAAACACGGACAAAAACAAACCCGCAAAAGTCAACGCCAAAATGGCGGCGTCTTGCGGAAAACGGACACAGGAATCAAAACGTTCCTGCCTTTTGTCTGCTACAATTAGAACCACAAAAATTTACCGATTATCCTTCATTAAGAGTTGTTACACTGGCTGGCTCGATGCCTAGAATAACAATGCACGAAATAGTGCTGCACCTTTTCACGTTGTGAATTTTAATACCGGTACTGCTGTACTGCTCTTTGTTGCCTTTGCTTGTTTGGTTTCTTTTTAGCTTTTGTCGTGATTTCATCTTATTGTTTGTTTTAACATCTGTTGGTTTTGGGTAATAGAAGTGTGAAATAGATGTTGGAATATATTAGAATTTTATTATGTTGGAAATGGGAACTTTTCTTGAGGGCAAAATGTGTGATTGTGTTTGGTTTAGCATTAGTTCTAATGGCTGGATGAACCCGAACCATAATAAAGTAATTTACTCTTAGTTTAGAAACTGATTATTATTGTTTATAAAATAGGTAATTATTATTATTGGCTCTGGTCGTATTCGGCCATTTTAACAAATCGGAGCGAACACTAACCATCGGCACGGGAGATAATTATCATAATCCACAGGAGTGTGCACAACAACAGACCCACTGTATCTTCCCTCACTCTAATATTCCGATCGGCTTTCGTGTGTAAAACTATACACAAAACTAACAACTGCTATTTCGACTAGTCAATTTATGAAAAAACCCACACAAAACCTACACACATTTTTAATACAACCTCTAAACTTAATCACAAAACAACACAGCCATATTTACGACACTAAAACTCCACAGTGATCCCCCGGAAGAAATTTGACAGGCCAGAAAACTATCAGAATGAAAGATAAGGTTTAAACAAAGGGATACGAGGGCCCGAAGACTTAACTGGGTCCCTGACCTAGAAAGAAATCTTCATCACTGATATCGAATGTTTGAACTGATTTCTGACGTGTTCTTGTTTTAGTTTGTATCTTGTTTTTTTTCTTTTTGTTTCGGAAATGTGGACCAGTTTTTTGGTACAGTTTGTTGTTGAAGACGTACGGGATTTATGGCTGTGGGTTGTTTGCAAGAGATACTGCGGCCTCAGCGTAAAGGGCTAAGAAGAAACATGGGTGGTTTTTAGTCAGTAGGAGTCTGACACTCCCTACAACTCTGCCCAGAGCGGGAGGAGTCATTTGATGATTTCCCACCCCCCCAAAAAAAAAGGCTACATAGTTATAGATCATTTCGATCAGCGTCAAGTGGCAGTATGTTAAGCTGAGGGCCTTTTGGGCATTATTCGTTTTGAATTATTGAATTTATTTTAATAATAATATATATTTTTTTTTTATTGAATTTGTTTTGTTAATTTTTAAGGAATTTTTGTCAAATATACACAATTTTCTTTCTTTCTTTTCTAATTACCTACATGTGCTGTAAGGCATTGGTATTTGTCAAATTTTATAAATCTAAGTCAAGGGGAAGTACATTGTACCAAGTTATGATTCCCTTGTGAAATCGCAAAATATGACTCACAAGATTGTTTTTTCAATGCTCCATGGTGTAGCAGATCTAAGTATTTGGTATCGATTCTTGAGTATTTGATATAAATTCAGCTTGATGCCTCAACGCGTTTTGAAAGAAAAGGGTCTTGACAGACGGACAGCAAATTGATTCTGTAAGGGTTCCGTTTTTGCCATAACTGGCGAAATATCATTACGCCTCTGCGTAAGCCTTCGGAGGTTACAAGCGTGATATGTTTTGCTGTTTGACATTATTATTTTAATAACGAACATTAGTTATTTGTATTAAATTGCTTAGGAAGAAAAGGTAATAAGGTTTAGTTAAGTAAATAAAGCTAACTATGACTAAGCCGAAATAATAGTAGACACTGAATAAATTATAGCTAGATTTTCTAGCTATAATTTATTCAGTGTCTACTATTATTTCCAATTATGTCTTATTTCTCGCTTTTACCATTACTATTAAATTGTAGTGACACAGTACTAAATAATTCCGTGCACTTGTAGTGACAGCTCTGTCAAAATTATTGTACAAAGAAAATAATTCGGTTTTGTTTCTTGCCTTAAATAATCATTGAAAATTCTTCTTCTTTTAAAAAAAAATAACGTTGCCCCACACTGGGACTTTCTCCTGTATCGTGGATGCGTTTACAAACGTTTAAACTTATACACAAACACACTTAGACCCGAAACAACTATATGTAGGCCATACAAATATTTGTTCCGTGCGGGGATCGAACCCGCGACACTCGGCGCAGCAGTCCAATCGCTCAAAATTAAACTACTAATAGCGACATAATTTATATTCCTTATATTATTTACAAGCTGATTCCCGCGGCCTCACCCGCGTGGTTGTCGGTCAAATTATATACTAAAACCATCCTCGACACTTTATTCATTGGTGAAAACAGCATGAATATCAGTGAAGTAGTTTTTGAGTTTATTGCGAACAGACAGACAGACGCGGCGGGGGACTTTGTTTTATCAATTATGTACTATGTAGTGATATTCATTACCGTAGCAGTTGTACCCTACCGCGTTTATAGTGAAGATCCAACAAAAATCTAATAATTACTGGCTGTTTCAATTCTCACAATCATGTTTGAAGTTTCATTGAAATATAAAAAAAAAATATTTAGTAACATGCTTTCCACCAAATTAAAAGTAAAATAACATTCTCCTTATTTTCATGTCATCATCCAATTTCGTAACATTATTACATTAATTCAATTTGCTACCTTATTTACACAGTAGGAAAGTAAATAATTACAGGTCTGGAGCCTTACGTGAGGTATAATATACGATCACAAAGACTTGGAGCTATAAATAGACCTATAAAGGCAGTATCTAGGGCGCAAATGTTCTTTCACAAGTTATTATTATGACTGTTTAGGTCGGTAAAATTATTATAAGGTTTTTTTATAAGGTTTCTAGAATGCAAGAAAATCATTGTTACCGATTTAACCAGCGAATTGTTAAGTGGCAGTGGCAGGGCCATTGGTCGATGAACAGAGTTCGCTTTGGTATGATTTCAAATTTTTGTCAGTACGTAGGTGCTTCTTTCAGCCACGGAGTCTGGATTTGTGCCCGGTTGATGACAATAGTCTCGCCCTACATGGGACTTAAACATAACTGGCGAAATGTGGGTGTACTTAGGTACACCTCTGCCTAACCCTTCGGGGATTACAGGCGTGATGTTATGTGTGTAGGTACTTCTTTAATAGTTATCTAAGCATTTTGGCGTGGCCAAAATTGAAAGTATCACCGCCTGCTTCTGGTTGTTGTTATAGGAAGTGTCAAAATATTATTGTTTCGTTGTTTTAGAGAGTTTTAAATGCATAAGATGCCATCACCCAGTAATCACGAACTTCTGATTTTTAGGGTTCCGTGGCTATCATGGAACCCTTATAGTTCGCCATGTCCGCCTGTCTGTCTGTGCGACCGCATTATATCTCAAAGAGTCTTAGTCCTAGAAAGCTGTAATTTGGAATGAATATACAAATGAGTTGCCGACAAAGTAGTAAAATAAAATTTAGATTGTTTTTTAGAGCATCTCCCGTTAAAGTGGGGATGATATTCTTTTTCTCGCGAAGTCCATTGTGTGGGATGTCAGTGGGTAGGTATATAAAAAATACTGCGAGTTTGCTCATACATTTTATCGATTAAGGGATTCATTTCTGAAATATTAAGCTTTAAAGTGTACATTTTTGTTAGACTACCTAAACTACATATACGGGTGATGTTTGAGCGTGTGAAAAAAATCATGGTAGTAGCATATATAACGAAAATAAAAGGAAAACTATCACAGCTAAGTTGGCTTCACAAGTTTACGGGTAATAGTCGACCAACTTATAAAATGTAATTGTATAAAATATTTTCCTATACATTATGTATCGCAGGTCTTAAAAGTGCAAACGTTAGTTTGTTTTATTTTTACAATAAAAATAATTATTCGGAGGGAGGTAGGGTTGTTAATTAGTTTAGTAAGTTCACATATTTTGATGGACATCTACGCAACCCTACATTGTGCGTGGTCCGATACCTGCACTTGGCTGGTTTTCGGATTCATATTGCTATTGTATAATTATTATCACAGGCGTCGTTGAAGGAAATCGTTGTCGTGCGGAAACCAGATAGCCTTTTTTTGGCGGGTGGAAAATCATCGAATAACCTCTCCCGCTCTTGGGCAGAGCGAAAGGGAGTGTCAGACTTCTACTGACTAAAAACCACCCATGTTCCTTCTCAGCGCTTCATGTCGAGGCCGCGGTATCTCTTGCGAACAACCCGCAGCCCCGACGGGCCCCTTCCATGTTGCTGACATCTCTTTGAGGCGCGCGTGGAACACGAACGCGCCGTCGACACGGCCTGTCGTGGTCATAAGACGGACGGACGGCGAGCTAGAAACCAGCAAGCTTGAGAGATATTTCTCGACGGCATGTAAAGCCAAGACAGAGACCAATGGCTGGCATAAAAACGCTGACAGGTTAGGCAATAATCACACGTTAAAGGAAGAAGAAGAAGCCAGTCATGTTTCTAATGCTAGAGAGACAGGACTCCTTTTTAACCGAGAGAGAAAAGTATAACGTAATCTTCCTTCGTTTCATTTCACTTTGACTGATCGTAAAATATGAAATAGGTAGGTACAGTCACAAGCACGAATATGTATTACAAACCAAAATTCAAATCCAATTTTCTTGGGATATAACGGTCTCGTCTTTGAGATAAGACCTATTCCGTAAAACTATTGTTTACAAAATGCAATGTTCGTGAAAACGTAAGAAGTTAATGAACACAGTAGCAGATAATAAAACAATAACACAGTGTTATAATACAGTGTAACAAATATATATATATTTTTGTAACATCCTCTGAACCTGTGTTATGCAAATAAATGATTTAATTTGAAAATCACTTTTAAAAGATGCTTCCTGTATACATATTTTAGCTTGTGACTGTACGTACTGCAGATACCTACTGTTATAAAGTTATGAGGTAGTACATACATTGGTTTATTAGATACACATGTCTGGAAAATTGAATGTTTGTGTTCCTAGCGCCATTTTGCTGTTTGTCGTGAATTTGAATTTGATGTGAGACTCATGTTTACTGTGTTTGTGTCTCTGTCTATATGTCATAATGGAAACAAATTCTAACTTTATTTATCTTTGCTTTACCTAATTGCTTTTTTAACCTTTCTTTTTGTATTTTCCTGGTGTTTAACTTTTGGTTCTTATATTACGAAGGTTCAGCTCATTCAGTGGTCATTTGGACACTTATCATCTGCCTAGCCTTTTCCCAACCATGTAAGGATCAACTCAGGATGGATGAAATGGCGACAGGTCACTGGAACAACTTGTGACCCACGGATGCCCCTCAAGTTAAAGGGGAAAATATACAAGTCCGTGGTTAGACCTGTCGTACTGTATGGATCGGAGTGCAGGGCTTTGAAAAAGTTGGATGAAAAACGATTGCATGTAGCGGAGATGAGAATGTTGAGATGGATGTGCGGAGTGATAAGAATGGATAAAGTAAGGAATGTGTATATTAGAGGAAGTTTGAAAGTGGCACCTTTTACAGAAAAATTGAAAGGAAGACGTTTATCTTGGTATGGTCATGTAATGAGGAGAGATGAAACGCAAGTAACTAAAAGTGTGATGGATGATTTTATGTTGACGGATGGAGAGGGAGAGGAAGGCCAAAGAAAAGATGGATGGATTGTGTGAGGAATGGTATGAATGTGAAAAGAGTAAATGCCACCTTGACGTGTAACAGGGAAGAATTGAAGAAGAAAACGTGTTGCGCCGACCCCAAATAGAATGGGATAAGGGCAGGAAGATGATGATGTAGGGGTCGGCTTCCAGTCCAACCGATTGCATCTGCAAGTAGGCAGGTTCAAAACATAGATTTAGATTCTATAAACTACGTTTTATTTTTGGTCTTAAAACCAGGTTTCAATGGCGGCACATTTAATTCCGAATCACATACTCTTTTAGCGAAGATTTTCTGCAAATCCTTTTATAAATCGATAGGTAAGCCAAGCCTTTGTCTGCAGTCTTTTAATGTTCGTGTGGTTATCACAAAACTGCAGGCGGTAAGTAATGGTTCCATTAATTTGTTCCCACGAAAAGTAGTGGTCTAACGCAAAATCAATAATTATTGAATAAAAAATAACTTGTACAATCCTCGTTTGGTGTAACCAAAGTCTGAACTTATGCCACAATATCAAAAATGACGATTATCCATACATACTTTTATCCCTTGTTTCACCCCCTTGGAGTTGAGTTTTGAAAAATCCATTCTTAGTATATGCCTACGTCATAAGAGAAATACGTGTGCGATGTTTTAAGTTTCTAACCCTTAGGGTGTAGTCTGTGCGTTGATCCTCAGTCAGTCAGCTTTGCTTTTCATATATACAGGGCGTAAATCAACCCATCACACAGCCGTCAAACAAGTATTCTGTACATCAAACTAAGTACCCCTACGCAAAAATGTTTACTGGGTTTTTTTTTTGGGTCAAAAATCACATTTTACGACAAAACTCAATGTAGCACTGTTCAAACATTGTGCTAGTGGATGCTTTGTGTAGTAAACTGATCATGGAGGTAATTTAAATAAAGTTATAACCTGAAAAACTAGTATTTACAAAAAAAGCTGTGAAAATTTTTGAATTTTGACCCCCAATATCTCCGTAACTAGGAGGTTCCCAGGTATGGCCTAGAACAAAAAAAATATCGCAGTGGTGGGGAGAATAAGTGCCTTTTGTTTGCGTTAAGGGTACTTTTACACCCTCTAAAGACTAGCTGATGCCTGCGGCTTTGCCCGCCCCAAGTTATATACTAAAACCTTTCTCGAGAACCACTCTATCCATTGGTGAAAACAGTAAACAGTTTTTGAGTTTATCGCGAACAGGCAGACAGACGCGACGGTGGACTTTGTTTATAATAATTATGTTGTGATAGATAGATACATTAATTGGGTTGTGGAGGTCAGATAGGCAGTCGCTCCATGTAAAATACTGGTATTCAGCTGCATCCGGTTAGACTGGAAGCCGACCCCAACATAGTTGGGAAAAGGCTAGGCAGATGATGATGATAGATAGATACATTAAGGAGCTCCTCGGAGCGCTAAAAAATAACAGCTACCCCCAACCCAGTATTAACTAGGTTATGTGAATGTCAGATTGGAAAGAAAGAAAGAAAGAAAAAATATTTATTTGCCGCAGAAACATGACGAGCATACAATAAGACAATAAAAAGCAATAGGTACACATACAACACATAACAAATCAAAAATAAAAATACAAGAAAGGAAAATAAAACAAAAGTTTGTGTGTGTGTTATGTGAAATACTGGTATTTTGATTAACTGCATACGGTTAGAGGAGAATTCGACCCCAACACAGTTGGGAGAAAGATAGGCAGAATGTGATGAATACACAAAAATATAGGCAGGAACAGTGATAAACGCAATTAGGCTTGTTTTGCTCACTGAATTAAATGTAGGTTCTATATTATCAAACAATGAAACCCACAGCCTTCCAGAGAACATCCCAAATTTATTTCACGTAAACCTTTATTTGGGTCTAAAAAGTTCACAAGTAACCTTGGTAGGGAAATTATTCTATTTAATAAAGTAACTTTTGAAACTAAACCACGCCAATGTTTTAACGTAAACACGAGTAGAACTAATATTTTGATAACTGGAAAGTTATTCTTGAAGTAGGTATTTACGGGAGAGTGGGTAGGTAAACGACGTACAAACAGTTAGTTATTTTTAGCCTAATTTAAGACTACGAAAATAATTACAAACTCACACTCAAAGTAATTATTTCTATTAGACCATTACAGGCACTTTTGAATGTCAGAAAAACATTAGAAACGAAGCTACATAACAGTCACAGTCACAAGGCATGATAATATCTTGTGACTGTCGGGGCTGCGGGTTGTCCTGTCGGGGCTGCGGATTGTTCGAAAGAGATACCGCGGCCTCGACACAAACAACGGACTAAGAAGGAACATGGGTGGTTGTTAGTCAGTAGTAATCTGACACTCCGTTTGGCTCTGCCCAGAGTGGGAGGAGTTATTTGATGATTTCCTACGCCCCCCAAAAAAAAAGGCATGATATTAACTTGTGAAAGTACTTTGCCCTTTCCAAAGCAAAATCACAAGTAAGTTCTCTATGGAGAAGAATGGGCAAGAAACTCCATGGACTCTCTTTTGGACACTTTTTTTACTTTAGTTAATTGTAACGGGTTGTTTGTGGTCCGAAAGTCTGATAAACTGTCTTATCAAGGAGTGTCATATTACACAGTCATAACTAGGTTGTGGAGGTCAGACATGCAGTCGTTTCATGAATAATACTGGAATTCTGCTGTATCCGGTAAGACTGGAAGCCAACCCTAACATAGTTGGAAAAAGGCTAGGCAGATGATGATGATTTGAAAATAATTAATTCCAAGGTTCAACTTGCATTTTATTTTCATTTTGTACATGTATTAGGAGGAGCTCGTGGCTTAATAAGAACTGCCACTCGGGTCGATCTTTACGTAAAGCTGTGCTTGCCTAGGTCGGTCTGTGGTTGGGTGACCGCCCGACATACCGAGTTTCCTCCGTGCCTCGGAAAGCACGTTAAGCTGTTGGTCCCGGCTGCCATATATAGATCTTTGGCAGTCGTTACAGGTAGTCAGTGACCTGAAATTCTGACATCCAGTCTTACCAAAGAGTATCGTATTACCTAGTATTAACTGGGTTGTGGAGGTCAGATAGGCAGTCGCTCCATGTAAAATACTGGTATTCAGCTGCATCCGGTAAGACTGGAAGCCGACCCCAACATAGTTGGGAAAAGGCTAGGCAGATGATGACATGTATTAGTAGATAAAGTATTTTATCAGCATCTTCATCAAATTAATTTTTAATTAATACTAAACATTAGTGTTTAGTGATCTAACCTAAAACTAATGAGAATTCATTCTGAATGCTAATTAGCATAATCATTACGATTCGCCACGTGATTAGTGATACACTATAATCTGATTATCGTCGACAGCAATTAGTGCTGTTTGTCGACCTCCTGAATCCTGATATAATTTTTTATTTATTGACAATTAAATACTATAAGATTTGCCATAAAGCACTGGACAATCATGAATATCTATGCATATGTATAATAACACTCTTTTTTTGGGGCAGTCGTGTAAAAAGCAAAGCTGACTGACTGAGGATCAACGCACAGGCCAAATCCTTAGGGCTAACAACTTAAAAATTCGCACAGTATTTCTCTAATGACGTAGGCATCCACTAAGGAAGGATTTTTGAAAATTCAACACCTAAGGGGATGAAAAAGGGGGGTAAAGTTTCGTCAGTTTTGATATTTGCGACATCCACGCAGGCGAAGACGCGAGCAAAAGCTAGTTATAAAATATAATTAACAATTATTACAATACGACATTTGCACTGTTAGCCATAATATAAACAAATTATTAACTAACGCGACTGCAGTGCAAGAGGTCCCTGGGTCAGACAAAGTGCTATTGAGATAAATTTCCCTCAGCAACTTCTCAGTAGCAGCCACTGAGTCTGGTTTTGTACCCGGTTGATGGCAATAGGCTCGGCCCCTATTACATAAGATTTAAGTATGACTGGGGATATGTTGGTAAGGTATACTAATGGGTACACTTTTGCCTAACCCTTCGGGAAAACCAGGCGTGATGTTATTGTTTTACCTCGTAATCAATTATTAAGACGGCCTGTAATTTTCTAATGAGTGTAAAATCTCGACATAAATATACATTCATTGGTAATGCGACTTATTGTAAACACGCAGCTTGACTTGATTTGTAAGCCTTTAATAGATGATCTAAAACTTAAACTCTGACCCTGTGTTCTTTGACGTTCTAAAACCTTATTTCCTCCGCAGGTAGGCTGGCTAAGAGCGGAAGACCAGACAGTCCTCACTATGCACGACCGAGCAGTCCTGAGCGCAAGGTACTCAGTCCACATGGATGCTCCCAGGACTTGGCAGCTGAGGATCAGACCTCTTCGGGCAGAAGACCGCGGCTGCTACATGTGCCAGATCAACACGCAGCCCAGCATGAAGTGGCAGATTGGATGCATTGATGTTTATGGTAAGTGGATCTTTTGGAAGGCTAGACACGGCCTCTGGTTTTTCGCCTTCATGTGCGTGTATAATTATCACTTGCTTCGGTGAAGGAATACATCGAGAGGAAACCAGCATGCTTTCTTAGCGGCAAGCCACTATTGGTATTGAAATTCATGGGCAAAAAAATTACATTGGTTATGCAAGGCTAACATGCAGAGTTTATTTTTAGCACGCATTAAGAGAAGTAGTTTTATTATCACGGCAATATTTGATCTACAAAATATGCTACACTTAGGTACGGATTAAAGTCTACCAATAATTTGGGAATCATTCCCGCTGCGGTATGATATAACATTATGTCAATTTCCGTTACGTCATCACGTGATTTTTCTTTGTGTTGATGCATTGTCTTTTGTTTCACCTCGACATGGTTGTCACAAAGTACAGTCACGTTAAAAACTCGTCCGTTGGTACCAGACTTTTAATATTAGGGCAAAAAATAAAATACTTCTGCCTCCTGCTGCTAAACAGCAAATCATCATAAATCGAAGAATTTTTATTAAATGTATTATTTTAATACATAAAATATAACTTTTAATCAAAACAAAGCAAAACCCACATACAAAAACGACCAACCTTACTAGCCTATGCGCCAAGATAAATCCCCTTTGTATAGTCGGTTGACCACCCCGTTGAACGGGGCCTGACAACCTATCCATCACCTGTCAACGTTTAGCCGTTTCTGCCGTGACTTGGAAACACGAGAAACTTGATTTTCATTTGTTTTTCGGTTTCTTTTCCATCGGGTCGTGAATGTAGTGCAGTTTTTCTGTTGATCGGTCAATTAGAACTTGAAAGTTTTGCTGCAATTGTCTGTTATTTAAGTTGACTTTTCCTAGTGTAGTTAAGCTGGATTTACGGTCAAATAAAATATGATGAAAGGTCAGCTAAGTGGTATTCGCATCCAGTGAGCGTGTATGGCAGAGGACGAAAGGTGTATGTGAAAATCAAAGAACGTAACGTTCTGAACCTAGTTTCTGCCTACCTTCACATGAAAAGTTTATGTGTGTAATAAATAACATAACATCACGCCTGTCCTCAAAGAGGAAGGTAGAGGTGTAACCATTAGTACACCCACATTTCACTAGTTATGTTTAAGTCCCATGTAATAGGGGGCGACCCAATATATGTATACGTCATTTCATATTCATTTTTCGGAAGTAGAATGGCCTAAAAACCCAATAAAACCAGTCACCATTTCGGAATTCCAGAACAACTATCACAATTATTCTGTCAAGTCTAAATGCGCAAACAATGGGGGTGCCTCAAGAAAGATTGATCGTTCCGCACACCACTTTAGCCGCGACCCCCCTTAAAAAACGATTACAACGAATGATAAACCACCACAATAAAACATTCACCCATCTTCCGAAGGACGCCTTGTTCCTCATTTATTTACAACACAAGTTCCTAATTCCATCATAGATCAACCAATTAAGGCAAGGTTAACAACTTAAATGTCTTTTTATCTGTTCTAAGTGACGGATAGGCGGCTTATCCGGTACACAAGCCTTATAGGCGGCAACCGTGCCTAAGCTCACTTAATCCGGCTAGGAATAGATTAGAAACGTCTTCAAGATATGGGTCACTCAGTTAAAGTGATAGGTGTGGCTTCTTGGATGGCGTGTGGTGCAGTTCTGTACGGGGTGGGTGCTGGAGGATTAGGTGTGTTTTTGAGGGGTTGAATTACTTGTGAGGGGCTTGTGAGTAGGTTGATATAGGTACGTGGATCGTATAGCGAGTCCATCGATCTTCTGTCCGCATGCTCTCTGAAAATTGTTGAGATAAAAAAACATTAAGGTGACGCATACCTATAACTCCCGAAAGGTCAGGCAGTGATGTACCCATTGGTACACCCATATTCCACTGAACTTCAAGTGTCTTTGACGGAAGTTGTAAAAGAAGTGATAATGATGATAATTTTAAAAATATCAGGCATAAATGTCACCACACACACAATTAAAAATAAGTCACCGAATGACATAACATGAGCGACATTTTTTAAGGAAATCATCAGTCAATGTAAAACTGTATAATTATCTCAAAACTGTAATTACTGTGTTACATTAGCTTTTTGAGGATAACATAGCATCGCACCTGTAATCAGAGGTGAGGTGGTGAGGCAGCAGTGTGCGTAATAGTACGCCCACATTCCGCCAGGCTAATAGGGTGCTGGTAACTAGGCACAAATCTAGACTCCGTGGCTGCTACTGAGAAATTTCTGATCGATAACCCCAACAACACTTTTGCGTGACCCAGGAATCGCTCCCTGAACCTCATGCTCAGCAGTTGCGTTTACGACCACTAGACCATCGGGGCAGTCTTTTTGAGGATTTGAAAATCTGTTACGGGAAATCGGACCTCATGCTCAGCAGTTGCGTTTACGACCACTAGACCATCGGGGCAGTCTTTTTGAGGATTTGGTTTGAAAATCTGTTACGGGAAATCGGACCTCATGCTCAGCAGTTGCGTTTACGACCACTAGACCATCGGGGCAGTCTTTTTGAGGATTTGGTTTGAAAATCTGTTACGGGAAATCGGACCTCATGCTCAGCAGTTGCGTTTACGACCACTAGACCATCGGGGCAGTCTTTTTGAGGATTTGGTTTGAAAATCTGTTACGGGAATCCGAAACACACGAGCCTAAAAACTAGCCCAACTGTAAAGGTCATATGGTAAGCGTTTGATATTCATTAGCCAAATTCAGGTGCAAGCGTGGGTAGTCTGAAAAACAATCCAAAAATAGTTCACTAAAACTCACTGGACGAAAGTTCGTTCGTTCACACAATATTACGTATGTAAGAAAAACCACACGTGACCTTACAGATTGAATAAAATAATAATTAATTCATGTCAACGTTGAGTATCAGAAACCTGTGTTTTAATGATAGTGGGGTAATTACACTATGAGAAGTAGGCATAACTGAAATACGTAGTAACGACCTTATTGATTACAGTGGTGACAATTTTTAGCTTTTATTAAAATTAAAGTTTTTTTTTTACGTTATGTCTGTACTGCATATTAAGCAATTTTTGGCGTTCCGTATAAAAGGGCCAACCACAAAAAACGCCGTAAAAAATCCTATTTTTAATCCCCGACGCAAAAACGACGGGGTGTTATAAGTTTGACGTGTCTGTGTGTGTATGAGTGTGTGTGTGTGTCTGTCTCTGGCATCGTAGCTCCCGAACGCATGAACCGATTTTGATTCTGTTTTTTTTTGTTTGAAAGGTGAATTAGTCGAAAGTGTTTTTAGCTATGTTTGATGAAAATCGATCCAAGATGGCCGCGGCCACAAAATGGCGGATTATATATTTTTTCACAACTTTATCAATATGGGTAACAAATGAAAGGGCTTGATTAGTAGAATACTATACACTATGACAAATTTCAAATTCAAGATGGCCGATTTAGATATAGATTAAATCATATGGGTACCATATGGGTTAAATAAGCTTCGCAAAAAATAATTAAGTCGGGGGTTTTTAAATTATTAATTTATACTTGTTCTTCTTCTTTATCATGTGGTTAAAGCCTAACCTAGTGTCAGTATTGTACCCCGCCCAAGGGCCTCTGGCTTGACTTTACATGCCGTCGAAGAATATCTCACAGGTATGCGGGGCTGCGGGTTGTTCGCAGGAGATACCGCGGCCTCGACATGAAGGGCTAAGAAGGAACATGGGTGGTTTTTAGTCAGTAGAAGTCTGACACTCCCTTTCGCTCTGCCTAAGAGGGAGGGATTATTTGATGATTTTTCACCCGCCAAAAAAAAAGGGTATGCTGGTTTCCTCACGATGTTTGAATACCTTTCAGAGACTATTTGACGTAGGACCTCCCATATTTCTATATTTTCCATTCTGCACACAAGATTCGAAGAATCTATGTATCTGTTTCCAACAGACGCGTTTCCCAAAAACTACATAAAGACGTTACGAATTACAATTTTTCCACATCCATTTGACATTTTCAGAGTAACCGTTGACTAATAAATTCTATAAATAACCTACTTTTTATATTTATTCAGTCCAATTTTCCAGCTCCATTCAAAAGCAGAAAAATATTACATCCTGCCATCCGTTCATTCGACCTCTATCGGAACATGACAGTAAGCCAACATTATAGTGAGGTCACATTAAAATTATAATAGCGTCCGGAAATCGGAATCCACCCGTGTGGTAGGGGCCTTTGACGGCGATCGATCACCCTGGGTCTTATGTGCCAGAAACTGGGAAATGGAATAAAATGGGTGCGGCGACATGGTAGTAAGGTGGGTTTAGTTACCTACTACATTAGACGTTGTATGTGTGTCGTGTAAGGTGCACAGTTTTATGTCTTCGAGAAAGACTGGTTGAAGGTAAATGGGACGTTTGGGGTAGTTGAGTTTTGTTACAACTTTAATAATGAATTTTGTGTAACCCGCGCAAAGATGGCTGCGTCACATTAGAGAGAAAACTGTTATATCTCTTATGGTATGGAAATCATATATGATGTGAACTGACTGACTTAGTTTTTTGAACCTTTTTTAAAGAATAACTCCCTCATACGTCATGATTGTTGCGTAACTGTAACCGTTTACGCAGATCACGCTACGGATGCTCTTAAAAGGAATAAAACTTCCCCATTTATGAAAAACGTGGGTGGCCAAAGAGACAGTTAAAAATTATAACCTTTTGTATTATTATTATTTTAAATTCACTTTTCTTATTAAAGTCGAACCCATGACCTTATGTTTAGCAATAACGCTTGCTTCCACTAGACCAACAAACCTGACCAAACCCCGCCAGTTTTCAAACGTCTTCAGCCATCATTTAGTTAAAAAACAGCGTTTAAAAACGACCACAATTTTAATCACACGAAAAACTCCAAAAAAAAGAACACCTTATTGAAATCATATTTCATTACAAAAGTTCTGTCTAATTTATGGCAAAATTTCCAAGTAGACGGTCCAGAGTTTAGCAATTTTGTGTTCCCCGATATTTGCATGGCCCGGCCGGGATTTCTTTTTCAATTTCGAAGTTGTTCGCGAGTTTATTGGGGCGCTGTGTCACTTGGCTCGACAAGGCGGTAACGAATGGTAAACGTTTTGATTCGTGTTACGTACGAAGATTAAATTTAGGTGTGGAAGGTGATTATGTTTAGGCGTTGTTTAATGATTATGATTAGGGAGAAATGTTATGAGTTTTGCTTTTTCTTCCGTCCGTTTTCGTTTTCGTCCAATTTTTCTTGGATTGTTTTTTTTTTCATGGGACCTGCCAACCCGCTCTGGATCCTCGTGTCTAATTATGGCCCACCATTCCTTACAATGATGAGACTTGTATTCCAGCATTGGCAAAAATACATACATACCCGCACATAAACTCGCACCTTTTTCCCACGGGGGTAGGCAGAAACCACAGAACGCCACCTGGTACGATCCTTACATATTCCTTTTGCCTCGTCCACGTTCATACAACTGTTCATACACGTACGCTGGTGCCAGTACTACGCACCTGTCCTTTCTAAATAACCTCACCAATAAGGTCAGTGTATGTCTTTCTAGGGCGTCCCTCCCGGGCGTTATCATTCACGTCTGCCTAGTAAATATCATTTGTTAATCGACTCGCAATAATATATAGGGATTTTATTCTTCTGGTATCACGGATAAAGATCACCACTCAGTCTACCGCCCTTAATAAATGATACTGCATTATGTTATATTCTATAGACGGAAATACATGAATTTGAAAAAAGATAAATTATTCTTAAATAACAATTATAATTGCACAAATTTCAATTAATGAACCGACACAGTTTTCTATAGAACATTTTAATGACAAGAGTTCCTCGGTGCACTGTGACACTTTCTCTAGTTTACCGTATAAAACGATACCTTGTTAGTAGCGCACTGCTACTAGTTAGAATGTAATATCATGCACTAGGGCTGCCACGGTCACAGCCAACATCTGCCAAACGCCAGGTATACTGGTGGTCGGTGGAAATTGCGCAGTTGCGCGAAGAGTGTGTAGCGGCACGACGTCGGTATGCCAGGCACCGTAGGAGACGAATTCGCATCCCAAATGCAGAAACCATTGAGGCGGAGCTTTACGAGGGCTACAGAGCTGCCAAGGAAGCTATGAAGATGGCTATTGGTAGGGCCAAAACTCAAGCCCGTGAGGAACTACTGGCGACTCTGAATCAAGATCCGTGGGGGCGCCCTTATCTCATGGTTAGGAATAAACTTCGCCCGTGGGCCCCACCACTTACTCAGAGTCTCCAGCCACAACTCCTCGATCAGGTGGTCTGCGCTCTATTCCCTGCAAGGCCGGAACACATCCCACCACCAATGATTCTACCTCCTGCAGAGCTTGGTGACGATATTCTTGAAGTTGATGGCGATGCTGATGAAGTGCCTGCAGTAACCCAGGCAGAATTAAAAGCTGGAGTGTTGCGGCTACAAGCCAAAAACACCGCGCCAGGACCGGATGGGATACCAGGTCGAGCACTTGCCTTGTCTATGCGTACTCTCTGGCCCCGTTTTGTAAGCCTCTTTAGTGCATGCCTCGAGCGTGGTCAGTTCCCACGACACTGGAAAGCTGGCAAGCTGGTTCTGCTGAAGAAAGAAGGGCGTCCTGCTGAGTCTCCATCGGCGTACAGGCCTATTGTACTTCTGGACGAGGGGAGCAAGTTATTAGAGAGAATAATTGCTGACCGCCTTGTGAGACATCTGAACGGTGTGGGGCCAGATCTGGCGGATAATCAGTTTGGTTTCCGTCGTGGACGTTCTACTGTGGACGCCATCGCACGCGTCAAATTTCTAGCGGAGGAAGCAGTTGCCCAGGGTGAGGTCGTCTTGGCGGTATCTCTGGATATCGCTAACGCCTTTAACACCTTGCCCTGGAGTTGCATCAGAGAGGCACTTATTTACCATCGTGTGCCAGCCTACCTCCGCCGCATTATAGGGAACTATTTGAGGGAGAGAGCCATAATATACCCGGGGCGGAAGGAATGGAGTCAGCGAGCGACGTCGTGCGGTGTTCCACAGGGATCGGTGCTAGGACCGTTGCTGTGGAACATCGGTTACGACTGGGTGCTGCGCGGTGCCCTTCCTGAAGGCGTCGACGTCACGTGCTACGCCGATGACACGCTGGTGACGGCCCGGGGGCGAACGCACAGGCAAGCGGCCATATTGGCCACAGCAGGGGTTGCGCAGGTCGTTGCAAGGATCCGGCGTTTGGGTCTCAAGGTGGCTTTGCACAAGACAGAGGCTCTCTGTTTCCATGGGCCCCGGAATAAACCACCACGAGATTTCCACATAGTAGTAGGAGGCGTCCGCATTGTTGTCAAGTCGACGATGAGGTATCTGGGGCTCGTTCTTGACAGCCGATGGGACTTCGGGCCGCACATTCAGCAGCTAGTCCCCAGATTGATGAGCACTGCAGCTGCTCTTACGCGGTTGCTACCTAATCTGGGAGGACCCAACAATTCTTGCCGTAAACTGTACGTGGGGATCGTGCGGTCCATGGCTCTCTACGGGGCACCCGTGTGGGCAGACACCCTGACGGCACGCAACGTCGCAATACTGCGAAGACCGCAGAGAGCAATGGCTGTTAGAGTGATAAGGGGATACCGTACGATCTCCTACGAGGCAGCAACTCTCCTGGCTGGATCTACACCCTGGGATATGGAGGCAAAAATCCTTGCGTCTCTATATCGCTGGCGGAAAATGGAACTAATGTGTGGTCAGCGGCCAGTTCCCCGGGAAATTGAAGAACGAAGGACCGAGCTCCGTCAGCTATTAGTAGCTGAATGGAGGGAGCGACTTGCGCAACCCAGATGGGGGCTTGCGACAATAGAGGCGGTAAGGCCAGTTATGGAGGAGTGGCTAGAGAGGCGGCATGGCGCCCTCAGCTTTCGGTTGACGCAGGTGCTTACGGGACATGGATGCTTTGGGAAGTACTTGCGTCGCATAGGTCGGGAGCGGACACCCGCTTGTCATCATTGTGAGGGCTGTCCCGAGGACACAGCGCATCATACGCTGGTGGACTGCTCGGCCTGGGCTCAGCAGCGCTGTGCCCTCGTTGCAGCACTCAGTTCGGGTGATCTTTCGCTCCCGACTTTGGTGCAATACATGCTTACAAGTGAAAACGCGTGGAATGTCGTCTCCTCTTTTTGCGAGGTGGTGATGCATGCAAAGGAGGCGGCGGAGAGAGAAAGAGAGCGTGCCTCTCACTCAACCCGCACCAGAAGGGCAGCCGGGCGTCGAAGGGCGTTAAACGATCTCCGGCCACCATAAGGTGGGGCCTGCGGGTGGCAAACTTAGGGCTGAGATGTCGCCCGACCAGCCAGGCCCAAAGAAGTGGCGCGCAGTAAACTGTGCGCCTTTATAGAGAACGTGCGGTCGCTGGCCGCACTTGGTGATGAGGCCCGCCGGATAAGGTGGGCTGATACCAGTCGGGGGTGCGCGCGAATGTACTTGTATCTCCCGGGCCCCCGACACATGGTATAAGTAGGAACAGTGGGTTTTTAGTCGGTTAGAGTCCGACATAACCCCCGCTCGCCCCAAGCGGAGGGTATCCATGAGGATTTTCCCACTCAAAAAAAAAAAAAAAAAAAAAAAAAAAGGGCTGGCGGGATACTGCAGTATTTTTTCAAATCTATCTACACAACAAAATATAATTTACTTTGGTTACAAAATAACGCTGTGGAACCCTGACATGATCCGACGCGGTAGACCTCGCAGGAGATGACGGGATGAGCTGAACAGAATCAACGACCATTGGCCCAAATTGGCCCTGAATTGAAAGATTTGGAGGTCATAGCCTTTGGTCAGCAGTGGTCGATGACATAGGCAAACAGTGACAATATGGTAACAATGGCGGTCTTATCGCTTATAAATAGTGATATTTCAGACAACCTTTGGATGGACAGTACACAGAAATAAAAGTGGTAGTTAGTGTTGTACTATAAATCTTAAACTCATTAACAAATAATCGCACTGACACTAAACCGCAGAGCTTGAAGCATGTCATTTTGCACAAGAGTAAAGATTTATATTCTCATGGCACTGATAACATCGACCAGTCCGTAGGCGAGTGAAAGATTTCAGATCATTGTGTAGCACGCTAAAAACTCATTCATATATTTATTACTAGCTGATGCCTGCGGCTTCACCCGCGCGGATGTTGGTCAAATTATATACAAAAACCTTCCTCTTGAATCACTTTATCTATTAAAAAAAACCGCTTCAAAATCCGTTGTGTAGTTTTAAAGATTTAAGCATACATAGGGATATAGGGACAGAGAAAACGACTTTGTTTTATACTATGTAGTGATAGTGATACTATGTAGTGATAACGACTCAACACCGAACTCATACTCTCAGTATCCAGCAATTATAAGATACTCCTGAAATAACTACTCTAGACAAAGCAAACAAACTGAAAGTCGACGGTCCAGTCTGTTTTCTTTGACAACCCTGACTCAGATGCTTTGCAAATCGCTTTTTACTGTCTTTGAGACACTGGAGAACCTTCTTCACATTTTCTAAACATAGTTATTTCTAGCATACGTTTCTTTTGCGAGCGAAACAGCGATTACTGGGTATGTAAATAGTGATTACCGCATACGAAGAGGATTGTTTAAAAATACTGTCAATATTAATTGGAGACGGTTATAATTATGGTTGTCAAGCAGTGTTTATAAAAATAATAGATACTTAAGCAGATTATAGAATCACAATATTTTTTTTTTAATAATAAAAGGAAACACATAATTGTAGGCTACGATAAGGTGGTTGAAGCTCTATCCTCCTAGCTAGGCCACAAAATAGCCTGTGGTTGGTAGACACAAATGAAGTAAGTGTTTATGAATTACACCCATAGTGGTTACCAGGTGTATAAGTACCGATTACCGGGTATACTAGTCGTGATTACCGAGTATATAAGTAGTGATTACTGGGTTTGCAAATAGTAATTACTACGTGTAGTCAGTTATTATTCAGTTTACTAGGCTACAAATACACAAGAAGAGTGATTTTAGTATGTGGTAAACTTTTGGTAATAACTGTTTACGGCGTTTTACTAATTGCTGCGTTTATTACAGTAATTTGGAAAGTTATTGTAAACTTACTGTGGAATTTAAAATTATTGCTTATAACCTTGTTAATGAGACAGAGTTTTCGATTTGTTCTGACTTAGATGTCAGGTTCAAAGAAAATCCACTATTTATAGACAAGCCAGACTTTCATTTGTCTAAGTAAAAAATAATCTATTATTCATTTGTACAGGGATTTTCTGAGCGAATTTAATTTGTTTTACAGTCCATCAACAAAATACTTCATAGTGTTTTAGAAGGTAAAACTTTGGATAGATATAAACAATTTTCATGCCTGTTTGCTCTAAGAATAAGACAGATGTGAACCTGTGGATTTTGCCAGTTATATTTAGATTCCATGTAGGTAATTGGGACTCAGAAAATCAATATTCTGGGATACTAGTGAGATAATCTTAATGGAACTTCACGTTGATCCAGTCATCACTTGCCTAGCCTTTTTTTTTTGGAGAGTGGAAATCATCAAATGACTCCTCCTCCTCTGTGCGGAGTGGAAGGGAGTGTCAGACTGACTAAAAACCACCCATGTTCCTTCTTAGCCCTTTGTGTCCTCTTTCGAACAACCCGCAGCCCTGGATCATCTGCCTAACCTTTAAACAATATTTGGGTCAAGCTCGGTGTGTAACGGCGTGGCTTAACCTGAAAACATGCAAGCGTCTGTTATTTTCTAGCCACGAGCAAAAAATACGAAACAAAACACAATGTAAAATAACAACTCTTCATCAACTTTGTTACCAGTTCAAAACGTAAAAGTCTACCTGGCAAGTAAAGCCCCAACAGCACATTTCCATACCACAACAAAAAGATTACAGAAATGAATTTTACTATAAAGTTCAACGAATTTATTGAAGGCAATGGATAAGTTGGAAACTTGTTAAAACTTATCGCACGAACACAATCCTGCAACTTAAAATGTCGCATTGCTGATCTTGGAGTCAAAGAAAACATAAGAAGAAGTCAATATATGGAACGGATATTATTTCAGTAGGAGGATATAAAGTGGATATTTGCTACAGGCTGGATATAGAAATATAAATGTTTTTGTAAGTATTTCTTTCTTTTCGTGTGCTCCAGATTTTTAAGCAATGATAAGTAAATAGTAGCTCGAGGAGGATCTTCAGGTTAAGCCGTATTACCTGGGTTGGTAAAGCTGTTGGTTCCGGCTGTCAATTGTAGAATTTTGACAGTGTGTCAGTGGTCGGAAGTAGAGGAATATCAAATAAATGAAAAAATGGACTGTGTGAATAATGGCTAGGAAGGAAGTGAGAAGAATGATGATGATATTTTGTAACGCAATATGGACCACTGAGTAATATCAGGATAAAAAGTCTATCACACCATTCTGTACCATTCAACCCGGGCCAAAGATGACCAACCTAAGCATTAAAGGCACTAATGCTTGCCTTTGCGATCGCCACTGCCTTGGCTGCCTCCACGTATCTTGATTGCTCAAAACACAAGGAGGTTTAGATACACTGGACACTGAAGGCTTTGTCTGCTCCACCGTGACGTCATAGCTTGCGTTGTCTTAGCTTAGGAATTGTTATGGTGTTTGGATATCGAAATTGAACATGTGAGAGAGATGCGAGATGTTAGGAGGATAGTCTGTCCATATCATCGTATGACACTTCAGTCCAAATGTCAGCCTATTAATTATAGCCTCCGCGGTCCGTTCGTCCATCTGTCTCCTGTCTGTCAGCAGGCTGTATCTCATGATCCATACTAGGTGTTTAGTATTATCATACTAATTTATATATCTATATCTACACATCAATCTGTTCCTTTCTCACTCACACCAGCTCTCTCGGTGACTGTCATTCGTGTCACACGCGCTCTGTATATTATAATTCAAAAGCTGTGGTTTTACTAAGTAAATACGGTTGTGCAGTGCTTATATATGTTTAACAATAAACAGTTCGTGTTGGTGCATATTAGTTTTTCAATTAAGAACCCTCAGACATCAAGAATCTTCAACATAAAATTGGTCCTTCGTTCGCCATTTTTTGCGTGGTTCGCGGACGTGATCACGTGGCTTGCGCCAAACCGGCAGGAAGTCATCGACAAGATCGACGAAAGTCGCCTAGCTTCGGGTCCCATCGTGCCACCTCGTGCCTCTTCGGCATACATCGCCAGCGCCACTTACGAAGATTTAAGTACTGTTTTACCGACAGGGCCGGAGAGAAGCAGCCAATAGGCAATCGACATTTTTAAGTTGTCGATAAAACAGACATACATACATGGATTCAACCAATCCCGCTGCTATAACTAATCTGTGGAGTGTTTCCGAGTGTTTTGCTACTTTTTCCGGAAATAAAGTTCGACCGACGCCTACGTCGTAAAACGTGAAACGTGAATCGAGTAACAATTACAACAGTATTTACAAGAAACATCTTTTCAGCATTACAGCTCACAAGCATCTTACAAAGTTACAATAAATTGTACATATATTTTATAATCTCGTGGTTCCATACAACACAAGATGGAAGAAATAGAAAACTTGCGCACGACCCGTGCCGCCATAAAAGGTAAAATTACAAGAATTACCAACTACGTGCAGAACTACGATCCTGCAAGATCTACTAAACGCGACCTACAGGTCAGATCAGAGGAATTAAATAAACTAATGGATCGATACGACGAAATCCAAATCAATATTGAGAGGTTGGACTTGCCCGACCGGCAACAAGTCAACGAACAGGATCGGGAGACAACCGAAGCGAAATATTATGCTACTAAAGCACAAATTGCGTCATTTACTGGAGGCTCGCAACAAACTATGGAGCAATCCCATTTAAATTCTACGACATTACATGATTGCACGACAAGGAAGCCACGTGTCAAGCTGCCATTATTGGAACTTCCAAAGTTCGACGGTGATATCCGCGAGTGGCCTGCATTCAAGAATATATTCTACGCCTCTGTTGACAGTGTGGACCTTCCGACAGTGAACAAGCTTCAATATCTGAAGTCAGCCCTATCAGGAGAAGCGGCTGGGCTTATTACCTCACTTCTCATAACTGAGGAAAACTACAGTAAGGCATTAAATATACTAGCTAAAAGGTATGAGAACCAAACTATGATTGTTAATTTTCATTTAAAGGCTATTACTAATTACAATGTTGTTAATAAACATAACTTAAAAGAGTTTCTAGTAACTTTACAGCAAAGTCTAGATTCCCTTAAGGCTATTAAGCTGCCTGTAGACAGTTGGGATGACCTATTAGTATTCCTAATATCACATAAACTGGACAACTCGCTGAGAGCAGCATGGGAACTAAACAGAAAAGAAAGTACTCTCGCTACATTATCTGAGTTACTAGATTTCTTAAACTTACGGCGATCAGCATTTGAATTACTCAATGACAAGCCTTCGGATAGGAATACTGTTAAAACTACACATGTGTCGTCAACCTCGAGATCTCAAATAAATTGTTTACTATGTCAACAAAAACATGACTTGCACAAGTGTCCTAATTATATAGAACTGAGTGTACCTGAGCGTATTAACTTAATTAAGTCTAAAACTTTGTGTTTTAACTGTTTACAGCCTTACCATGCAAAACATAAGTGTTCAAAACTGAAGTGTTTGTCCTGCCATCGCAAACATCATACAAGTATACATATGGATCGTTCTAGCCAAATCAGCTTCTACAACGCTTCTGGGAACAAGAGGAAATCACACCTCAAAAATTAATATCTCCTCAAGATAAATATTGTGAAACATTATATGAATCTACAACAATACAAGATCACCAGGGTAAATACACAGTTAATCTACCCCTACACACAGACAAGCTACTAGATTTAGGTAACTCATTTAATACTGCTTACCGATGCTTATTACAATTAGAGTCTAGATTTCAAAGAGATCCTGCATTATTCACTCAATATAAAGAATTTATCAATGAGTATATTGCATTGGGTCATGCATATTATGTAAAGGAATTCTCACCTACACAAAACAATACATATTACTTACCTCACTTACCTGTCATAAAATCTGAAAGTAGGTCAACTAAGTTGAGAGTTGTTTTTAATGCTAGTTCCAAAACATCAACAGGCACATCCTTGAATGATATTCTACATGAAGGTCCAAACATTTACAATGACTTACTTAACATAATTTTGAAATTCAGATTATACAAATATGCCATTTCTTGTGATATAGTTAAAATGTTCAGAGGTATATTTGTGAATCCAGAGCAAAGATCATATCAAAGGATTTTATGGAGAGAATCTAAATCTGATCCACTCAAATGCATAGAATTAGCAACAGTTACATACGGCACTAAGTGTGCACCTTATCTTGCATGCCGCACTATGTTAGATTTAGCTTACAAAAATAAAGAAACTCATGGTCTAGCTGCAGAATGCATAGAAACTTGCAGTTATATGGACGACTATCTATCTGGTCAACAGACCATTGAACAGTGTACTGAACTCTGTTTACAATTAAAAGATCTGCTTAATAAAGCCGGGTTCAAGTTGCACAAATGGACTTCAAACAATACTCATATTTTAGCACAAATTGCAAGTCCAACTATGGACACATATAGTGAACATAATTCACAAAATAATTCTAGTTTTCAAAACAATTCCTATGATTTTAACAAGCCAGACTCCGTTAAGACGTTGGGTTTGATGTGGCAGCCTACACATGACATACTCCATACTCACATACCTGAAATCACAAGCATTTGTAAAACTAAAAGATCTATATTATCACAGATAGCACAGATGTTTGATCCAATAGGTATCTTAGCGCCTACAGTAATTATTCCCAAAGTTTAATGCAAGACATCTGGAAAGAAAAGATTGACTGGGATAGTCCCATACCTAACCATTTACAAGATCATTGGCAACAGTTTATTGATCAATTAAATTACTTAAAGTCAATTAAGATTCCAAGATGGTATTTTACTGATATACCTATTGATATAATCCTAATTGGGTTTTGTGATGCAGCTAAGAAAGCCTATGGTGCTTGCTTATATTTGAAAGCAAATTATCCTAATAAAGAATCTACTTGCGTCTTGATCATGGCCAAGTCTAGAGTAGCTCCTATTAAAAGACAACAGTCAATTCCAAGACTTGAGCTATGTGGGACATTATTGTTATCACAAATATATGATAGGTTTATTAACACTACAAAAAATAATATAAAAATTGATCATAAATTTCAGATTTAATAACTAGAGGGGTTATGCCCAAACAATTGTCCACTTGTGAGTTATGGTGGCAAGGCCCTACCTGGATTAAACAGGATAAATCTACATGGCCTATTTCAGTGCCCCAAGTAGTTACTTCTCAAGTAATAACTCCTGTCCACAACACATGTACACAACTATACCATACATCCACAGATACATTTAATAAAATTTCTATAAATTATGAATATTTTTATGACTTGTTTCTTAAAGTTTCTAACTTCACAAAGTTAACAAGAATTATTGCATTCATGTTTAGATTCTTAAATAAACTAAAAAACAAGGGTCAAAACTATTCCCCTTATTTAACAGTAGAAGAACTCAACAGAGCTACGAATTTCATTGTTCAAATAACACAACTTAAATCATTTTCAAGAGAATATTTAGAATTATCATCACTCAGTCAATCAAATAATGCAGACTTGCCTAAACGAAAACTATATACATTTCAATCCAGTCCTATAAGGAAACTAAATCCCTTCCTAGATCAAGACCAGCTCATCAGAGTTGGAGGTCGTATCCAGCATTCAGACATATCCTATAGTCAAGCTCACCCCATTATACTACCCGCTAAAGATTACATAACATCATTAATTGTTCAACATTATCACCAAAAATTGCTACACTCTGGAATACAAAACACTTTATATAATATTAGATTAAAATACTGGATTATGCATGGTAGGAATGAAGTCAAAAAGATTATTCATTCTTGTGTTAAGTGCATCAGATTTAGAGCACAAACCTGTGGCCAGCAAATGGCTAGTCTCCCTTCTCCCCGAGTAACCCTAACAAGAGCGTTCCTTCATGTAGGCATTGATTTCAGTGGTGCAATGGCTATCCGGAGTTCAATGACTCGAAACTGTAAATACACAAAGGGATACATATGTCTATTTGTATGTATGGCGACTCGAGCTATACACTTAGAGCTTGTTACTGATTTGAGTTCCCAGGCATTTATTTGTGCTTTGAAAAGGTTTGTATCTCGAAGAGGTACTCCAACATGTTTGTATACTGATAATGCTACTAATTTTAGAGGTTCTAAAACTGAACTACATGAGCTTTATAAAATGTTTAAGTCAGATAAGTCATACAGCCAAATAATTGATTTTTGCACTTGTAATTCTATTGACTATAAATTTACAATACCTCTTGCCAGTCATATGGGTGGTATTTATGAAGCTGGAATAAAGTCAGTAAAGTCTTTACTTAAAAGACATTTAGTTTTTACTAAATTAACTTACGAATTATTATATACTACTTTAGTCCAAATAGAGGGCATATTAAACTCAAGACCGTTATGTACAATTGCTGATGTTCCAGATGATGTTATCTGTTTAACTCCAGCCCATTTTATTATAGGAGCTTCTATAACAGACCACCAGAGCCTAGTGTGTTAGATTTAAATGAATCTAGATTAAGTATATTCCAAAAAATTATGTTAATAAAACAAAGATTTTGGAAACAATTTTATTTTACATATATTTCTGAGTTACAAAATAGAAATAAGTGGTTAGACATTAAGAAAAACTTAAGAATAGGAGACATTGTAATAATTAAAGATGAATGTACACCTCCTGCCTTGTGGCCTTTAGGCAAAGTTATATCAACTAATGTAAATAAAAATGACAAATTGATAAGATCTGTAACCATTCATACATCTAAGGGTGATTATACTAGGCCCATACATAAGTTGATTTTGTTACAACAGTGTAACAACAGTAGCTAGTTTAAGAATTTTTACTGTATAAGATTTGTTTGTACTTATATTTTAAGTATAGTGAAATGGAACCTGTAACTTAATGGATAACTTAGCTTAACATAATTAATTAATAACTTACCTTAAATTGTGAAATTATTTACCTGTTCTCTAAATTAACTTGCATTGCCAGCATTGTCATCCTATCAAGTAGTGCAGCTTTGTTAAAAGAAGGCGTGAGAATGTTTAGTATTATCATACTAATTTATATATCTATATCTACACATCAATCTGTTCCTTTCTCACTCACACCAGCTCTCTCGGTGACTGTCATTCGTGTCACACGCGCTCTGTATATTATAATTCAAAAGCTGTGGTTTTACTAAGTAAATACGGTTGTGCAGTGCTTATATATGTTTAACAATAAACAGTTCGTGTTGGTGCATATTAGTTTTTCAATTAAGAACCCTCAGACATCAAGAATCTTCAACACTAGGTAGGTAGCTAAAATTTTTACAAAATTTGTATTTGTGTTGCCACTGTAACAAGAAATAATAATTTTAAAATTAAAGGGGGCGGTCCTACTACGGCGGTACGGAGCCATTCATGCGCGAGTCGGACTTGCATTAAACCAGTTTTTTTTTTTCTTAAAATCGCTAGGCATTTTGCCTATAGCTACGGTATACAGAGTAAAAGACATTTCAGCATGTTTGCTACACCAAACCTGCAAACACAACACAGCAAGAATCACTTAAAAACCCTTAATTCAGAAGCACTCTAGACACTAAACAAATCAACCTACTAACAAGTACATTTGCGAAACTCAAAGTAAACATCAAACATGAAACACATACATAGTAATATACTAAATGGCACATCAAACAACCAGCACACATATTGCATTTTAAAATGAAAAATTCTTAAGTAAAACGCGCCCCTCAAAGAAGAGCGAATAAAAATTCAACATTACACATTTCCCGAGGAACTTGGTATAAATAAAGTTTGTGCTCAACTCCATCTGTGAGGTCTCAAGTGGCGACACAGACGTAACAGTGATATATAGAAACATAATAGTGTGAAAACTTTAAGATTGCTTTCTATCTGAACTTGTATTCGATGAAAATCGAATGTTTTCTTCGTTTGATAGAGGGTAAACTTCGTTGGTGTTAGATAAAGAGGAGTTTTGTTAAACCGGGGTTACGTTTGTTTAGTTTTGTGAAGGTGGGCCGAATTTTGCACCCAATTTGTTGGGTTGAGGATCGATGGTAACCTTTTTGTATGGAGTGGTGCTATTTTCAAGTTCCTTTTCCTTTTTAGGTGATTTTAGAAGAGTTAGTCTTTACAAGATTTAAGATGATTATATATAGGGATGTTTCCTGACAAAACAAAATATGATTCTAATTAGTGCGTCTGTTAGATTATCGAAAATTATTGGATACGTATTTTTTGTTTTATTAAATCAATAAAAAATTACGGAGATAAGACGCGTCAAAGATTTGAGTGGGGGTTTGTGACGTCACTCACCGGTAAAAAAGTCATACTAATGTCTTAGAATATGACGTCACACGAGTTATTAAAGCACTGTATCGTCTTCATTGTTTGTTTAGGTAAAACAAAGAAAAAAACGTGTCCAATATTTTTTGGTAATCTATCTGACGGATTAATTAGATTTTTTTTGTTGACTGCCCTATTGCAGATGAATGCATTATTTCTGCATACTGACATAATAACAGTCTCAAACATTAAAATTTCATAGATGACTATGAAATTTACGAAATCACAACACAATTAACAACCTATAATAACCCCACAGAGGGAACACAAGCTTCCTCTCTGTGAGAGGAACCCGCCTTTAATCTGGTTGAACAACGATATAAATATAAAACTTAATACTTTTAAACCAGGCGTACCTAACAAGTACACCCACATTTCTCCAGTTATGTTTTAGTTCACATTATGGGGGGCGTGCCTTTAGTCATCAAAAGGACACAGATCTGTCTCCGTGGCGGCTACTGAGAAATTCTTAGAGTAAAATCCAATAACAGTCACGATTGCGACCAATAGACCAACGTCCAATAGTGTTAGTTCTGGGAAATCTAAATAATAAAGACATATGGAATGGAATATGGGACTAAAGACATACGTACATAGACTCCGGACACAGGTTGGACGAAGCAAGCAAAACCTGTGCAGGTGGAGATTCATAGACGACTCTGCTCTGGAGTGTAAATGTAGTGTTGCCTCACAAACGATGTGATACTTGTTATCGTGTCCTGACCATCCTCTTATTTGCACATCACAGGAGCTGATGGACGCTAATGAAAATGTTAAACTTGTCGCTAAGAAGAAGAAAGACATACATTAAAAAAGTTGTTAAAAGGTTAAGGTGGTGGGAAATCATCAAATAACCTCTCCCGCACTTAGCAGAGCGAAAGGGAGTGTCAGACTTCTATTGACTAAAAACCACCTATGTTCCTTCTTAGCCCTTTATGTCGAGGCCGCGGTATCTCTTGCGAACAACGCGCAGCCCCGACGGGACATTCAATGTCTGACTTTACTAATATTACAGGAATACTTGATTAATGTACCTAATAAAAAATAACTCCGACATAACAAACATGACTGTAACAGCAACGTTAACACGTTTACACAAAGG
The DNA here is from genome assembly GCA_949774965.1 of Diarsia brunnea. NCBI lineage: Eukaryota > Metazoa > Arthropoda > Insecta > Lepidoptera > Noctuidae > Diarsia > Diarsia brunnea. The sequence goes on along the minus strand of OX459014.1, from coordinate 4,531,872 downwards.
AAAAGTTTCTTTGATGTAGTGATGGGACATCAATTTGTTACACTCGAGTGAGTTGAGGCGCTGGACAAGTTGTAGGAAACTTGTGGTGGAGAGAGGATTAGGTATTTGCGTGACAGGTTGCTTTATTTTTACTTGACTGAGGGAGGGTAATGTGTTTATCAGCATATAATAATAATAATATGAAAGTTTGTTCCTTTGCGTTACTCTAGATACCAAACGCATGGGTCGATTTTGATGTTGATTCCACCCATCCACCCAGACCGAAATCGGTCAGGCGGTCTACACAGGGTAAAGGGACGTTTCACGAAGACATCCAACAAGCATTTTGTACATCAAACTAAGAAACTCTTTTTCAGAAAGGCATTTTTCTATCGTAGGACTGGAGGATATTGCTCTCAAAACATTATGCTGATCCATCGTGAAGGGATTTTAACTAAAGTTAAGACAAAACTTGTAAAAATCTATCCGATCTATAATACTTACTATCAAAACTAAAATTATTCCCTCACATATTAAATCAACTTATAAAATAAACCAGTGAAACTAAATCGATCGATTAAACAAAGTGCCGTCACCTGTTGTTTCCCAGCACTATTCACTAACGGCTGCAGTGTAAAGTCCATTTCACAAAAGAAGTCCCGCGGACAATTATTGTGGAACTAAATTTAACAGATCGGCCATGTTGTCGTTTGTCGATGTTATCAAGGTGCGTTTGTTGTGGTAGATATTTTGTGAGTTTATTATTGGATTAGTGCGTTATAAGGTTTATTTACGATGCCAAAAGTTGTGAAACAACATTATGTCGCGCGACATACAGCGCTGCGTCTGCGGGACTTCTTTCGTGAAATGGACTTTACTTAGAGTTTAGCAATTTACTTTTATTCACGCTCCCATTTTACATGACATTAAACGAAAACTTGGGAAACGTTGTTTAATTAAAGATTTAATGGGAACTTGATTCATTAAGTTTCTTAAACAACTCACATTGGACTTAGGTACTGTGTTATGAACTGCAGTTCTGTTTGTTAGATTACACCTTGTTACAAAATATTAGTTTTTATTTCATAACTTCCTATTGCTGGCGACCTGCGTCCGCGTGTAATTGTTATAAATATATTTCCCCATGAACCAATTGATAGAGTAATATTTTCGAAAATTAAAGTAGTTAAGTTACACCATAATGGACTACTGGCCGTTAAAGTCGGTCCAGCCGTTCCAGAAATTAGCGGGAACAAACAAACGGACAAAAAATAAAATAGAAGTGTTTTTTTAATAAGTGAAGCATAAATCATTTCTTATGCATTCAGTAAAAATCTCTAATTTTATCAATATAAATAATTTTACTAGATTGCTTGCATTTGTCTACCGTGCCAGCCATCATAAAATCTAAAAAATAAATAACTATTCCAAATTCAAACTCTGACGTCCGAGTCGTTTCGCGGTTCCCTCAATTTCCAGCACTACTACGTACCGGCCGCTGTATACTTAAAGTTTACCAATTTACTTTTATTCGCACCTCCGTTTTGCATGACTGTGACGGAAGTCGCCAGTATTTCCAATTTCAAACTTGTTCCATATTGAAGCCACTTCGGCCCGTTTGGTTCGCTTTTGCACGTTTTTTATTTGTAATGTCCTTTTAGTTTTGTAACTGTCAAAGTGTTGGTTGGCTGTTCGGTTTTTAGTTTTTGGCTTTGACTTATAATGATACTTTGGTAGAACCACGCCTAATACTAGTGAAAGTAGCGCCATATTTAGTTCTAATAAAGGTTTTGAAACACTTTGTGGTGTTCTGTTACAATATTTAATTTATTCCATAAAATATATTTTTCAATTTTACGGCATAACCATTTTTGAAGTAAAAACTTCTTTAGCGGTGTTGTCATTGACTTATATAGTACTGCGTAAGGACTGTATGGCATGTTAAAATGACGCCACAAACGTGGTCCCAATAAGGTCTTTCCTAAGCCGAAGTGAACTAGTCCACGATCGGCTCTCTTCGGGTGCGGTCGTAAATTTTATTAAAAGCTTTATTTATGTTCTATAAACCTCGAAAATGCCTCTACATCAATTCTCTGTATGGCGAACGCGTCGAGCAAATGTTCGGACTACCGTATCTTTAGTTTTTATATCAATGGGTGTTGTGGTAATAAATGAGCAGGGCGCTTGCGCGAATGTGCGTGTTGTCAAATGTCAAATAAATTAAATGTCGAGTTGATTTTTTTGAGACATAAACTTTTATTGTAAAATAATTGTAATAGTTCTGAAGCGTTATTTTTTTTATCTATACTAATATTATAAAGCTGAAGAGTTTGTTTGTTTGTTTGTTTGAACGGGGTAAACTCTGGAACTGCTGGTTGGAATTGAAAAATTCTTTTAGTGTTGGATAGTCTATTTATCGAGGAAGGCTTTAGGCTATATAACATCACGCTACGATCAATAGGAGCAGAGCATACATCAAAAATGTTGCAAAAACGGGAAAAGATATTCCTTTTTGAGAGCTTCCGTTGCGTGCGCTGCGAAAACGGTTAAGTTACATAAATACTATGTATGAAGAAATTGTTCCCCTTTAAAAGTTCTAAAAAAAAGTCCGCGATAGCATATGTTTATCTTTTAAGATTGACTCACTGTAACCATTTTTTAATAATTAAATGTTTGGTTAAAAATAATGATATTTTGCGAAGCTTATTTAACCCATATGGTATTAATCTATATCTATATAAATGTGTTTGTTAGCACGGAAATTTAATATAGAATATTTGTGCCTTTTACTCTATACAGTTTAAACAAATATCTTAGAAGATATCGCAATGTAAAAATATACGGGCGACAAAATAATTAAGCGCGTGGCAGTCATTCGGTCCGGTGCGGTAGGTACGTGGGGATTCTGGCCTCTGGGGGCTCCGGAGAAATTCAAATTCAAAATATTTACTGCACCATAATGTTTACAAGTACAAGGTGTTACTGTATATTAAACAGTAAGAGATACCTATAGTAATTGTTACTTTAATAATATAATCGAAGCCAATCTAAACTAATAGGTATTATGAAGAGGAAAGGTAAGATTTTTTGTTTGTTACGGGTACGTTTTAACTCAATTTAATATGTTGGATAGTCGATTTATCGAGAAAGGTTATAAGCTATATTATGTGACGCGGACGAAGTTGCGTGGGTCAGCTAGTGTAATATAAATTGTCATGTTTGTGTACGAGAGCTAAATAAATGAATATTGTATTTAACCACATAAATGATAGTACTTTTATGCTAATAAATAAAGCAATTCGTGCAAATAAAGCAATTATTCCCTAACCAAACCTAACCAAAAAAATATTCAAAAATGCACAACGTTAATGTTCAAATTTTCATTTCTGCCGGCACTCTCGGAGTACAACCCGTTGTTTTTTTTTTATATAATAGTTGTTGTGTGTTTTCACTCACAACTGATTGGAGCAAATATTTTCATTTAACAATAAATTTATGTTTCATGCTTGGATGCATTCAAACCAATGTGAATTGTTAATTAACTGAATTGTTTAACAAATATTTTTTTAATTATTATTTTCACTAAAAATAAAAACGCACATGTAATACTTCTTTCTTTTCTTTTCTGAATCCGGTTAGACTGAAATCCGACCTCACTTTAGTTGGAAAAAAGAAAAAAAATACTCAACAAACAATCGTTTTAATCGAACAAAACTCAATTCACATTTTTACAATTCCCATAAAAACCCGATCTGAATAAACTCATAAATATAACTCAATGCACCAAATAAATCATTCACTCTATTTATTAATCTCACTTTAAAATAAAACCAAACTTTTTTAACCCACCTCGAACAGCATGTCATAATTTAAAACATCGAATAGTTTGCTTTTCTAAAATGCACTTTACGGCCTGAAATAGATGGGGTTTTAAATAAATTGTTGTTAAAAGATTGTCCCGTCCTGTCGAATGTCAATGAAGGTTTAATTCCGTAGTCTGTGTAGTTAAATCCGTAATGATTGATCGACCAGTTTTTGCACTCAGGGATACAGCATTTTGGGAAGCGAGCGTAGGGCTGCCATCGTTTCGTTTTTAGGGTTGGGACAGATAGACATCTGGTCCCATCAGATTTGGACCAGATTTCTGTCTGGTTTTAGAGTGAGCTAAAATTATGTAAGTCCGAAAATAAGGAGATTGCAATGCCATTGGTAATGGTATCAAGCATGTTTCATGCCTTCTATTTTTAACCGACTTCAAAAAAGGAGGAGGTTCTATGTTCGTGTGTATGTATTTTTTTTTTTTTTTTTTATGTATGTTACCTGATTTCTCCTCCATTTGTGAACCGATTCTCAAAATTCTTTTTTTATTTGAAAGAGTATACTCCTGAGGTGGTCCCATTTAAATTTGGTGAAGATCTGATCCTGATCTTCGGAGATATACAATAGAACTCTTCAAAAATAGACGGCAAATCTGTCGTGATTGCTGCAATCGCTTGGATGTTTATTGTTTACGCAACATCTTAACTTACCATCACGCCTATACAGGCGTGATGGTAAGTTAAGATGTGCTCTGACGGGGTACGCAGATGTGTACAGGACGCCCAGATTTCGAGAGTTAGGTATGTTAAGTTCCATTTTATTGCGGATAAGCCTATTACCGTGACATGTATTGTTAACAACGTAAAATTAATGAATATCAAATATTTGTAAAGGATATTACAACTAAAAATGGAAAAATAAAAAAACTTTTTTGCAAAAAATAAAACCGACTTCAAAAACACAAAAAAGTGAAAAATAACTTTAGCTTCTGAAGTCGGTGACAAAAAACTGAATAAAACAAACAAAAGTCACCGACTTCAGAAGCTAAAGTTATTTTTCACTTTTTTGTGTTTTTGAAGTCGGTTTTATTTTTAAATGGAGTCTTTAACACACATTAAGACCTTGCAAAAAGAGTGATTTTATAGTATTTCTTTACATATTTTATTTACTCTTTGTTTTGGTTTGTGACATTCTGTCGTTTCCACCTACGCCCAGCATAAGTAAAATAGAAAGAACGAACGAAATAACCATTACTAAGAAAATATTAAGTAAAACTACTCGAAAATTAATAATAGTACAGACTCATAAATTAGATTTTAAATGACAATCTAGCCTCAGTTTTCTCTTTTAAACTATCTTCAATAATTAATGTCCCATGTGAAACATAAACTGTGGTCACCTAACGTTGACACAAAATAAAATTTAAACCACGGATCATTGATCGAACGTTGATCGTTCTTGCCGGATTTTGATTGGCGGTCGCAAAATGCACGTGTCACTCTGCCGTAACCTGCTAATACACACAACTGGGGATGAAACAACGTTTCTTAAAAGCCTTATTCATTTTGGTAGCGATGTTAAGTTGGTCGTTTCAATAGCTGAATTAATTGTGAATAAGCAGTGCTAATAGCTGACATTTTTTTTTTTTTTTTTTTGACAGTCGTACAGATAGTCAGTGGCCCGAAAATCTAAAAACGAGTGTTATTAAGGAGTATCGTATTTTCCAGTTCTAACTGGATGTAAAATTCTATTTGTCGTCGATCCATGTAAAATACTGGTATTCAGCTGCACCCTTCATCCATTAGACCGGAAGCTGACCCCAACCTAGTTCATAAAAGGCTGGACAGGTAATGATGAAGTCAATGCAATGACATTTAGGGCATTGTAAATATAAATCGTAAAACTTAAATAAATAATTTAGTTGCATAAAAACATGGTATGCAATGGTGTTAAATAAAAGTAAAATAGTTCAAACATGTTTAGCGAAGGTAGAACGTAGCATGCAAAATAGAGTTTAGCAAAATGTTACAATGCATGAAAATCTATGTTCAATAAATTCTTAAATACAATAGTAATTGTATTCAATGATCCACTTGTGCAATTTAATCTTTAATAATCTTGAATTTAATATTTTAAAGTGGGTTGGTATCTTGTTATAAATACGTACGCACATTGCTAAGCAGTTTTTATTATATTTTGTAAGTCTTGTCAAATCATTTATTACTAACCTACAAGGATCTCGCCTGGTATGGTCGACAATGTTCCTATTGTCAACACCTAGTCACGTTACTTACATACCAATATTTACATTTACATTGTTTTTTTTTTTTTTGGCGGGTGGAAAATCATCAAATAACCCCTCCCGCTCTTGGGCAGAGCGAAAGGGAGTGTCAGACTTCTACTGACTAAAAACCACCCTTATTCCTTCTTAGCCCTTCATGTCGAGGCCGCGGTATCTCTTGCGAACAACCCGCAGCTCCAACGGGCGTCGGCCTTTGCGAGCACCTTCCATGTTGCTGACATCTCTTTGAGGCGCGCGTGGAACACGAACGCGCCGTCGACACGGCCTGTCGTCATCATAAGACGGACGGACGGCGAGCTAGCCCATTACTCACCGTCCACAGGCCCGCGTCTACAGTGGTCGGAAACCGCCCAGAGCGCCTCCCGCGATTTACCTGTATTTAACTTAAAATAAAATGTAATTCCCATTATAGTTTTAAAAAATAAAAAACAAAAGTCTTAAAAAATCTTCTTCATTTTCATACTAATTAATTCTCAGTCAGTACTACCCTAACAGTGTAGAATTAATTACATTAATCCAACTAACACAAGCTAACCTAACAAAGAATAGACGTTTGAAAAGTTTGAACAGCCTTGAAGGGTGGCCTACATAGATAATAACCCAGTAAATATATGCGAGGGACTGTAATTTGAAAACACAAATAGCCAATTATTTATTACGTTATATGTATGGATTTGTTTCCTTTTTAGGGTTCCGTCGGGGCTGCGGGTTGTTCGCAAGAGATACCGCGGCCTCGATATAAAGGGCTAAGAAGGAACATGGGTGGTTTTTAGTCAGTTGAAGTGTGACACTCCCTTTCGCGCTGCCCAAGAGCGGGAGGGGGGTTATTTGATGATTTTCTACCCGAGGGTTCCGTACCTCGAAAAGAAAAAACGAAAACCTTACAGGATCACTTTGTTGTCCGTCCGTCCGTCTGTCTGCCTGTCTGTCCCTTTTTCTCCCTTTTTCTCAGGAACGCGTAGAGGTATCAAGCTGTATTAAATACTTAGGTCTACTGTCTCTTAAATCTGTAAAAAAAACAAACTTCTAAGCCAACGCAATCAAAAGATACCTACAGCTGTTTATGCCGCAAATTTTCGCAAATTTTCGACACTCGCAAGGGAATCAAAACCTACCTAAACTCAGAATCTTGAAATTTGGTACGAAGTAACGTCATTTAGCACAATATACAAAGGAAAAATTTCGAAAACTATAGATTTTTAGTTACAGCACGTAATAAAAATATTTTTAATAATTTTAAACTCTGTACGGAACCCTCGGTGCGCGAGTCCGACTCGCACTTGGCCGGTTTTTTTGTGTTGTTGTTTTGTTGTCTGGAAGATGTTGCTATGAGCGATTAAACCGCCGCTGTACCCATGGAATTAGCTATATTGGCAAATAGCTCTGTGTCAATTTAAGTGTGCGCATTAATAGGGATGTCGACTAACTAACAAAAATATGATTCTGTTTAGTCTGTCAGTTATATTATCGAAAAATGTTGGATACGTGATTTTTTGTTTTATCAAATTAATAAAAATTAATTGTTCATAAGATCATAAGTGGGGGCTTGTGACGTCAGTTTTAGGTGAAAATGTACTGAAATGTGTGATTAGATTTATTTTATCGTCTTTCCTATTCTTGAGAAGTTCACATAATAACAGCCACTCGGGTCGTTCTTCAGGTTAAGCCGCGCTTGCCTAGATTCGTCCATCTGCCTAACCTTTTCCCAACTACGTTGTTGAGGTTGGTTCGCAGTTTTACCGGATGTAATTGAATACCAGTATTTTACATGGAGCGACTGCTTATCTGACTTACACAACTAAGTTAGTACTAGATCATACGATACTCCTCGGTTAGACTGGTCTGGTGGTTTGTCTTATCAGTCTGTGAATATAATATCTAAACTATTCATTCTATTTTATCAAGCTACAGCGTAAGCATTTTAAGCTAATTCAAATACATCAGACCTATCACATGCCACTGCTAATTAAAATCCAACAAATTCAATATGGAAAATAAAATCCTTAATTTATTTATTCTTTCATACGATCCACGTTCAAGCCACTTGAAGCCTTTACAATATTAATGCGAAAGGTTTAAAAATAGTGCTGCATACGTAAGTTAAGCACATTGTGTCGAACCGAGCAATCACTACGTCGTCGCGTCGGCGTCGGTCGGCGACATTTGCAAGTAATCGATGGTTTTATTCTTTAAATAGAATTACTCGATTAAAAAAGGAACACTATTCATGTAACCTAACAACACGCTTGTAATCCCTCAAGGGTAAGCCAGAGGTGTATACATTAGTATATCCACATTTCGCCAGTTATGTTTACGTCGCATAAAAATCTTGCTCTAGAGGCATTTTACAGGAAGAGAAAACGTTAAATCATTCATATGGATAATAAGCAGAACATGTTCCCTCTTAAAGTGCTGCGAAACAGGCTACCACCTTTCTATGTCGTTTTTAATAAATTTTCAAAAATAAAAAATAATAAAACCTTATTAGCATTTTCCAATTCAAAAAACCTGAAGAGCCAGTCTCAACCTGGCCCAATTTTACAAACGAACAATTCATTTTATTATTCCAGGCCTCAGATAACACGAATAATTCATAGCCCTCGTTAATTAGTTCCTTAAAAACCGCTTCTTATTTTAATTATAAAGAACTGGAAAGAAACTTCATCCAATATATTTTTCATTAATCAATCTGACCTATTTTAGTATGGCGTGACCAAATCTTGACATTTTGCACGTTTTAGTAATTTATATGCCAGTTTACTAATTAACGTTATATATCAGGAACTTTAAAAAACAGACAAGGTTCCTTTTGATAAATGCATCAGGGAGAAAGTCTGATTTACGTTAAAACGTTTTCATTTTGAATGAAGTATTTTTTAAGTTTCCGAGAACGTGAGACGTTTGAGCTAAATGGGTTATAATGAGAAGCCCGGCTGTGACCTGCTTGTTTATTTCTTAACTTTTACGTAGTTCTAGTAATTTAAATAAGTATTCTTAAATCGTACTGGTCCCCGATTTTCTGCACATTATCTACACTAATCTTATGAAGAGGAAAGATTTATATTTTTGTGTGTGTGTATGTTTGTAATGAATAAACTTAAAAACTACTAAACCGATTTAAAAAATTCTTTCACCGTTGGGAAGCTACACTATCCCCGGGTGACATAAGCTACTTTTTTTCCCTGTATTCCCACGGAAACGGGAACTACGCGGGTGAAACCGCGTGATGTCCGCTAGTTATATTAGAAAGAAAATATACAATCCGTAAACGGATCCTTCACGAAACCGTAAACAAATAATTTTGTGAAATCGCATTTTACGGTAGGACTCGATGTAAACCAATTTATTTTGTTTATCGTCCCACTGTGAAGGTATGGTTCAGATAATAAAATATCGCAATAACGTTATGGGACGAACAATTAGTGCCTTTCGGTTTTGTTAATAGTATAAATCAATACAATACAATACAATACAATATCTTTATTTTTTCTCTTCACAAAGGTTCACACACATATGCAGTTATAAAAATACAATTGTAAGAATACATATTAACAAAATTTAATGTTCCTTTGTGAGAGACTGGCGTCCATACTAGGATACCCTGTGTGACGGATCCCCAGGCTCTCACCTCGAATACAATGTAGTTTACATACTATATAATAGCCAATCTGCATACTCAAACAAATCATCTATTTATTTCAGAGGGGAAAAAACAGACAAAATTATTTTAAATCATATTGCTTTTAATCATTTGAAGCCTTACAAACACGTCTCCCACCCACACTACAATTAAAAACAATAACAAAAGCCACAATAACTTATTCAATTTCAGAACAAACCACAACAAATGAATTTAAGACATTAACAAAGGTTCAAAATCATAAATAAAGCAAAACTTAACAAAATTCAAGTCTCAGTTGAATGCAAATCGTCGGCGTCAAACGAAAACGGTTAAAGTACCAAAAAGTTTTCTACAACGTGCGCGGTACGATAAATCACAACAATATTGTGAAAATTCACCTTTTTTCACCCCTATTCACCTTTTTTCACCCCTCTCCGTTTTCGTACACCCCCCGGCAGTGGTACAAAAAGTTTTCGCGTTAAAAATTGCCAGCCCCTTGCGGTGAGTCGTGCGTACGTTTTTATGGTACACTTTTTGTTTTAGGTTATATCGTACATTTTTTATGTCTAAGTCTGGAAGGTGTTACGATGCTGTTCATATAAATGCTTAACTTAGTTTTCATGTTCGTCTAGGGAATTTCAGCTTAGATCTTTTAGTGCTCTTAAGACGGTAATACACTTTCGGCCTCTTTAAAAATAAGTTTTAATTTTGGGTGAAGTTCCAATGTACTTAAGATAGGTAACGAGAGATATTTAAGACTTCTTCTACTTATTCACAATCTTAAATTCGTTAGCTGACATTCCAAGCGTAACCCGTTCGGACGAGAAGAGTTCCTTTTTATGTGAGCACTAAGAAAGGACTTCCTTAGCGCTTACCCCCGAAAAGGAGAACATGAAAATTGTGTGGAACCTCATCATTTTTACCAATGTGAAATCCCATAAAACGCATGGCTTGTCCAAAATAAAACAACACCAGTCAGAACTGTTCCACCAACGACCAGATCAATAACTCCAACTATTTGTCCGCAGTGCCTCCCGACATCATGAGTGACGAGACCTCAGGAGACGTGTCAGTCCAAGAGTTAGAGAACGCGACACTAACCTGCAAGGCGACAGGCCATCCACCTCCTAAGATCACGTGGAGGAGAGAGGACCATGAACCTGTGCTGCTGAAGAAGCCACAGTCCAGGGAGTTTGATAAAGGTAAGAAGGAGAAAATTAAGTTCTTTTTTGTGTGTTTCTGCTGTGAAATATTTTAAAACGGGATGGACTCTTTTTCAAACGATAATTAATTAATCATTTTACAATTACCCTAAATCGCGAAAAGTGGAAGAAGGGAAAAATGGTCTTTGCCCTGCTTTGGGACATTTATTTATCCTACTTCCTACTAATATGGATGGATGGATGTTTGTTACTCTTTTACGCAAAAACTACTGAACGGATGTGGATGAAATTTAGAACACAGAGAGTTTATAACCTGGATTAACACATTATGATACTTCTTATCCCGGTAGTATGATCCCGTGTGACAACTATCGAACTTCACACGGGTGAAGCCGCTGGCACAAGCTAGTTTAATTATAAATATGGCCTAACAGTAATATTATATAATTAAGAGTTAAAGTTTGTATGCTTGCAAGTTTCGATGTACGAGGTAATCTGCGAAACTATTGATGCGATTCTGAAAATTAATTAACTATTAGGAAGCTACTTTATCTCCGAGTGACATAGACTACATTTGAATTGGCGTCGTGGAATAATTTCCAACCATAATTAGAGCAAAGCTGTAGGCAAAAGCTATTGTACAATAAAGTGATTCATAAATAATATGAAGAGTTGAACACGGCCAGTAGAGAAAGCCAGCACACCCTGTTAGTTTTAAACTGGTGAAACGGCCTATCTAGTTCATGAATAAATAAAACTGGATTTTGATTATTAAATACTGTCTAAGGGGGTTGTTTAGTTTGAGTAGGTATTTAAATATTTAACTTCTGCAAATTAGAAATTCTTAACTAAGTGGCCTAAGTCTGCCTGTAAACTTCATCTAAAATTAGAGATGATAATTAAAACTAATGTTCAAATATTTTCAACTCAAACCATTTATGATAACTTCCTTTGATCGTCATTATTCTCTTGCCCTTAACCCAATTCATTTGGGGTCGGCGCAGCATAATGTCTTCTTCTTCCTTGGTTCTCTGTTTTCTCGTCATCTCATGAGAAACGTCCTTTCTTACCATATCATTCTTAACACAGTCCATCCATCGTTTCTTTGGTCTTCCAAACTACTCTACTCTTATACCCGGGAAGAGGAGCGAGATATGCGGAAGAATGAGGAAAATGTCATGAGGAAGGTTTTGAATATAAAAAAATAAAAAAAAATAAAAATAATGAATAAAAAATAAAAAAAAATTAATAAAAAATAATAATAATAACAATAATATGGATGTGGATATTCATATTCAAAACCTTCCTCACGACATTTTCCTCAATCTTCGGCATCAAATGCCCATACCACGACAACCGATTTCCACACAACTTTTCAGTCAGTAACTTTATTTGATACAACACTCAAAACCAAAGCCTGAATCAGCCACGTCACGGAACAGAACAGTTCAAAACACAACATTTGTGTAAACATAACTTTGTTTACATCTTAAAGTTTAATCTTAAGATTAAGCCCGACATGTATGGGATAACCGGGCACAGGTGGCGGAACAAATTGGTAGGTAAGGGAAACGTGTTGCTCCCATTACCCGGTCCGTTGACTGTCTAAAATACTAGATAGGTACACGGAACAAAATCTGGTCCTTCGAGCCGGATTGCTGCTTTTGTTAAGTTTTTTTGTATTTTTTTGCGGCGATTGCCAGTTTGATGCTGGGTAAGGATTTTTAAATAAGTTTTCCGTGATTTTTCGAGTGAGAAGGAAAGTTTCGGGTCCTATTTTTTTTACTCGTAGATGAATTTGTTTGAAAGGTAAATTGTAATCAGAAGCGTTTGGTTTTTTTTTAATTTTTTTTTTTGGGATTTAGTTCTCAAACCATTTACATTGTAAATCGAGTTTATGTTAATAATTTATTTAATTTTGTAGACATCAAATGTTGAGCAAGTATGAGCATGTATGAGCAAGGCTTTGTTCTACGCACGTAAATAACCATTCCAACAACTAAATCAATCACAAACAAAAGACTCGTCTCAAGACAGGCAACTTCATGTCATTCCTAGCTCTATGTCTTGCCCTTGTTCTTAATTCAAAGTGGGAAATGAGCGGAGGTAGCGGCTCAAGCCTAACCAGACATATTTATAATGTCCCCTTACGTATGTACGTACGTTTCCTTAATAAGCTGGCTTCTTGCCGCGGTTTCGGCTCGTTTGTTTTGACAATTTAGTAGCGCATTGTTGCGTATATTTTAAGATGTGTATGAAAAACGTATTCATGTATTTCAAGCCAAGGTATGTTGTACCCCGTCGGGGCTGCGGGTTGTACGCAAGAGATACCGCGGCCTCGACATGAAGGGCTAAGAAGGAACATGGGTGGTTTTTAGTCAGTAGAAATCTGACACTCCCTTCCGCTCCGCCCAGATCGGGAGGAGTCATTTCATGATTTTCCACCCGCCAAAAAAAAAAATGTATGTTGTACTGATACTCCCTCGTTGGTCTAGTGATCGCAAACGTCACAGGTGAGGTTCTAGATTCGATTCCTAGGTTGGATGAAGTGTTAATAGGTTTTGCCTTTAGGAATTTCTCTTATTGTTGACCAGACCCGTGCGTCTCGCATCCAGTGGATCCCCGCAACCTTCACTAGGTCATCGGTCCACCTAGTGAGAGGCTTTTCAACGCAACGTCTCGTCTTTCGGTTCGCGGTCATCACTCCAGAACGTTTCGGCCATATCGGCCTTCCGTTCTGCAAGCAATGTGCCTTGCCCACTGCCACTTAAATAGTAAGGCTTGTGTTTAAACACCGCCCAAAAAAGTACCTATTTCGCAACCAAAAAAAATCTAAACGGTTACCAAAATGGATTAATGGTCACCAAATACGTCGAACGTACGTCGCCTAAAGCAAAAGCTTTTTCAACGCGCGCTCGCTTCGCTCGCATACTAAATAACACTAATATCTTCTGTCCCCGAAGTGCCGGGCCTCCTTCGTCGGCCTACGGCCCGGTGCCCATGCCGCCCCTAAAAATTGGTAGTAATATTAATCTTTGAGTTGGATAGAATTTGGTGACCGTTGATCCATTTTAGGAACCAAAAATTTTATTTGGTGCCTAGGCTTAGAGTCTTAAAAATATTTTTGGTGGCCGTCTAAATTATACCCAAATAGTAATAGCATAACATAGCCTAGTAGATTAGTAAGCTACACTTTTATATTAGCTTTACTTTACTTTTGCAAAGACATGCTGCGCCGACCCCAAAAAATTGAGATAAGAGCAAGATAGTGATGCCGGTGTCGACGGCGCGTTCGTGTTCCACGCGCGCCTCAAAGAGATGTCAGCAACATGGAAGGGGCCCGCAAGGGCCGACGCCCGTCGGGGTTGCGGGTTGCTCGCAATACCGTGGCCTCGACATGAAGGGCTAAGAAGAAACATGGGTGGTTTTTAGTCAGTAGAAGTCTGACACTCCCTTTCGCTCTGCCCAAGAGCGGGAGGGGTCATTTGATGATTTTTTTTTTTTTTATTGTGGTGGATGATGTATCTACTTTTTGCACGACTGCCCCAAAAAAAAGAGTGATATGTTTTTAGCGTTCATGTATGTATGTTTGTTTGTGAGTTTCTTTATTCCTCCATAACTTTTTAACGCCTGAACCGATTTTGATGTATGTGGTATCGTTATTGCAAGAGAATTTTAATGAGTGCCTCATAATTCAATTTGTAACTTACATATTTATTATCACGTTGCTATTATAGTATCTAAAAACATTTCACGCAAAACACATCATCATCACATCCAATTAAATTCACCTACAGCAGCCCAATATAAATTAGTCTATAAACTAAATTAGTCTATCATAAACAGGTCCTAACTTTCAATGTTCGACTTTGTTAACAGGTAGTTGTGTTGTTGTGTTGAGTGATGCACTAACCAAAACAGGTAATTCACGACATTACACTGTATTGCAACAATATTGCCTCAAAATATTCAATGTATAAAATGTTATTGTATAATATATATAATACATATATAACGAAGAAATGGTTTGAAATTAGTGGTCACCCATCCACGGATTAACCTAGCAAAGCGCGGGTTAATATGATGATCGACTCGAGCAGCTGTTATTATTTACCGACGAAGGTCTGGAAGGTTTTTTCTGTAAACTATTCTAGAAAAATCCTAGGCTCAGGTAGAAAATAAACGCTGCAATTAATTATGGAACACAAAATACAACAGGCCTTAACTCTGCAATGCATGAATAATAAATGATAACCATTTATAGCAAATAATCAATACGTCATGGAATCAATTACAGTGTGAATAGCCAGCTGGCAGATTTTTTAATTTTTATTTTATGCCATTATTTTAGTAGACTTCATTTTGTTGATGTTGAATGGTTAAAAAGGCAAAAATAAGGCTGGTCGGTTGGTAGGTTACCTATATATAACCACAAATTTTACATCATAATAACAAAGCATCACAATAACTTGCAGAGGTGTGAATGTGACAATATGATTTATTGACATGAATCGATAACCGACCCAAAATAGACGGGCTATGTTTAGAAAAACATCTACTTATTTGTGTGTTGTTTGACCCTTTGATAAAAGATCTTGTTCATGTAGGGTCTTATATCTTTGTTGATGTTTTCGAATTCGTAAACAGTCATTAAACAGTTTAAATAGCAGTCAAACCCTCGTGGGTTTTGTTGAGAAAAGAAAGGAATAAAATAGAATACTTAAGTAGGTGTTAGACAATCGCTGCGACCTCGGACACAAACGGCTAAGAAAAAACATAGGTGGTTTTTAGCCAGTAGAAGTCTGATACTCCCTTCCGCTCCGCCCAGATCGGGAGGAGTCATGATGATTTCTACCGTCCAAAAAAAAAGGTGTTAGACAGTCACTTTGGTTGCAAGTGCTGAGCGTGAGGTCCTTGGTTTAATTCCGGGTCGGGATTAGTGCTGCCGGGTTTTTCCATTATGAAATTCTCAGCAGGAGTCACGGACTCTGTGTTTGTGCTCGGTTGATGCCAACAGGTTAGCCCCCTGTTACATGGGACTTAAACATAACTGATGAAATGTCGGTGTACGATAAGGTGTACCTCTGCCTAACCCTACGAGGATTACAGGTGTGGTGTTATGTTTATTATTACTGGAGTAGTTCTTATAACAGTAAGTTAAATTAAGAGTAAACTAGCTTTTGCCCGCGGCTTCACCCGGGTGGAAGTCAAAAAATTATACCAACAAACTTTCATCCCCCATTAAAATCCCTTTTTTATTTTTTTTTTGGCGGGTGGAAAATCATCAAATAACCCCTCCCGCTCTTGGGCAGAGCGAAAAGGGAGTGTCAGACTTCTACTGACTAAAAACCACCCATGTTCCTTCTCAGCCCTTCATGTCGAGGCCGCGGTATCTCTTGCGAACAACCCGCAGCCCCGACGGGCGTCGGCCCTTGCGGGCCCCTTCGATGTTGCTGACATGTCTTTGAGGCGCGCGTGGAATACGAACGCGCCGTCGACACGGGCTATCATTGTCATAAGACGGACGGACGGCGAGCTAGCCTATTACTCACCGTCCACAGGCCCGCGTTTACGGTGGCCGGAAGCCGTCTATTTAACCCTTACGGATAGAATTAAAAAAATATATAATATACTAAAACCGTCCTCGAGTACCACTCTATATATTGGCGAAAACAGAATGAAAATCGGTGCAAAAGATTATGAGTTTATCGCGAACAGACAGACAGACGCACGAGTCGGAGGACTTGGCTTCATAATATGTAGTGAAGAAATATAATGTTTTATTTGTGCCAAAGGACCAAACTTTTGATGACTATGGGCATAAAACTTGATCAAGGAAAAAAGTTCCGTCTTAGGTTTAACTTGGAATTTATAGTCCTTTGGGGCGATTGTAGTAGGCGTTAAATGGGCGTTAAGGTGCTTGTTAAAGGATTATGTCAAAGTAAACAGTTTGATGTGATCCTTTAACCCTACATCTCCCTAAGGACCTCTAGTTATAAGAATAACTAGTAGTGTAAAAAATGTAGAAACAGGACATTTTATTTATTTATTAGAACGTTGTGCACAAAAATCGTACAAAAGGCGGACTTAATGCCTTGCGCATTTTCTACCAGTCTCCCTTAAAGTGATGCGAAAACAATACACAGTAGGTTCAATATATAGGGTGTAAAAGTACCCTTAACGCAAACGAAGGGCACTTGTTCTCCCCACCGCTGCGATATTTTTTTTGTTCTAGACCATACCTGGGAACCTCCTAGTTACGGAGATATTGGGGGTCAAAGTTCCAAATTTTTCACAGCGGTTTTTGTAAATACTAGTTTTTCAGGTTATAACTTTACTTAAATTACCTCCATGGCCCGTTTACTATTCAAAGCATCCATTAGCACAATGTTTTAAAAGTGCTACATTGAGTTGTATCATAAAATGTGATTTTTGATCCCAAAAAAAAAAGTCGTTTCCCAGCAAAAATTTTTGCGTAGGGGTACTTAGTCTGATGTACAGAATGCTTGGTTGACGGCTGTGTGATGGGTTGATTTACACCCTGTAGAAACACAACCACCACCATGGACCACCGACCATGGATATTTATTTTATTTTGGTGGCTAAATAATAAAAGTCCCTCGGGTTGATCTTCAGGTTAAGCCACACTCCGTCCGTGGCTGGATGACCAGCCATTACATACAAATGTTGTTCAGTAGTTCGATAGTCTGACAACCAGTCATACCAAGCCTCATCATCATTAACAGTCGCTTCATTTAAATTCTGGTATTCAGTTGCATCCGGTTAGACTGGAAGCCGACCCCAATATAGTTGGGAATGGCTAGGCAGATGATGAATTAATTTTGTGTTCTCGATATTCCGACGCTGTTTCAAGCACGGATAAACAAATGAACAGAACAAAAAATCTGATTGGGATCTCGAAATAAATTGTAAAAATGGTGTGATAAGTGTGATATTTTAAAGTAGTGTAGTATGCCTGAAAATGAGCTATGACCACTTTAAGACCAATCCGTGAATTAATAAACAGTTGATGAAAATACATTTTCATTTCATCACCATCAGCCTATAATGTTCCCACTGCAGGGACTCGGGCCTCCTCTCTAGGGGAGGGATGGGCTCTTTTCCATCACTCGGGCCCAGTGGGGGTTGGTAGATGTCACATGTCATTAAATTGTTTAGTTCTAAGACATGCCGATTTCCTCACGATGTTTTTCTTAACCATTTTGAGCGCAGTGGTAATGAAATAAATTACACAAAGTAATGCGCCTGATTGGGTTCGAACCCACGACTCACTGGGCCACTGCTGCCCTATTTTCATTAATATTTTACTAACTACCACTATTTTACTGTTAGCCACTCAATAATAGTAAATCATTTTCATAAGTACCAACAACACTTCCCAAATATAATTATTATGTTCGTCGTTAAAACTAGCACCCTATGTTTCCTAATAAACCAGATTATACCTTACCTTATGGTTAATAAGTCACCTTGACAGCCCACTTTTCACTTCTTTGCATAAGTATAAATATTCATTTAACATCAAAGGTTGAACTAATGGCCGTACTTCGATATGGTTGCGCTATATTTTGGGAATTATTTGTCCTAGACACGCAAGGCACCTAACAGTATATTAAGTAATTTCCTTTCATTTGAATACCTCGTTTGTCTAGTGGTTGCAAACGCGACTACTGTGCATGAGGTCTAGGTTCGATATCCAGGCTGGGCAAAGTCCCGGGTGTCGGGAGTCGCAGGGCGATTCCCGGCCACCGTAGGCGCGGGTCGGCGGACGGTGAGTAATGGGCTAGATCACCGTCCGTCAGTCTTAAAGAGATGTCAGCAACATTGCAGGGCCCGCAAGGGCCAACGCCTACCGGGGCTACGGGTTGTTTGTAAGAAATTCCGCGGCTTCGGACACAATGGGGCTAAGAAGGACTGAGTGCACAGCCTCGCGAGGCAGCCTTGGGCGTATGCTGGACGACACGATCATTTAAATTTTTTCATGGTTTTCCTCGGGCGAGGCACGTCCCGACCGACCGCATGAGTTACCTCGCGCGCTTGCCTCGCGAGGCTGCGCGCTCGCTTAGTACACGGTTATTGACTAGATTGTAGATCACAAACACTCTCTGCTTAACCCTTCAGGGATTATAGGCGTGCTGTTATGTTATGTATTTGTCCTAGTCACGCGAGCCACATGACTGTGTATTAAGTCATTTCCCTACGTTTACTTTGGCTAAGTCTAAAATAAACGGTTTGTTTTATGAGAAACCTATTTGTTGGAATACTAAAATGTTTGTTTTCCATTTACGTGTGGTGTCAGGGGTAGGTTGTGTAAATAATATTTTGGGTAGAAGACCCATGAATGGGGTTATTCCTTTGTGATTAAATTAACTTTTAATATTTGTATGGGAACGTTATTGCTCAGCTGCTGGGGGGTTTGATTGTCAATCGTGATGTCTATTCATCAATCCATACTTTGTCATACAAGTGAATCACAATCTATCATATAAAATACTCAATAAACGAGTATAATTGATGTTATCCTTGTAAGTTACTCCTCAGTAACTTAGATGTTGATGTTTACAATAGTAGTAAGGTGGTATGCTCACTTCGGGTACAATGAGCAGCATGTCGTCCTCGTCCGCGGTGGACGATGAGCTCTGTCGCTGTGGGGAGCCGGGGATGTTGATGTTTACAATACTAGTAAGGTGATATGCTCACCTCAGGTACAATGAGCAGCATGTCGTCCTCGGTTGCTTTTATTTTAGAAAAATTATTAAGTTTCCGTGCAAAAAAAACCATGAAATTGTTAACAAAATTCAATTCAAATTGAGAAGTCATATTTTTAGATCAAGGCTAGTCAGCCAGTCCGAACATCGGTGCGTGGCTAAATATTAACTGCCACTCGGGTCGATTTTTAGCTTGCCTAGGTTAGTCGGTGGATGGGTGACCACCATTACATATCGAGTTACCTCCGTGTCTCGGAAAGCACGTTAAGCTGTTGGTCCCGGCTGTCATAATTGTAGATCTTTGGCAGTCGTTACAGGTAGTCATTGCCTGAAAGTCTGACAACCAGTCTTACCAAAGAGTATCGTATTACCCAGTATTAACTGGGTTGTGGAGGTCAGATAGGCAGTCGCTCCATGTAAAATACTGGTATTCAGCTGCATCCGGTTAGACTGGAAGCCGACCCTAACATAGTTGGGGAAAGGCTAGGCAGATGATGATGAAAGCTAGTCAGCCAGTAACATTATGAGAAAGAAAAGAAAGAAAGAAAGAAAGAAAAATATTTATTTGGACAAGCACAGGAACTACAAAAATAATAAAAAAAGAATCTAAAACTAAATAATAAAAAAAAAGACCTGTGCGAGGCCAAAAAGGCTCCTATCTCAGCATGGTGCTGCGATAGATGAAAAAACAAATACCGCAGCGCTGGTATTGGAAATAGAGGTTTAAACAAAAACGTCCTTTATAAAATATTAAATATCTAGCTTTTACCGGCGTGAAGTTATCATTCAATATTGAATTCAATAGAATCCCATAGTATTGACTTTCATTCCACTTGATATAGAACTGTGAACTATTGTCAATAACCCAGTCGCAGAACTTTTGTGTTGGTATAAATTTCCTGGAAGAGGGTAACGAGGTTTTAACTGGAATGCGGGCATCATAAATTCTATTGCAAAAGTGCAGACGAACTTAGGTATTTTATTAAAGACTGTTTATTTTATTGAAGTTATTAAAAATCAAATATATGACTGCTTCTTTCCTCTTTATCGTTTGATTAGTGGCTTTTTTTTGGTGGGTGGGAAATCATCAAATGACTCCTCCCGCTCTAGGCAGAGCGGCAGGGAGTGTAAAACCACCCATATACCTTCTTAGCCCTTAGGCTGCGGTATCTGGTAACCCGCAGCCCCGACGGGCGTCGGCCCTTCCATGTTGCTGAAATCTCTTTGAGGCGCGCGTGGAACACGAACGCGCCGTCGACACGTCCTGTCGTTGTCATAAGACGGACGGACGGCGAACTAGCCCATTACTCACCGTCCACAGACCCGGGTCTACGGTGGCCGGAAGCCATTAGTGCCTAACCTGGTGTTAAAGTTTTTACGCTGCCCATGGTCCATTGACTTAGCTTTACCAGCCGTCGAGGAATATCTTTCAGACGTGGTGTATACATCACGTCTGAAAGATACACTTCACTGAAACAAGGGAAATAATAATTAATACACACATGGATCCGGTAAATCAGAGGTGCATGACGTGTTGGGTTTGATATGACTTGGAAGTCCACTGGTAAAACTATTACACTATCATTGCTGTATAAAATAAGTTTATATTATGCTAAATAAATATAGCAGCAGTGGTGGCCCAGTTATTGCGGCATTAACTTACGAACAGTAAGTCGTGGGTTCGAACCCAGGCAGGTGCATTACTTTGTGTAATTTATTTCACTACCGCTACTCTCAAAACCGTGAAGGAAAACATCGTAAGGAAATCGGCATGTCTTAGAACTAAACAATTCGAAGACATGTGACATCTACCAACCCACTCTGGGCACGCGTGGTGGATTATAGCCCATTCCTCTCCTAGAGAGGAGGCCTAAGTCCCTGCAGTGGGAACATTATAGGCTGATGATGAAATAAATATATATATGTCTAAAATGTATGTTACAGCTGGATCTAGATTCATATACCAATTCTAAGCATGATTTAATAACACGAATAATTTTTCTTTACAATAAAACTCCAAGTAACCACATTCAAGGCATACCTGTCAACAATATTTAGTCCTATATCGTTTGCTAAGGTGAAACTTAAAAGGAAAAATGAATTTTCTTCTATTTATTATAATATTTTTCTGTTTTTCTATGCATTCACGAGGTTTCACAGTCGACAGTGTAAGCTTGCGTGTAACCTACTTAAGTTATTGGTATAACTAACGCTACCGTGGTGATAATTACCGTTATATTGATCATGGAAGGCTTTTAGTGGTTTTCCGTGACATATGTAGAACAGGTGTGAGAAGGTAAATAGCGGGGACACGTAAGAAAATACAAAAGGGCTAAATAATTATTTCTTGCACTTCCCCTAATCGAATTTTAACTGCAAATTTCTCACACCTTTTCGTTTCTGTATAAAATCGTTGTTACTTACCATATATAGTGAGCTACGTACAAAGAGACAGATAAGAAATTATTTATTATTTATTACGTCGGCCTTCTAGCATACAAAAAAACTGGTCAAGTGCAAGTCGGACTTGCACATGAAGGGTTCCGTACCATTGTAGTACATATTAAGAGATTTTCCATGTTATTTTAACACCATAGACTTCTTATAAGTTTTTCTGTAATCTATAAGGGTTGAAATAATTTCTATATGTTTTTCAAACTTTTAGGCTCAATAATTTCGGAGATACGGCGGGGGAATGGTCGGACAGACTGACAAACAGACACACAAGTGAACCTATAAGGGTTCCGTTTTTTTCTTTTGAGGTATGGAACCCTAAAAATAGTTATGTGCCAAAATCATGAATCGGGATTGGGTAACATTAGACCGGTATAATCCTGTACTAACTGGGTTGTGGAGGTCAGATAGGCAGCCGCTCCATGTAAAATACTCGTATTAAGCTGCATCCAGTTCAACAGGAAGCCGACTCCAACATACTCGTACCTACCTACATTCAAATAAAATATCAAAGAGTTGTACCAATTTTCACCTTTCCTAAGCTATACGAATTTATCTTTGCTAGCTAGGTAACTTTGCAAATAAAAAATCTTTTTTAGAAGATGTAGGTAGGATCTTGGAGACTTTGACGTTTTATTTGTATGTATGTTTTGGATCATTTTTCAGTTAAAACGGATGCAACTTAGGCAGTTAACTTAGACCTGTGCCAATTTTCAGCTCTATACGAATTTTAGTAAATTGAAATGTTGATTTTGACCCACCTACATCCAAACCAAGGTTATACCTCATCATCATCGTCCAGCACTTGTCCTAAATCATTTGGAGTCAGCGAGGTTTTTTTCCTTCATTCTCCCTTTGTCACGCTATCATTTACTACTTTTTCCTTAATTTCATTCCTCACACAATCCATCCATAATTGTCTTAGTCTTCCTCGCCCTCTCCATCCATCAACATTTATATTCACCACTCTTTTAATCACATTCGATTCACCTGTAATATTTTATTGCATTACATTTTACTATAATAAACATCGGCAAATAACAACTGTTTCCTCAACAAACGCGTATTTATCAAAGCAACAACCTTTAAAACCATAACTATACTAAACTTGTACCCGTAACTGTAGGCAGAGAATTAGCTACGGTTTCATAACCACAGTTATTTCCCCTAGTTAACAGTTACGACTTCCGCTGAGGTTATAAACGGTAAGCCTCCATTACAGAATATAGGTCTTTCCTGTAGACTATTATGATTAACAGTTCTGTAGAGGTTAGGTTGTAATCTGGCTTAGCTTGGAAATAGGATTGAATGTAGTTATTATCTGTGATATGATTCATCATCATCAGCCTTGCCTTTTTTCAACTATGTTGGTGTCGGGATCCAAAGAAACGATGGATTGACTGTGACATGATATGCCAAGAAAATGGTCTTATAAGTTGACGGGTAATAGAGAAATATGGAAGAAAAGACATGCTGCGTGACCTCAAATGAATTGGGAAAGTGGGTGATGGTTGGGGTCGGGATACAGCCCTACAGGTTAGCGTAGTGGCTTAGTGATTGGGCTGCTGCGCTGCGTGTCGCGGGTTCGATCCCCGCACTTAACACATATTTGTATGGCCTACAGATAGTTGTTTCTGGTTTGGGTGTCTGGTTTGTGTATGTGAGTTTAAATGTTTGTAAACGCACCCATGATACAAGAGAAATTCCTAGTGTAATGTTAAAAAAAATACATTGTGCGACTGCCTCGCTGACCTCCACAACCCCAGTTACTGGACAACAGAATCCCCCTTGGTAAACTTGATTATCAGAATTTCTGGTCACTGACCACCTGTAACGACTGTCAAATATTTTTATAAGATCTAATTATTGGTGCCTACAGGTATTGAAGACGACAGTGATGATGGCATCTTGTAATTTTCAGCCACAGTGACTGCACTCGACGGCTTTTTAAGGTGGTTGTCGAGAGCTTTGACGTGATATTATTTCTTGTTGAATTAATGTTTTAGGAATACTAAGATATATCTACTACCCCCTAAACTTCTTCTAGAGTAACGTACTCATCATGACTCCAGCAACTTTTTGTTTTGCTTATCTAAATTCATCAGATGGCTCCTCTCGTTCTAGGCGCAGCAGAAGGGAGTGTCAGACTTCTACTGACTAAAAACCACCCATGTTTCTTCTTAGTTTGTGTTCCGGGGCCGCGGTATCTCTTTCAAACAGCCCTGCAGCATGACTACAGCCACTGATCTTTACTTTTTGTCTTGTTGTCTAGTGGAGAGCTACACAGGCAGTTCTCTCCCGTTGTGGCGCGTGGATCGCCGACAGATGGGCGCGTTCCTGTGCATCGCAGCCAACGACGTGCCGCCAGCCGTCAGCAAGAGAATCATACTTAATGTTAATTGTGAGTATCAATATCAAATTATACAATAAACACTGTTTTAAGCTTTCACGGTCCATCACTTAACTTGCACAGTTGTTGTTGTGTTGTCGCTTACGTGATATCTTAATATTCCGAGATTTTCAGCGAAATCGGAAACTCACCTTTAATTACTCACTTACTTACCTCATTTTACTACTGTTGCATTTAATGATCTTTTTTAAACCGTCCGTATTAAGGATAGTGAAGCCACAGTGAGTGAAAAACGAATTCACGGTGTGCTCAATCAGAGCAAATTCTGTGTTGCATCGACATGAAGTAGGAAAAATTATGGTGAGGAAATCGATATATCTATTACTATGAGGCGTCCACCCACGATATAGTTTTCAATAAATCCGTATTAAAAATTGGCTGTCGCTAGAGAGCTTAATAATATTACCATATACCCATTACAGACCTATCTTTTAACCAAACAGCAAAAACTATCAACATCCCCCCTTCCCCCAAAAACCAATATAAAATGCCCCCATCGGTTTGTTTGTCACTTTGAATAATATAATCCGTTCAGGGTTGGTCCCGTCACGAATTTGGATGGCATCCAAAATGATACAAGTCCCTCTATGTAGCAGTAACCAGGAAACGTGACTTTGGAGCAAACGGTTGCTACTGAATAGATGCAAGATTTATTTTTCTATTTTCTATTTTTGAATTATTTTGTTTTTTTTCTTTGTAGCTATTGTTTTAGTAGAAAACGTCGCGTCTGCGAGGTTGTGGTTGTGATGGAGGTGGACATCGATAGTTCGACCTTCTTAATGTGCTAGTGTTTGGGTTTGAAGGATTTGGGTGATAGTGAAAATGATTGAGGTGTATCAAACTCTTTGCTTGTACACCTTATCTATTGCAACGATACTGATACTGTTAGCTTGTATCATCCCACTGCAGGGCAAAGGCCTCTATTGCAACGAACGTCATGTTTTTACATGTTTTGCTTCGTTTACATGTTTCTTATTCTTCTTTGTCGTGTGCTTAGTTGTTAACCTGGTGTCAGAGTTTTTAAGCCGCATAAAGACCTCTCGACTTAGATTTACATCTTTATATCCTTTTTTTTTTTTTTTGGGGGGGTGGGAAATCATCAAATAACCCCTCCCGCTCTTGGGCAGAGCGAAAGGGAGTATCAGACTTCTACTGACTAAAAACCACCCATGTTCCTTCTTCGCCCTTCATGTCGAGGCCGCGGTATCCCTTGCGAACAACCCGCAGCCTCGACAGGCGTCGGCCCTTGCGGGCCCCTTCCAAACATCTTTATATCCTCGTGTTTCATAGCGATCATGTTATAATACCTGAATGTCATGTACAGACACATCAAGCTACTACAATTTGTTCAATTTCTTTATTAGATTGACAATTTTATTCGCTAAAGCATTAGGTTCAAAGTTGATTGGGAAATTCAGGCAGGTTGATGTACTGGTATCTGTAGATATTAAACGTTGACAGGTCGTATAGTCATAATTGTCATTGTCGATTTTTCTAAACATTAAAAATTCAAGAAAAACATAGATAATCTAAAAACTACAAAGTGAAAGAAGTTTTGACGGCATAAGATTAACTGCAGTCAACAACGGCTTAGTAAAGTTGTATTAAACATTTCAAACAAGTATAAAACTAAAGATTTAATCATATTCTATGAATTTTAATGAGTTGTAATGAAAAGACAGGGCCTGAGAATTATCTTTTAGCTGCAGACGTTAAAAAGTTTTGGATTTTTTGCTGGGAGCCTTTATAGACAACTGCGCAGAAAACAGTGCCGAGAGCCTGGCGAGTACTTCTTTTCATGTAGACATCTTTATATATATGTCGCCGCGAGAGTGTCTATCTGCTGGGATCATTAGGCAATCTAATTAATAACCAGCTTATAATAATAGCTTAGCTTAGTTTTTTTATAATCATTAATGAACCTGCCATCTCTGAGATATTTGTACAGTAATTATTACGGGATCGATATTGAAAGACATGAGCGACAGTGCCATCTGTTAGTTTT
Source organism: Diarsia brunnea (assembly GCA_949774965.1). Lineage (NCBI taxonomy): Eukaryota > Metazoa > Arthropoda > Insecta > Lepidoptera > Noctuidae > Diarsia > Diarsia brunnea. The sequence goes on along the minus strand of OX459014.1, from coordinate 4,505,389 downwards.
TGTGTTAACTACTACAGAGATGGTATGTAATTGTATGGTCGACGGCTCGAATAATGATTTATTAAACAGAGGTCTTTAACTAGAACTATAGTTAAAATTAAGATAAGCTAATTGATTATGAATATTGGGATTTTAATGATTGCTCACTTGAAATTAGGCTGTATAAGAGACGTCATTGCACATTGTTGTGAAGATGGCGGCGAATACGATTTTAATGATCAATAACTCAATTTATAATCTGAAACCACGACTAAATCAGTTTCTTTATGTAATTATAAACTAAAAAGTCATAAGATTATTTTGTAGAGCAATTTATTAGTAGAAAACCTGTTCTTTGTATTAAATCCTTTAATTAGCCGGAAATGGCGTAAGTAACATTCTGTTGTAAAAAGTTATGAACCTATTAATTAGACATTAACTTAATAACACCTTCGCATTAATATTGGTATTGTTTTATTGTTAAATAATTATTACAATCAATTGTGAACTATTTTAGTATTGTTTATTAGTTTTAACTGATTAAAAGTAATTAATAACAATACTGAGTACGTGGTACTTCCGCTAGACAGACTAGACAAGTAGACACGCGTGTGACGAAAGATGCACATTATCTCGCGTTTAGCAAATAATGTAAATGAAAGTGGTTTTTGATGTGATTAACATTAATTAGTGCAAACGAGAATTGTAACATGATTTAAATGGAGTTTCTTCAACCCATTCTTCTCCATAGTAACAATGATTCATGTGAATGGGTCTCAACCCCTGAAAAGTTTATAAGTGCCTGTAAATGGACTATTGTAAATAAACGTTTGGTGTTTGAGTCAAGTATTGTGTGTGATTTCAACTACCCATATACCCATCTACCACGAAGAGGAATCTAAGGCGAAGACAATATGGCGGAGGCCATTGATGTTTAGGAGCAGCGTTCCCTAAGTGGTTTTCCCGCCTTAACATATATAAAACAAAGACGGGTTTGTTACAACACTTATAACTCGAGATCTGCTGAACCAATTTTCATGGTTAAAACTCGATATGTGTAATGAATACTTAATCATTTCAATAAATGCTGATTTGTTTATTACATGTCAAACATTTGACACATGACATTTTTACATAGGAAAAAAAATAGTTGCCGAGTGACAACAATCCAATCCTGTCAAATACTGTAACAACTATTCATGTGTGCGTTCAGAAATTTATTTTTTGTAAAATGTCTCGAAAGTTCAGGTACTGTTATATTTGTCTGTTTTAGACATTAATTTGTGTAAATTATTTATTAATTATTTAATTTCCGAAAATAATACCTAAGATTTATTCTACAGGTTAACAAAAGTGTAATGTCTTTTTATAGGTTGTCTATGATTTTTCTAGATAAGCTATTCATACGTAGTGGTTATATACTCTTTGAGCTATTGTCTATGTCTCGAAAGTTACGCAACTGACAGAATAACAAAACACAACTTAGTACGTAGGATAGTAGACTAGGTAGAGTAGTAGGTAGGGTGGTAGGTAGGTAGGGTGGTAGCTAGGTAGGGTAGTAGGTACGTAGGGTAGTAGGTACGTAGGTAGGGTAGTAGGTAGGTAGGTAGGTAGGGTAGTAAGTAGGTAGGTAGGGTAGTAGGTAGGTAGGATAGGAGGTAGTAGGTAGGTAGGATAGGAGGTAGTAGGTAGGTAAGTAGTAGGTAGGTAGGATAGGAGGTAGTAGGTAGGTAGGATAGGAGGTAGTAGGTAGGTAGGATAGGAGGTAGTAGGTAGGTAAGTAGTAGGTATGTAGCAGGTAGGTAGACAGAAAATATGTAGGAAAAAGGGCATAGCAACGCATGCGGGTACAGCTAGTTATTTTGTAAAAAAAAAAAAATGTTAACGTTCTGAGACTGGTTTTGGAGGTTAGTGGCAGTGTCGCCCAAACACTATGACAAAACGCGGCGGAGTGCACCTGTCAATGTCAAATGTCAATCTCATTGTAACCGGGGCTAACGAAAGTCAGGGGCTTCCGCTGACACAGTTGATAGATTGCATTAAAACTAATAAAATTATTAATATTAAAACCAGTGACAATTACTAAAATAAAACTACTGAAGACTTCTACAATCTTTCGTTCAAATATTACAATGATAGACTGTAATTATCAACTGATTTCAATTAATTTCTTTGTAAACGAATTCGAATCTACCAACCCGCACTGGGCACGCGTGTTGGATTATAACCCATCCCTCTCTTAGAGAGGAAGCCTGAGTCCCTGCAGTGGGAATTTTATAAGCTGATGATGATGATACGAATCCGTATACTGCAACAGTACTGCCTAGTGCTGCCGGAGCGATGACTGCAAGCAGAACGAGTTCGTAAAACTTTTTTGAGAAGTGCCGCTGCAGTCGTAAATGTGACGTCGAGATCGGGAACAAAACTGCAACCGGCGTTCTTCGGAATATCAATAAAGGCTAAAATTACAAGATAGCCGGTCTCTGTTATCCATCGAAATTAAAATTCCCAGCAAACCTGAAAGCGGGAGGATCGCATCGACTTTGGTTGGCGTCGACTTAGCAAATAGTGAATATTTCTTTGAAATCTGTTATATTTATTATTATGAAATGGCTATTTATTTTTTGCTTCTTGACTTGAGTTTTCATAAGGACTGATTAATGTTGTTCCTAGAAAATCTAGATTGAGAAAGCTATTTCTTTTAGTATAGGTATTTGTTTGTTTAAGCATTATTTTTCTGCCCATCACTTTTAGCTGTACCTACATAAATATAGTAAACGGCGAGAGATTTACTCTTCTTAACTAGGAACTAATATCTACTTCTATGTACCTAATGTAAATGAATACTTCAAATTTTAATTTAAAATGATCCACGAGTGGTAATAAACATTTTGTATGGGTTCAATAAATTGAATAATTTAATTAGAGGAGGGTTTCGACGCAGCACAGGTACCAGTCAACTCCAAAACTGTCAAATATATCCAAATAATTTTTAACCATAAAAATATGTTGACTCATCATTAGCCATTACACGTCCACTGCTGGACAAAGGCCTCCCCCATGGAACGCCATAAAGAACGGCAGCCTGCCGTTTGCATCCGCCGGTTGGACGTGAAACCTTATGCCAGTGGCTCTACACCTCAAGTTTTAAAAGCTGCCACTCGCACAAGGCTTTCATGACCAATGCCACCATGTGTGTACCATTCACCCAATAACTAAACAAATCTGTACTCTAAATGTAGTGTCGCAAACTAATATACGCAACTACCAAGAAAACATAGGTATCTAGGTAATCTCCTCAAAATATCCACGAACTTAGGAGTCCTCTGGATTCATTGTCTTGATGCGAACATCTGTCGCCTCAATAAGGACCTCGTCACTTCATAAGAACGATCTGATTGTCCGGACGTGTCTAGGTTGGAACTGAACCCCTATAAGAAATGAAACGTATGTTTTTGTATCATGCTTATTAAGTTCAATTTCGTTTGTGTATGAAGTAGGTTTTCAGGCCCTGACTAGCGGCATTACTGCAATAACATTTTTAACTTCCCCACCATAGTTAGCAGACATAAATATCGCCTTGTTTTGTAAAAATAGATTCTCTTAAATGTGGTTAAGAGTGAAATTGCATTGCATGCACAGATCAGCAATCTCATGCATCTTTTTCTCTTTAAGAATTGCTCACTAAAGTGAGCAGTTCAATTGCACGTTTAAGTGCTTCCAATGCAAATGAATGTAGACGACAGGACTTCTCACTCCATAATTGACGCATTGACCTGAAGGAATGAGACAGCGATGCGTAAAAACACTGATCGGTGCATGCAAACGTGATTTAACCCGTAATCGGCATCTTAATGCACATGTAACCTACTTACCAGTCAATCAATCTCAGCGATCTGTAGACCTAAGCATTCATAGTCATCCTACATGACCATGATCTACAACAACTACAATAGGGGATCGGACTGACTCAAATAAAATATGATTCTGTTTAGTCCGTCCGTTAGATTATCGAAAAATATTGGATACGTGTTTTTTGTTTTATCAAATTAATAAAAAATTACGAAGATAAAACGCGCCAAAGATCATGAGTGGGAGCTTGTGACGTCACTTGTAGGTAAAAAATGTACTGACATGTGACGTTTTCGAGGAGTTTTCGAAGCACTGTATCGTCTTCATTTTTTGTTTACGTGAAAAAAGAAAAAATATGTGTTCAATATTTTTTGGAATCTGTATTCCTAATTAACACAAATCTCTTTGTTAACAGTTGCGCCTACAGTGAAAGTGCCAAATCAGTTGCTGGGGGCTCCTCTGGGCACAGACGTCAAACTAAAGTGCTACGTGGAGGCGCATCCGAACACCATCAACTATTGGATCAAGAACAGAGGGGAGATGTTACTTGATGGGTAAGATAAGATAACATCTTGATTTTTTTTTTGTTTTTTTAAAAAACGTTGTCCACACTAGGAATTTCTCCTGTATCGTGGGTGCGTTCACAAACATATAAAGTCACATACACAAATACCCAGACCCGAAACAACTATCTGCAGGCCATACAAATATTTGTTCCGTGCGGGGATCGAACCCGCGACACGCAGCGAAGCAGTCCAATCGCTTAGCCACTGCGCCAACCGTGCCGTCAAATTTAAAAGTTGTAAGGTTAGCAACAAAAGTAGCTTAACATTTCGGAATTTTAATTATTTGATGGACAGGAATCCAGCTTTTATTTTTAATGTTTCAGAAGATTGGTCTTTAAAATATTCTTTACTCTTCAACAACTTGTTGGTAACAATTTTGTATTAAAAAAAACCTGCTTTGAAACTTTAAGTAGTGTTAATCTATTTCTGCTGACTGTCCCTACCTAGATATAGGTACACGGTCCACCAAAATAATAAGTGGGGGGAGGGATGGGCTCAAAATGGTGTTTTGAATTCGTGGTAACCGTTTTCCCTTCCCGTATTAGGTGAGAGTGTGCAATTCATCGCATAATTATTAGACCATACCACAACTAGACAACTGGTATTTTAAATAGAGCGACTGCTGCCTATCTGATCTCCATAACCCAGTTAATACTTAGTAAAATGATACCTTTTACTCACCTACGTCATCATCGGCATATAACGACCCGCTGCAGGGACTCAGGCCTCATCTCTAGGAGAGGGATCTGCTATAATTTACCACGCGGGCCCAGTGCGGGTTGGCAGATGTAAAATGTCTTCGAATTTTTCGGTTCTAAGACACCTTTCCTCGATGTTTTCTCGCGTATCGTGAGCCTCAAAACTACTTCCAATAAAAAACGTTGGCATAATCTAGCCTGGTACAACATAAAACACTTTCGTACTCTAACTAACTGACTGATTATTTCATTCATTACATTTCACACACACATATGAAATTATTTATTTACTGCTCTATACGTTCATGTTTGCCTGTAGTCAATACGCAGGAATCACAAACACCGATTCAATTATTTGGTTCAGTTGATAACGGAAAGCCTACCAATTGGCCGTGTCAAACGTTCACGATGCGGAGTTGTGTTTGGGTGAAGAGTCACTCTCGAATACTCTGGATACAAACGGTTCGTTGTATCGGAGAGACATTATTTTGTAAACACTTCCAACATCTTCCACTAGTTGGACCGATGACCTGGTGAAGGTTGCGGGGGAAATGTGGGAGAGGCCAATGTCCAGCACGCTTAGTATGACTACCGTAGAAACGGGTTTTGTCGACGGAAGAATCGACAAAATGACAGATTGTAGCAAAATTTCATGTCAAATTTTATGGAAAAAGCTTTGTCTATTCTTGGTAGAATAGAGATAGAATCGCCATACTACGCGTGCAGCAGTGTATGTACGTATTTCGGCTGAAGATATGATAATGATGATTATAAAATACATGCTCATTCCGTAAGTTCTTTCGAAAAGTAGATGATTTTTGTTAACTCAATGTAATTTACTGCTATTCAGCTGCTTCCGGTTAGACTGGAAGCCGTCCCCAACATAGTTGGGAAAGGAGCAGATGATGATTCTAATTTACTGCTACAATTATGATCAATATCGAGTGAATTCTGAGTACTAACTTATGTACCGAACCTGCCTCGTTAGTAAAATGGTTTGTCTTTCTCACATGCACTACTGAAATAAGTAAAACCTTATCCTCGTAAGGCCCAATGTACGTGGCCCGCAAGGGCCAACGCCCGTCGGGGCTGCAGGTTGTTCGCAAGAGATACCCGCGGCCTCGACATAAAGGGCTAAGAAGGAACATGGGTGGTTTTTAGTCAGTAGAAGTCAGACACTCCCTTTCGCTCTGCCCAAGAGCGGGAGGGGATATTTGATGATTTCCCACCCCACAAAAAAAAGGCCCAGTGTACGTACACACAGAAGTGAATAGAAAATCAGGCTAATGGCTATATCTTTACCTTCCTTGGATAATATTTATTTCTAATGTTTTGTAACATAACATCCCGTCTGTTTTCCCCAAAGGTTTAGGTAGAGGTGTACATAATAGTACACCCACATTTCACCAAATAATAATATGTTAAAGTACCTTGTAATAGAGATCAACCTGGCACAAATCAAAGGTAACGTAATAACACTGTGCCCGACCCGGGAATCGAACCCGAGAACTCATGCTCACTAGATCAATAAGGCTATCTTTTTTTAAGTCATTAAAAAGTTTCAAACCCACAAAAAAAAAAAGAAGCAAGCAAATGTTCCCCTTTTAAGAGAAATACGTTCACTTCAGTTCATGTTTTGTTATATAAATACACCCCGGGGTCTGTTTACACAACCCACTCATACATTTTACGTTTCATGTATCGACGTTCAGTCATACTGGTGTTTCAAATTACCGAGCATAAATATTTATAAAGTAAAGCGTTACTTTGGCTGCGAGATATGCTGAAAATGTTACGAAAATACTGTCTTTATTGAAAATTCTGTAAGGTTAATGTTAGCCGATGGGGTTGTGATTTTGTATCGTTTTGCTTTATTTTCGTTATTTAAATTTATTCTGTTTCGTATTATGGTTAACAATTATTTTAAACGTAATTATAAATTCGGACTCCCAAGACAAACAGCTAGACGGGATCGTGGCCGACCGTGGATAGCATGGCGGGATGCTTTAGATGGCTTGGCGAGAAGAAGCACACCAAGGTGGGAAGTACAATACATTGGGGGACGCCTTTGCCCAGAAATGATACAAATAATACAAATTAAAGCTTACAGTACCAGTCTCGGGTGTAACTTCCAAGTCATAGGCCTTTTTTATTTTGGAGGGTGGGAAGACATCAAATGACTCTTCCCGCTCTGGGCGGAGCGCAAGGGAGTGTCAGACTTCTACTGACTAAAAACCACCCATGTTCCTTCTTAGCCCTTTGTGTCAGGGGTGATGATTTTTCGGATTCATGTACGTATTGTATAATTATCACTTGCTTCGGTGAAAGTGGAAAACATGGTGAAGAAACCAGTATGCCTGTGAGATATCTCTCGAAGAAGAGAGTGTAATTTATTTATATATGCACATAAACATTTACAAAATACACAGCTCGTCATCATTTTCCTTCACTTTATTTCTTTAGCCTGACGCACTTTGATCTCGTTTAACTTTTAATTTCTACAACAGACAGTCTAAGCCGACAGCTTCTCAGAAAATATTATGCAGAGCTAAGATCTTTTTATTAAGTGAAAATTCTATGAAAACGCTACCCTAGAAGAACATAATTAACGGTCAATTACCATTTTTAAATATAAAAACACGTGATTTACAGTTGCTATCCAGAAAGTAACTTTACAAATTCAGATTCAAATAGTGGAAAAACTTTACTATCGTCTGTTCTTCTATCGTCTTTCGTGTTTATTACACAGCAAAAGTTAATTACAAGGCAGCTATTGAGCAAAATTATCATGTCAGTTAACAGAGCTATTGTTATAAATTCTAGGAAGTTATAACAATACCTAGTCTGCAGTCTGGTGATGTTTTTATACAAGTTTGGATATATATCTATAAAAATATATATAAAAATCGATAGAAGAATGTGGTATTAAATCTAGTGTGTACATGTGAGATACATGACAGCTAAAAGTCATTATGGGCTTAACCTTTTCCCAACTATGCTGGGGTCAGATTCCAGTCTAACCAAATGCAGCGAAATAGCCAGTATTTTACAAGAAGCGACGGCCTATTTGACCTCCATAACCCAGTAAGTAGGTACTGCGTAACACGATACCCATTCTTCTTCTTATCGTATGGGCAGTAAGGTCTAACGACCCCATACACCTTAGTATCAGAGTTTCTAAACCGCCTCAAGGACCTCTGACATTATTTGACACCACCGGCTTATACGTGCCTTCCGAAGCACGGAATCATCTTTCTATCAGATAATCAGGTGATTAAAGCCTGCAATGTCCTAGCCAAACTGGGAACAACTTTTACAAAGTATGTGTCCCGTGGGAATCGAACTTACGACCACGGGGTCACAAGGCAAACGCCTAACCCACTCGACCACGGAGGTATGACTGGTTGTCAGACTTTCGGGTCACTGACTACCTGTAACGACTGTCAAAGATCTGTATAATATGATAGTCGGGATCTACGGCTTAACTTTCTTCCCAAGGATGGAAGAACTTGCTATTTAATAGGTGGTCTCTTATTTACGGACCAACCTAAAAAAGAGCGGCTTAACCTGAGTACCAATCCGCGTCTTGTTATTATTTAGCTACGAGCTCATTTTTTTTTTTTTTGGCTTGTGGAAAATCATCAAATAACCCCTCCGCTCTTGGGCAGAGCGAAAGGGAGTGTCAGACTTCTACTGACTAAAAACCACCCATGTTCCTTCTTAGCCCTTCACGTCGAGGCCGCGGTATCTCTTGCGAACAACCCGCAGCCCCGACGGGAGCTACGAGTTCCTTACAGCTAATAATTCTACTGCATAGGCGCGCCTATAAATGTTTGACATTAATAAACTGGAATACTTTTGAAACTAATAAACAACTCTTTAGGTCACCATTTCTACATACGGGAAATTTTCTTTATTATTCTCTAAAAAAGTTCCTGTTGTTACAGACCCAAATACACAATAACAGAAGAGAAGCAGTCGTACCAGGTGACGATGTGGCTGACCATCAGACAGTTCTCACGGAGTGACATCGGTACTTACAACTGCGTGAGCACCAACTCGCTCGGCAAGAGTGAGGGGACACTTCGACTTTATGGTGAGTACAATAATTATGACTGAATGTTGCATGAGACATTAAATCTTGTATCTACGAGGCAACGTTTGGCGCGCGACATGTTGAAATTTACCGCTGAACTTCTGTTGGGAGTGTCAGACTTCTACTGACTAAAAACCACCCATGTTCCTTCTTAGCCCTTTATGTCGAGGCCGCAGTATCTCTTGCAAACAACCCGCAGCCCCGACGGAAGGGGCCCTTGCGGGGCCCCTTCCATGTTGCTGTCATCTCTTTGAGGCGCGCGTGGAACATGAATACGCCGTCGACACGGCCTGTCTTCGTCATAAGACGGACGGACGGCAAGCTAGCCCTTTACTCACCGTCCACAGGCCCGCGTTTACGGTGGCCGGAAGCCGTCATGTGGCCATGAATACGATCAAGTCACTGTGTTTGATTTTCAATTCTTATTGCGTAGGTAACACAAAAAAAAATAAAGAAAAAATTGTAAGATCAAATGTTTGTTCACAGAAATCAAACTCAATTCATACTCAGAAGATTTCGGCAATCAGATCAGCGTTGCTGGTGGTGAGTAACATACTATCATATATTATACTAATTATAGTAATATTATAAAGAGGAAAGATTTGTTTCTTTGTTTGTAACGAATGGGCTCCGAAACTACTGGACCGATTTCAAAAATTCTTTCACCGTTGGGGAGCTACACTATTCCCGGGTGACATAGGCTACTTTTTATCCCTGTATTCCCACGGGAACGGGAACTACGCGGGTGAAACCGCGTGACGTCCGCTAGTATTATATAAAAAGGTCTAATCAGAGTAACTAACACAACACACAGGAAACTTTGCGTTTGTGGGTGTTACGTTGTGGTTTGACATGACGTTCTTCCCAATTCGGGAGCATGAAGATCACCGAATACACGTTCTTCCCAATTCGGGAGCATGAAGATCACCGAATACACTTTTTTAACCGACTTCAAAAAAGGAAGAGGTTCTTGTTCGGCTGTAGGTTTCTATAAGTATGTTCATTGTTATTTACGTCAAATTGTTTATAAGTTAGCTTCTCCACCACCGACTTCCGAAAGTTAAGTTATTTTCCACATTTAGCTGCCAATTGAATTCACAATTGTCTTCCAAAACGGAAGATAATTGTTTTTTTTTTGCGCAAAAAAACTACTGGTACTGTACGTACAATTTTCAGGGAAATAACGAGGCACACAATAGAGGATCGGACTGACTCAAATAATTTGTTTCTGTTTAATCCGTCAGATAGTTTATTGAAAAATATTGGATAATTTTGCTTGTTACCTGTTGTAGTATAGCAGTGCTTATGGTATGTAAAGTAAGTATTTATTGCGATCTCTTTGCTAGTCATTACGTGAGAGCTACGTGTTTTTTGTTTTATAAAATTAATAAAAATTGACGAAGATAAAATTCGTCAAAGATCATGAGTGGGGTCTTGTGACGTCACTTGTGGGTAATAAATGTACTATTATGTGACGTCAAACGAGTTTTCGAAGCACTGTATCTGTCTCAATTTTTTGTTTACGTGAAAAAAAAAAATATGTATTCAATATTTTTTGAAAATCTATCTGACGGACTAATTGGATTTTTTTTTGTCCCCTATTGCAAAAATAGTCTGTTGCACTGAAGATAGTTCTGCAACAGCACTAACAGTACCAACACTATTATTATTCCTATTGACACCTTTTACAATATTTTATTGAAACTGTATCGATATTGGAAAACAGACTATTCACAGCAATGAATAGAGTCTGTTCAATTTCATCGCATCGTTCATACAGACTGTTTTTGCAAAGCAAATTGCGACACTGATTTCTGAGCCTAATTTTCATCTTATTCATGCTTGGAGGCACACGGCGCCCTTTGGCGTCTTTTAAAAGTTCTTTGCGACTTGTTTTATCGTATTTCTTGCTAATACTTACCTATGCTTCGGTAGCTAAATAAATAAGGTTTTAAATAAATGTCAAATATGAGACGTATGGTGTCGGACGTAAAGAATAGCACCATCCCATATCTTCCCGTGGGTGTCGTAAGAGGCGACTAAGGAACTTACCAGAGAATGGTAACAACCATACTGCGATCGCCAACCCGCTTTTTTTTTTTTTATTGGGACAAGCCCGCCACACTATTCCCAAACCACTGTAACTCCTGTAAATCCGCCAACCCGCTTGCCAAGCGTGGCGATTATGGCAAATCCCAAAAGTGGACATAAAATGAGAGTTTTATACTATTACTAGCTGATGTCCGCGGCTTCACCCGCGTGGATGTCGGTCAAATTATATACTGAAACCTTCCTCTTGAATCACTCTATCTATTAAAAAAACCGCATCAAAATCCGTTGCGCAGTTTTAAAGATTTAAGCATACATAGGGATATAGGGAGATAAAGCGACTTTGTTTTATACTATGTAGTGATGATACTGGTAGTATCACATTTTACTTAGTAATAAACTAATATTTCATAACCTCTTTGTCCCATAGGCGTATCTACAGTTATAAAAAAAAACCATTTTAAGCGTAAAAATAATTATGCAAATTAATCCCTAAAATGCAGAACCCTTCCCCAAATTACACATCAGAACGCAACTAAACCTAACCCTTTCCTACCACAGGTCTGACGGAGGCGGCTAAAGGCGGCTGCCGACCAGTCCACCGGGAGAGGACGATGTTAACCCTACTGCTATGTTACGTTACCCTGCTGTACTTGTTCACGTAGTTATTGTGAGTCTGTACATACTGTTAGAATGGGTTTTGGGTGTGATGTAGGATTATTGAAGCATTGAGATGGAGGTAGTTTAAGTTGTGTTTAAGAGGAAATAAAGAAAGAAAAAGTATTTCTTTCTTTGTTGTGTCTGCGCAGAATATAATTAAAATGGTTAATAAGTGGAAGTATCTATAAATAAGAGGTCCTGGTTCATCTATATTCTATAGTGTTGTTTAAAGTAACTGTTATTTTGATCTACAAAATAAAAGTCAATTTGAACAAGGTACATGATTAGGTTCCCGTAAAAAAATAAATAGGTACTTTGTAATTTTTATTAACGTAACATTTTAATTTTCTTATTTAACATTCTAAAGCAATTATTTTTAATTGTGTACGCTACAAGATTTTACACTTCAAATTTCTTTTACAAGATATTCTAAAGAATGAATGCTTTTTAGTACTAAAATAATCAAACATCAGTTCCAGGAATCTAGTACTTTATTTTATGAAAAATATGAACTTTTATTTTTTGTTGTTAAAACCGCAGAAATTCTAATAGCAACACGTTTTTTCCTGATAAAGAAATATAATATCATACCCCGTTTTATAATAAAAGCTTTTCCAGGTATTTCAGTATATAAAATTATGAAATTACTGGAATCCTCTTAATGCAATCATTTCATAATTGATACGGCTTACGTCTCATTTAAAGTTCTACAGAAAGTGTGAAAACAAAGTAAGGTAAATTATATGATTGTGTGTTTAGTTTACAGAATATACCTATTATAAACATAGGTAGCATAATAGACTTGGTCAGGCTTTCAGAAGAACTGGTTAGCTCACGCAGCTTACTTCAATCTTAAAGTTCTGGCTATATTGAGGTGTCACTCTAAATGTTCTGCCCATATTGTGGCGTCAATCTTACCGTTCTGGCTATATTAAAGCGTCAAACTTAATGATCTGGACATATTGTGGTGTCAATCTTAGAGTTCTATCCATATTGAGATGTCAATCTAAATGTTCTGGCCACATTATAGCGTCAATCTTAATGTTTTTTCCATATTGTGGCGTCAATAGTAACGTTCTGGCCATATTATAACGTCAATATTAACGTTTAGCCATATTAAAGCCTCAATCTTAATGTTCTGGCCGTATTGAGACGAATCTTACGTGGGATGCGGAACGCGGTGATTGTACATCAATCATTGTCATTACATGTGCCAGTTTGAATACCATGATGGTGTCACAACTAAGTTAACAGATTCATAACAAAGCTTTCGTACCGTATTCCGCACGGGGTTCGTTTCAGTTTCCCGAAGGCTTAAGTCTTATGTCACACCCAAAATAACTCACGCTTAAAAATAAAAACGAGGGGAGGGAACGTAATTCAATTACATTGTTTCAATTCTTGTAAATATTGTGTTAAGGTGTACCTTTAAATGTAATGTAATGACAACGATAAAATAATTGTGAGATTAGATCGTGTATTCGCTTAGACAAAACCAGCCAAATTGAAATATTGTTTACGTTTACGTATAAAAATAAAATGTAAACTCATCGCTCGATTATAAGACTGTTTACAACAAATAAAAATAATTAAAATGAAATATGTTTTTTATTTATTTTTCAAATGTTAGCATTTTTTCTTTCTGAAATAGGGTGCTATATAATTTTCATTTGACGAGTGCAGGACTTTAATACTATTATGTTACTGGCACGACGGTATTATATTTGCTTCTTCTACACACTTTTTGGTGGAAATGCAAAAGACATTGACCCCATGTTTAAGGCACAGAAATCAGGATAAGAAGTAAACCTAGACCTCAGTCATCGCTTTCCATCAGGCGTGATCCAGGTCAAAAGCAGGCCCATTTTGACAGATAGGTTAGTATTTATTTATAATAATAGCTTCACAGCCGACATCAATATTTTACATCGATTCTACCTTCAGTCATTATTCGTCACACTAATGTAAGGCTGGAACCTCAAATACATTACCACAAACAAACCTACACCAACCAGCGTAAACAACCAGTTAGATTAACGTCTCTCAACCTTGTTATGACAGATCGTACACTGGCGTGCAACTGCATTACCAGTTCCTAGTATTCTGCAAGCAAATGACTCCACAGAGCTATGTTGCTTACCTACTACCTTTTAACACGAGATAGTGTACTTCGGAATAGTCACGACTTCACGAGTGGTGATGCCAAAGGTGTGTCTACATCGTCGAAATTGGACCGTACGGAACGTTGGCATTTGTTTTGTATTCGTCTGACTGTCATATGTTTATGTCAACACGATCTGTTCTTTGAGTTTTTAAAACGGCCATGATGTACGCGTGTTACTTTATGGCTTCCATATTTGCTAGGCATTTTTACAAGAGTCAATGCCCTCTTCTCAGCGGAGATATTACTTTTGTAACATGCCCATTATGAGTTACTGTTACTTTTAGCCTATGTCATCACACTACATGGCAAAGGTATGACCTCCAAATAGTTCAATCCAGGGCTAATATGGACTACTGGTTGTTGGTTCTGTTCAGTTCATCCCGCCATCCTGCGACATCCCGTCACCTGGCCATATCAGGGTTCCACAACCTGGTTATTTTGGCCTTCAGCACGTCGGGCATACGGCAGTGGCCCGCCCAGCATAGTGGCTTTTTGAGTAACGTCATTAATTTTTGTTTTAGCAGCGTGGTGTTGCATATGTAGACATTTTAAGTTCTATAATTAGTTTATGTGGGAACGAGGCCCTTTAAAAAACCACACATTAACTTGATCAAGCTCTAAACCCAGTTTTAGCACACAAATTGATTTTGGCTGAAAAAGCAAACAGTTAAGTCGTTTATTCGCTCGGACACTAACTAGATTACGTTTAACGTGCCATCGATATGTTGACTGAACGTTGGTGATGAAAATAAATTCACTGCACGATTGCACGTGTGTCTGAGATTTATCTAACTTTTTTAGTTGAGATTGGGTGACAAACGAGCTGACATACTGGTTCCTCGACCGACCCGATTCGGTGAATACGTGTGTCTATCAGGAATTGCTCACTCTTTCAAACTCTGATCGTCCATTAGGAATAGTAGATCGAAGTTGGAAGGTCACGGTGTGATAACCCCGTGCCTCAAAAAGCGCTTTGGAAAATGGTTCGGTTTTACGACTGATCTCTTCCCGGTTGAATTGCCGTCCAATCGAACTATGAGAGGAGAGGAACCGTAAGTGCACCTACGTGTTCGCACATACCCCTGCACTAAAGTATTTCTTGCGTATTTGTGCGTAATCAGGATGTGACTACTAGACCAAGGAATTTTTTATTTACAGTTAAAATAAATCATATTATTTTACATAACTAAAAACATTAAGACGATTGTCTCGCAATTTGATCACAGCCAGAAACATCACAAAAAAACTAAGAAAATAAAACAATGCACCATTCATACCGAACGACAAAGCGCGATCATTGTAAGGCATAAAATGTCAAACGCGACGACACACGTTATATAATATTATATTTCTCGACGAAACATTCGAATACTTTACAATTTTCCGAACGTGACCGCGTTAAGGAAATGCCAAGATTTTTTCTTTTGTTTTAGCCATTTTTACGACAGGTGTATAATTTTTTTTGTTTTTAAATTCATTATTATGTAGGCGTTTTGCTTTTGAATTCTAGGCAAATCCATTTTGATTTCGTTTGTTGAAAATCGTTGGCCCCTCACTAGTAATTAATCCCGTATCGTGGGTGGCTTAACAAACAATTAAACTCACACACAAGAAGAATCAGACCCGGAACAATTACCTGTAGGTCATACAAATATTTGTTCCGTGTGGGCTTCGAAGCCGCGACGCACAGCGCAGCAGCCAATCGCTCATATACTGCGCCAACCGTGTAGTGTAATTTGTCAACAAGGCGTTTCATTGGAGGTAGGTTAATAGCAGAGAAAAATAGCAAAGAACTGACTTTAATCTCTTTGATGTCATCCTCATTTGCCTAGCCTTTTTCCAACTATGTTGGGGTCGGCTTCCAGTCTAACTGGATGCAGCTGAATATCAGTATATTAAATAGAGCTACTGTCTATCTGACCTCCACAACCCAGTTTATACTGGGTAATACGATACCATTTGGTAAAACTGGTTCTCAGACTATCAGGTCACTGGCTGAAGACTGTCAAAGGTCTAAATATGGCAACAGAGACCAACAACTTAACGTCCTATTCGAGGTACAGAGGGAACTCGGTATGTAATGGGGTGTTACCCGTCCACATACGAGTACCAACCTAGGCAAGCGTGGTGGCAACCTAAAGATCAATGGCTAAATGACAGTGGCTATCATAGTGTCTATCAATTAACTGTCAAATGGTTATGGTTTGGTATACCAAACCAACCATTTCACAGTGAATCGATGGACATATCGATTAACTGTCAAATGGTTATGGTTTGGTATACCAAACTAACCATTTCACAGTGAATCGATGTACACTATGATAGCCACTGACATTTAAAAAGATACGCAATAGCCCTGCTGAGCGGCAATTATTTTAAAATAACTGCCTTGTTAGTGTAGTGGTGGGTTTGATTCCCAAATCGGGCAAGTTTTTTATATTAATTGCCGTTGAGAAGAGATTGCGACTTTCTGAATTCCTAACACTTTTAGCATGTTCATCATCATCATCTTCCTGTTACTTAAAGTTGGTAAAACATATTTTCTTCTTATCAAGTTGCTGCCAGTAAAAATATCAATAGCGGGCATTGCCGTTTCCCTTATATATCTTCGTACGAATCAAAACAAATGAACCATGTATAGTTTTTCACAAAAAAAAATTTGAATATCACGATAGATGACGATTCAAGACATGAACAGGCTTATTTTTGGATTTCAAAGAGAACTTTAATAAATGTAGGTGGGTCAATGACCGCTAATGACATCTTAACTGGCAGCAACTATAAAAGAAGAAAACATGTTTTACCAACTTTAAGGACTTTTTAGGTCTGACAACCGTCACACTATTTAACCCTTTAACATTTTGCATTTTCACAATGGCAAATATTCCAAAATGCAATATTTCACACAAAATCAACATCAGAACAGCGGAACAACAAATAAAACAGGACATTCACATACTATTCCATATTTTTATTCAAAAATAACAATTTCACAGTGCGACCACTGCCAGCGACGGTGACGATGCAAAACGAAGAAAACGCAATTTATTTGATAAAATATTCAGTTGCACAGTTTTGTTTCGAGCTCCTACGTTGTAAAACTATGCAGCTGGGGCAGGCTAGTTCCGTTGCTGTGACTGTTTTAGACGCCTTTTACTAAGGAATTTCTTTTGTGCAGCAGATTTACTCATTGCAAGGATGAAGCTGAAATGTGATATGATTTTTGTAACGTTTTCTTTCCTGCGTTCTGGTATGGCAAAGAGGTGCAATTCATTAAAGTAAGCTTACACGAGGTACTTACATTTCTCAAAGAATTGCTAAGTAAGAGAAGCACCTGTCCTTTTCGACTGACGCCAAAATTTCTTTAGGCCTTACTGGCAAACAATACTAACTTATCTAGCTGTTGGTAACTTTAAACTGCTCATGTTGTTTCTACTTCTTTTAACCTGAATAGCTGCTTATTTTATAACCAAGACTATCATCATCAGCCTATAATGTTCCCATGCAGAGACTCAGGCCTCCACTCTAGGAGAGGTACGGGCTATAATTCACCAAGTGAGCCCAGTGCAGGTTGGCAGATGTCACATGTCTTCTAAATTTTTGGTTATTTTCCGTCACCCTTTTTAAAGGAGTGGTGATGAAATAAATTACATAAAGTAATGCGCCTGCCTGGGTTCGAACCCACGACTGTTCGTAAGTCGGAGCCGCCACCACAGGGCCACTGCTACTCCGCAAGACTATTAACAACAATTAATATTTAAAAATAATAAACGGTTATCAGTTCGATTTTGTATTACAGGAACTCACGGACGCTACCTACCGAAAGTGCCAAAGTGGTAGGCTCAGTTTTGTGCCCAAAACAATTTAGATTGCCATCGACACGTTAAGGAAGAAAAAGAAATTACAGCATGAGTTTATTTCTAACAGAAATAGCCCAGTGTCACATACACTATTATGTTACACTGGGCTATTTCTTCATGTTTTCGATCACAACCAAAACACACAACCACCCCTTAAGCCTTTAAAAGCCACGCCAAAAGGAAAGGGGTGTGTTTAATTTGTTGTCGTGACACAAACGAACACACGGACTGTTCATACAATATTCAAGTGTATAGCAGTTAAATGTTTTGACCTTTCGGTTAGGTATTGATACTGTTTTATAGATGTATTAATCATTCATTTGGTATACGGTCTTTTCAAAGGGTAAGGATTGAAAATGGGCTCGTGAAGGTAAGGAAATTGTCTGGTTGTCGCAATAGAAATCGATTTTTTGTATGGTTTACTCTATGGTATTGAGTGTGGCACACTTGAGGGAGACCCATGTCAAGCAGTGGACGTCTTTTGGCCGAAATTATGATGATTAGAATTGGGTCAGAAAAAAACCTGAAATTCAAATATTTCTAAAGCTTTCGTCTACTAATCTATAGCGTTGTGAATTAAAGTCTACAAGCATTATATCTTATGCAGCTATAAGCATTATAGCTTATGCTATGTGAATGCTTAAGTATTATTCCATTTTTCGAGTTTCAGCTCTCGGTAGTAAACAGAGCGTTGTAGATCTAACCGTGTGCTTTTACTTATACATCAATTCCGGTATCAAAATATATTATCAGTGGCAACAGGCAAAACAAACCTAATTTGTGGCTGCAGCGCAAATCCACGTCAATAAGTTAACTTTGTTATTTGTAGGACCTACGTATAACAGGGTTAATTAATTACCATTCCAGCCATTCAAACACCAATTCACCAACCCTAAATCAATAGCAACAATAAACAAAAATGATACCGGTATCAAACGCGGTACCGTTAACGTAAATCAGGGTGACATACGTCGATTCGCGAGACATTCCCATGGGCGACGAATGAAATATTACCGCAGTATTACTACCGCATTACCGATACTCATGTCGCTGTGATTAATCTATGCTTACTGCATGGTAAAAGGTTGATTTTAATTTGTGGATATAATAGTGTAATTAAACAGATTTTCTGTTTGTAGTCCTCGAGTTTTGAGTAAATAGGTTTCTTCTAGTCAAGCGTGCACCATCCTATAGCGAATCGTCATTTCACATCTGGCGGGTTGCTGCTAATAGCAAGCACAATACTTTTTTATGTATATATAGGAAAATTCTTCCGTAAGTGGAGAGATTGCCGCTTGTTGCTGTTTTAAATGTCTTGGTAAAAAAAACAGGTGTAAATGACGTAGTCGTTGATGCGTTGCATGTTTTTAAGAATCAACATGAACTATAAAATCGTTTAGTAGGTAAGGTTCTGACTGACTTTCTATCAAGGCACAGCCTAAACAACTGGACGGATTGGGTTACATTGAAGTAGCTATTACTTCAACACAGGCCATATTCAACGTTAACACCCATAAAAATAACTATTTAAAATCGTGAAATAGAGATTGTAAGTTTGTATGAAAATCCAAAGGTGGCTGATATAGTTGGTGCGGCTCGGCTAGTATGAACGAAGGTAATTCTAAATAGCCCCATTTATTGTCTGCAGCAAGTAAGACCTAAGTATTTCTTAAGCAGGCTCTTCTAATCCAGTAACCAACGCAATCAATACACCAATAATCCTCCTTCACACTCGAACACCCACACACCAAGAAATTCATGAACCACATAACCAAAAGTAATCGACATCACACCCCGTAATGATATCTCCCGTCTTGAATGCCATCTGTCATGGCTGACAGAAGATTGATGAAGACGCCCCCAGCAAACATGGTAACGTGGCTTGTTCCGAACAATTAACGTTACAGATATTAGTGTGTGTAACGTAATAAATGTGTGTATGAAGAAATTGAGTGATAGTGTTTTGTTTTGTGTGATTTATTAATATTTTGTTGCTTGGTATTTACCTGTTAGGTATTTAGTTGTATTTAGATTTAGTAGTATCATCTGCGTGGACTTCTTTAGCTTTGAATATGAGTGAAGCTCTCTCTTCTTCTTTTAAACCGTTTAAATTGCTATGTAAATATACATAGCAATTTAACCGGTTTCAAAGAAGATGTAGTGACAAAAATTGAAAAGAGTATGCTTATAATACTGGTTTGGTCATG
Source organism: Diarsia brunnea (assembly GCA_949774965.1). Classification (NCBI taxonomy): domain Eukaryota; kingdom Metazoa; phylum Arthropoda; class Insecta; order Lepidoptera; family Noctuidae; genus Diarsia; species Diarsia brunnea. The sequence goes on along the minus strand of OX459014.1, from coordinate 4,485,258 downwards.
TGGAGAGTATGAGTGAAACGCGACAAACAAAATGCAGATCTGAGTGACAACACTGGCAGGGGACGCCCTATCAAGACATTCACTGACCTTATTCGTGGGGTTGCTCAGAAAAAACAGGTGTGCAGTCATTGACTTATATATTACTGCGTAAGGACTGGGCGGACGGCATGTTAAAATGACGCCACACGTGGTCCCAATAAGGTCTTTCCTAAGCCGAAGTGAACTAGTCCACGACCGGCTCTCTTCGGGTGCGGTCGTAAATTTTATTAAAAGCTTTATTTATGTTCTTTATACCTCGAAAATGCCACGCCGCTTATACAAGGTTACGTTAACGAGCAGACTACACCAATTCTCTGTATGGCGAACGCGTCGAGCAAATGTTCGGACGACCGTATCTTTAGTTTTTATATCAATGTGTGCAGTACTCGCAACCGTGCGTGCGTGTATGATCAGATGTGTGAATGTGAAAGAAACAAAAGAATTAAGTTTAGTAAGGATGTCTACCCCCATGGGATAAGGGTACGAGTTTATGTATGTAACATAACATCATAACATAACATCCCCGAAGGGTTAGGCAGAGGTGTACCTAATAGTACACTCACATTTCGCCAGTTATGTTTAAGTCCCGTGTAATAGAGGGCGAGCCTATTGCCATCAACCGGGGACAAATCCAGACTCCATGGCTATTACTGATAAATTCCTGATGGAAAAAGCCAATAACACATTGCCCGACCGGGAATCGAACCCAGGACCTCATGCTCAGCAGTCGCGCTTGCGACCACTAGACCAACGAGGCAGTCAGTTATGTATGTCTGGTGTAAATATACTAAAGAACAAACAGTTTCTATCCGCTTTTACCCACAATAAATCCATGAAGCTGTTGTGCATGCAACGTGACCTAAACAAGAGTGAGATTTCTGATACGAGTATCAAACGTGCTCTCCGATACAAATGCAGTGATATTGCTGTGAAGCGTGAACGATAGTGTGTGGGCGTCGGAACTCTTGTCTTACTATTCGTATTGCGTTACAATACCGCTTCGAGCTTTACCGTTGAACCTGTGGGTGTTTGTGTAGAATGTTGCAGGTATGGGAAACATATCAGGTGGCATATCCATTGCCACCAACAACTGTATGTATTGTTATTTGGTCTTTGTAGGTTTGCAAGTGTAGTCGGAAAATAAGAAAGGTTTGGTCCTAAATTAAGAAAGAGGAGCTTGTGGCTTAATAAGAACTGCAACTCGGATCGATCTTTAGGTTAAGCTGCGCTTGCCTAGGTTGGTCTGTGGATGGGTGACCGCCCATTACATACCGAGTTTCCTCCGTGCCTCGGAAAACACGTTAGGCTGTTGGTTCCGGCTGCCATATATAGATCTTTGGCAGTCGTTGCAGGTAGTCAGTGACCTGAAAGTCTGACATCCAGTCTTACCAAAGGGTATCGTATTACCCAGTATTAACTGGGTTGTGGAGGTCAGATAGGCAGCCGCTCCATGTAAAATACTGGTATTCAGCTGCATCCGGTTAGACTGGAAGCCGACCCCAACATAGTTGGGAAAAGGCTAGGCAGATGATGATGGTCTTAAATTAAGAAAGACACAATGTCCTTTCAATAGATTGAAAATGTAGTCATAATGAATAACTGTCTCGTTCAACTTTTTTCAATAACCCAGAAAATAAACATCTACGTCAACGCAAAATAAACACTTAAAAAACTCACGAGAAACTTTTAAAAACTCCTCCTACCAAACTTCCACTATCCTTTATCTCTCCTTATTTTTTTTTTTCACAAAAATGACTAGTGTAAACCAAGGAGCCGCCACGACAGCCACTTATCTGCAAGATTTATATTAATATCATGACAGTTAGAAATTCTCGTCTCCACTAACAAAGACAGGAAAAATATCGCGAAGAATACTCGTGTTTTTGTAAAAAAATTCGCGAAGAATTATACTCGTGTAAAAAAAAAAAATTTTATTCATCTTTTGTTTGGGCTGTGATGAAGGGGGTACGGTGTGAGATGGACAGTGGGCTTTTTTATACGATGGTCTTTGGTAGAAATACAATAATGTGGTTTGTCATTGTCCTTGATTTCCTACCTACATTTTGTGTGTTCATAATAGAAAAATTCAAAAATTCAGCTTGAATTCAAGAATAGTTTCAAATGCCTTTTTTTTTTTTTTTTTTGGGGGGTGGGAAATCATCAAATAACCCCTCCCGCTCTTGGGCAGAGCGAAAGGGAGTGTCAGACTTCTACTGACTAAAAACCACCCATGTTCCTTCTTCGCCCTTCATGTCGAGGCCTCGGTATCCCTTGCGGACAACCCGCAGCCTCGACAGGCGTCGGCCCTTGCAGGCCCCTTCCATGTTGCTGACATCTCTTTGAGGCGCGCGTGGAACACGAACGCGCCGTCGACACGGCCTGTTGTCGTCATAAGACGGACGGACGGCGAGCTTACCCATCACTCACCGTCCACAGGCCCGCGTCTACGGTGGCCGGAAGCCATCACGTGGCCCCCGACGCCCGGAGCGCCTCCCGCGGCGGCTGGGACGAGAGGTTCTCTCCCTCTCACGTTCCGCCACCTCCTTCGCTAGCATCACTGCTTCGCAGAAGGAGGCGACGGCGTCCCATTCCTCCTCGCCCCGGACCATGGCTTGCACCAGGGCCGGACGCGAGAGGTCGCCGCCGCCGATAGTTTCAAATGCCTTGGATAAGCTCAGTGGGCGGATACAACGACGGGTTCATAGAAACTGTCCATACGACTGGGTCTATTATATTATGCTTTGTTTCAAAGTCACACACACGTTGTCATTTGTTGTTTATATAAATTAAAATTCTTTGAGAATATTTTTGGAATGTCTTATACGAAATATTCAAAACTAGTTTTCCTATCGGAGACGCTGATAATCTAGTTAGCTGGAGTTTTTTTTTCAACAGCGGTTTATATCCCACTAATGTAACTGGGAAAAGGTCGCCCCATATCGTCCCAGTTACAATTCTCCTGCGCAAACTCGAACCAGCCTTCGTGATGCGCGTCTAGATCATCTCGCCACCTCTTTCTAGACCGGCCTCGGCAGCGTCGCCTATCCTTAGGCAGACCAGATAGTTGAGACCTTTGCCCACAGGTCGTTACGCATGCAACTGACAGCCTTCAGCCTTCCTTGAGCGCAGCGGAGTAGCTGGAGTTTTCAGGATATTTAATAAGACATGGTAAGTTTTGTAAAGAGCCATTATATATTCTGGACCAAATATTTTATTATAAGCCCATTAAACTGCATAGTAGTTTGTTTGTAGTTAGTAGGTACACCTCGGCCTACTCTGTCGACAACCAAAGTCATGATTTTAGCAATGCAAATTGTATGGTATTTTGAATAAAACCATTTTGTAACTTCAAAGGACTACCTTTAGCCACACAGCTTTGGCAGCATCGAACTTCACGGAAAGGTATTGAAATCTTGTTTGGATCTCTGTCAAATAACGAAAATGTATATATGTGGGGCGATGATGCAGTTCCGGGGCAGAATATAGTCTACCAAAATATAGACCAAAACGTCGGGAATATTCTCTGGAAAAGGAACATACACATACCGGACAGTGCTATTGATTGCTTTACTATAATTATAATGGATACCGTAATATGTGACACCAGCGCAACGAATAAGAGTGAATTTCACTGACGAAACTAAACGGAATCATCCCATCTGAACCGTGTTCAAAGGATATCATTATCTATACACCCATAGCAAATATGATATTGACAATTCTTGAACATAGTTTGAATGCACTTATGGCGTGCTACTTTATTGGTGATTATTTGGTGAAATCTGATGACAGTATAAGTAACTTCTGTTCAGAAAGAAAACAACATAACTGTCTCATTAGGATTCAGTAACTTTAATTATTTATATTACACCCTCATATAATAAAGGAATAATGACCTCGTCACTCAAGAATTTCTACTTTTTTTTTATTAGCCTGTATTGTTCCCACTGAGCGACACAAAAGCCGGGCTCAATTCCTGCCACGTGTTCTTTTCCCGTGCCTTCTCGAACCAGCTTTTCCACAAAATAATCCAAATCTTCAAGAACTTAATGCTTTTCCGTAAACGCCTTCAAAACCTTTCACTTTTATATCAAATTCAATCGTGCATTCAAAGCAATAAACATCCTTCCTATTCAATAAACGAACTCATTTCATTCACATGTATATTATGTTCCTCACAAAAATCAACGGGATTCAATTTCTGTTGCTGTATTTAACCCCTTTTCATCGGCACTTCAACATAAAAGTAAAATTTCGTATAAACGTGACGTTGAGAACTATTTGAATACATGAGGTAAGGATGTGGACACATTTGAGTGGAAAGAAGGAAATAAAATGGGGTTGATTTTTGGTGTCAATGTTTCTCTTTAGGAGCCCGTAACAATAGCCGATGGGGAAAGAAGGTTCTCGAGGGTTAGTAGGACTCCCACCAGATGGACCGACGACATCGTGAGAGTCGCGGGCAACCGGTGGATGCAAACGCCAGGCTGCCGTTATTTATGGCGTTCTATGGGGGAGGCCTTTGTCCAGCAGTGGACGTCTTATGGCTGATGATGATGATGATGAACAATAGTCACTCGGGTCGATCTTAAGGTTAACCCGCGCTTGCATAGGACGTCTGTAGATGAATGACCACCCATTACGTATATACCGTCTTTAATCAGTGATCCGAAAGTCTGACAGCCAGTTGGTATCGTATTACGCAGTACTAACTGGGTTGTGAAAGTCCTCTCGAGATCCTAATTGTCCAGTGAATTACACACGTGTCTTAACTCGCCATTATCCGGGCCTAAACATAACTTAATCCGCATTATTCTCCGCCATCGAGCATTTAAATTCGGTGTCTTTGAAAACCCCATACTGGGGTCCAAGGTTCCGGCTGACGTCCCCAGCTACACCCGTCAGTTCGGCTGCACATCAGCGGCTACTGGAACCCATTTTGGTTCCGTCGCCTGTTCCGGCATCCCACCGTTGGGCATACCTGCCACGTGGGCCGCGTCGAGCTACATCGGGTCGACACCGACACCTGAGCCCTAGTGTCTTCCAGCGTGGCTCCTCGCTGCGGGCATCGCCACGCCGGCTATCAGGGCAGTACTGTGCTCCCCTACAAGACAATCTTTGGGTTTGTGAACCACAAACTTGCCCACACCCCTTTTTATTGTTGAAATATATTTTAATAGGTTACGTGGTCTTATTTTATAACCTGCGCCACGTACACCCTTTCCGTCACATTGGGATCCTAGTTCATGCATGTAAAATACTGGTATTTTGCTGAATCCGGTAGCACCGAAAGCAGACCCCAAGATTTTTGTAAAAAGGCTTGGCTATACAGCCAGGAGCTCCTCAGGATATCACAATTATAATAAGTAAAATTCAGACAAAAGAGAAAATAAATATTGGAGAAAAGCTAGAACGTGCCAGAGGATAAAAACAAGTACCTCGTTAACTGCAGTCGTAAGAGAAGGAAATATATAAAGGTAAATAATGGAAGTTTAATATGGAGCTTTAAAATACCGATCCATTTATAATAATAATAATTGTTCTTTAGGATAAGGTGTAGATTTACTTAGCAGGAACTTTGTAATTTAAAATGCGTGTTTGCTTCAAGACGATTTATTTGCGACTAACTTACGTGGGGGCATACAGATAGTAGTAAACACTTAGCGATCACATGATACATGCATATAGACATAACATACCGCCCACCAAAAGGACGTAGTTCTTTTACTAATCCAAAACTTTACTCTGACAATCAATAAACTAACTTCACGGGAATTCAACTTAAACATAACATTGGACTCTAATGATTAACTTAACATAACATTTTGCTCTAATGATTAACTTAACATAACATTGTATTCTAATGATTAACTTAAACATAACATTTTACTCAGTAGCAATAGGTAAAGGGCATAACTTTGAGCAACATCTCTTCACTACATTGTTGCCACTTTTTATGCTGTAGACTCTGGTAATGCCATCTTCTCCGGGATGTTTGTCTACAACACGACCCAGAGAAAATTTGCCAGGCGGTAATCCTTCGGTTTTTATTAAAACAACATCGCCAATCTTGAACTCCTCCGCCTTCTTTAACCAAATGGGACGTTGTTGCAATCGAGTTAAATATTCCTGATGCCAACGTCGCCAGAAGTCGCCAAGCAATTTTTGGGTGTATTGCCACCGGGATAAGGAATGAGTCTTTATATCTTTGAAATCAGGTGACGGTACAACGACAGGAGCTTCGCCGATTAAAAAGTGTCCAGGTGTTAATGCTTCTATGCAGTCTGGGTCCTTGTCATCGATAGGACACAATGGCCTAGAATTGAGACAAGCCTCAATTTGGCACAGCACCGTGGTCATTTCTTCATAGGTGAGGTTAGTGGTGAGCACGCGCTTCAAATGGTGTTTAATGGATTTTACACCCGCCTCCCACAAGCCTCCAAAGTTCGGTGAATATGCTGGTATGTAATGCCATTGTGTTCCTTCTAGTGCCAATGTGTTTGATATGACACCTTCAAAGACCAGATTTGCTTCTTTCCATGCGGCCATTAGTTCTTTGTTGGCACCAACAAAATTACGGCCCTGGTCACTCCATATATCGCTGCATTTTCCTCTTCTGGAAACAAATCGCTTGAATGCAGCGATAAAAGCTTCAGACGTTAAATCGCTAACAAGCTCAAGGTGCATAGCCTTCGTGGACATACATATGAACACACAGATGTATGCTTTCTGAGTTCTGATGCCTCTTCCTTTGGACATGCTGATTAGAAATGGGCCTGCAAAATCAACTCCAGTATGTATGAAAGCTCGAGCAGGAGTTACTCTCGCTTTGGGCAGGTCACCCATTAGCTGCATCCTTGATCGCGCTCTGAGTCTGGCACATACTAGACACTTGTGTATACAGGATTTTACAAGTGCCTTTCCTCGTATAACCCAATACTTTGAGCTTATGTAATTCAACATAAGTTGAACGCCGCCATGCAACGTGTGACTATGTGCATCAGCGATAATCAAAGGCACCAAATCGTTTTTGTTTCCCAGTATAATAGGATGTTTAGCCTGTTCATCCAAGTTCGCGTTACGAAGTCGACCGCCCACCCTGAGGACACCATCTTCATCAAGGTAAGGGTTCAAGGTTTTGATTTTACTTTCTCGTTTTACAGATTTATTTAATTTTAGTCTTTCTATTTCATCTTCAAATTCTTCTTGTTGTACTAATTTAATGCATTTTATTAGAGCCTTTTCTAATTCCTTTGTAGTGAAACCTTGTTCCGTGTTTCTTTTAAAATTTAAAAATATTCGACAATAGGTTATCACTTTTATCAATTCTCTAAGACTAACGAATTCTTTGAATTGTAACTTTATACTTTCTTCATGTTCTATTTTTAAATTTGCTTGTATTTTATCCTGTTTCATTTCTAAATCTGTAGATGTGTTTTCTTGTTTTAATCTTATTTCTGTTTCAGAGAGCCAAGCTGGACCCTTCCACCACAAATAGGACCTTTTCAGATCAACTAGCAACATACCCCGGGACCCAATGTCTGCAGGATTTTCTTCAGATGAGACATGAAACCATTGGTTGTTGTTTACATTTTCAGTGATCTCTACAACCCGGTTCGCTACAAAAGTTTTCCATCTGTGGGGATCGCCAGATAACCATGCAAGGACAATTGTTGAATCCGTCCATGCATAGATGTTTGATGCAGGTATTTTCATGGCTTGTTCTATTTGCTTAAGCAACCTTGACAACAACACCGCTCCACACAGCTCTAACCGTGGTAAAGAAACAGTTCGTAGTGGTGCCACTCTAGTCTTTGCTGCTATCAGTTTTGTTGACACCGATCCATCTCGCATCTTTATTCGGACGTAAGCCACTGCTGCGTATGCTCGCGTGGAGGCGTCGCTGAAGCCATGAACTTCAATCTTGTCTAAATCCATACTCAATGTGCCAAGCCATCGATCAACATGTATTTCTTTTACTTCTTGAAAGTCTTCTCGAAGAGTGAACCACTCGTCCACCAGCTGTTGGCTTATTTTGTCGTCCCAGCCAACCTTTTCCAGCCATAGTTTTTGTATAAGCATTTTAGCTAAGATTAAACTCGGAGCGATCCATCCCAGCGGATCGAACAGTTTTTGCATGTCCGATAGGATTGTTCTTTTTGTGACCTTATCTGGCATCACCGGTAAGTTTATTTTATATTGATACTGATCTGTTCCTAGATTCCAGATCAATCCTAGGGCTTGGACAGTTCCATCTAATTTCAAATCTAAGTGTACTCGAGTTGTTCTCCTATTGACATCTATGGATTGCATGAACTCGGTAGAATTGGAAGACCATTTTGATAATATGAAGCCACCTTTTTGCAGTATATTAGAAACTTCTTGAGCTGTCTGTATGGCTTTCTCTGCAGTGTCATCACCAGATATCAAATCATCCATGTAGAAGTCTGCCTTGATAATGTGAACAGCCTTTGGATGATTTTGCCCTTCATCTTCCGCCACTTGATGAAGAGTCCTTACTGCTAGATGGGGTGCTGACGCTGTGCCAAACGTGACACGAAGCATTCGGTACTCTTTGATGGGATCTGTCTCTTCTTCTCTCCACAAAAGGCGTTGATAGGTATCGGCGTCTTGTTCCTGTAGTAAGACTTGCAGGTACATCTTTTGTATATCACTTGCATAGCAGACGCAATGTAATCTCGATCTCATAACAATATCTCGAAGGTCATCTTGCAGTTGAGGACCTACAAGCAGTTCATCGTTGAGAGAGATGTGATTCAAGCCTTTTGCTGAAGCGTCAAACACGACGCGTGTCTTCGAGGTTTCCTTTTCGACGCGGACAACGGCGTGATGAGGTAAGTACACCGCTTTATTTTTCTTAGTTTCTTTTTCAGGTATTTCTTCCATATAATTTGACTTTATATATTCTTGCATGGCCTTTTGGTAGTCTTCTTTTAGTGTAGGTGCTTTTCTAAATCTTCTTTCTAGCTGTAGTAATCTATGTCTTGCTATTTCTTTTGTGTTTCCGTTAGGCGATAAGGGATTATCGGTTTTAAAAGGTAACTTTACTATGTATCTTCCTTCTTTTGTTCTTGCATGAGTGTTTTCATATATTGTTTCACATTGTTTTTCTTCTCTTGTTAACTTTCTTTTCTTTTCAGTGTCAATTTCCCAAAGGGATTTCAACAGATTATCTACTTCTATTTGCTGATGAAGGACCAGAAAACATTCTTCTTTTAAATTGGTGTTGATTTCTCCAAACAAGATCCATCCCAGGTTTGTTTCTTGGGCACATGGAGAACCGGGAGGACCTTTGATTAATTGTTGTTGCACGATTTGTGCATACTCTTTGACACCTAGAAGCAAGTCAATGGAACCCGGTTTGTGATAGTCCGGGTCGGCCAGGTTGAGTCCTTCTAGGTGTGGCCAATGTTTGACAGTAACAGCTTTGGAGGGGATTCTCGTGGTCAACTGTTTACTCATGACGTATGCTTGTATGCTAATCTCGAAGCTTGGATTGCATCGAGAACCAATCCTTAGTTGGACCACGTGATCGATGCTTGTTCTTGTAGAACCCACCCCAATGATATTTCCTCTTGCTGTTTGCCTGGTTAGTTTGAGCAGTTGAGTCGCCTTCTCGCTGATGAACGAAGCCTGCGAACCTTGGTCCACTAGCGCACGTAGAACAACAGTGTGATTATGCTCGTTTCTTGCTAAAACTGTTGCCGTGGCCAGTAGTGCTATACTTGTACTTTGTTTGGCACTGTGATGCGACGCGATCGTAGTGTTGACTATTTCCTCTTTCTCTTCTACCCTGTGTTGTGATGCCTTTGGTTGATTAGAGTCTTCAGTTTGTGCCGAAGAAGCAGAATCCTTATTTCGGTGTAGAAGAGTGTGATGACGTCGCTTACATATACGACAGGTCATTTGCAATTTACATTGATATGCAGAATGGCCTGGTACCAAACAATTAAAGCAAAGTTTGTTTGACTTAACGTATTCAGATCTCTCTGTTGGTTGCAGTTTGGTAAAATCCTTACAATGACATAAAGTGTGATTTTCTTTACAGAGCACGCATGTTTTATCTGCCGACGATGATGCTGTAGTTGCTGTAGCAGTAACAAGGTGTGAACGTTCTTTTATAGGTTTTTCACGGGTGCCTGATGCTGACATTATAAGTTCTAAGGTACGGTATCTTGATCGCAGAAATTCCTTCAAATCATTCCAAGTAGGTAAGTTATCTTCATCACAAGTGCCAGAAGATTGTTCCCACTCTTTGTGAGACTCAGGGTCCATTTTCTGTATCACAAGAAAAATAATTAAAGGATCCCATGAGCTCGTACTTATATTTAAGTTTTCTAAGTTATTCAAACAATCCGTTGTGACGTCTAATAAATTCTTGATTTGATTTGCAGATTGAGTACTTATTTTCTTTTGATAAAATAACTTCTTTAACACTGAATATATAATCAATCGTTTATTTCCATACCTTGATTTAAGAACATTCCATGCTTGATTATAATTACTTTGTGTAATTTGAATAGGCTTCAATAATATCTCGGCCTCCCCGGTGACACTGCTCTTCAAATAGTGCAACTTCTGAACATCACTGATCGCCGTGTTTTCATGTACTAATGAAATAAATAGGTCCTTGAATGTAGGCCAATCTTCATAATTCCCACTAAAACTCGGTAATTGTATTCTCGGCAGCCTAACGAGTTGATCATTATTCGTACTTGTATACGAGTTGTTTTTCGATGACACTGACGTGGAAGGCGCGGACGCTGCATGTATTGACAACAAAAGGTCTTGTAAATCGGCTAATAACACAAGATACAAGTCTTCATAAATAAAGAAATCTTCGTTAACAAAGTACTTTATAGTTTGTTTTTGTTCTTTTGGGGTTATCTTCACTAATTGTTGATGAGTTTCCCTGAACGTTGTCCAATATTGTTCTATACATCTAATTCTTGTCTCCACGTAACCTTTTGTCAACCTGGGTTTAGGACATTTCTTCAAATTCAACTGTGTTTTTTGTAATAACGCAGCTGTGTCTTCCAAAACATTAATTAACTCCGCGGTAGTACTCATCGTGCGTTTAACTTGTTGTCAATATTCACTAATCCTCTCTGGAATGCGGCAGTCTATTGTTCGCGCCGGCCGGCGGCCGCTCGGTAACTTTAACTTCGATAACTTGTTTTTTCCACTAATTAATCCGGCTCGATTTTGACCACTATGTTCTTTAGGATAAGGTGTAGATTTACTTAGCAGGAACTTTGTAATTTAAAATGCGTGTTTGCTTCAAGACGATTTATTTGCGACTAACTTACGTGGGGGCATACAGATAGTAGTAAACACTTAGCGATCACATGATACATGCATATAGACATAACAATAATATTTCTTTATTCAGATATCAAAATCCATACCAATTTAAAATCACATAAATAAAACAAAAATGTCACAATCAAAATTAAAATCAAAAACATAAATGAAAATAAAATAACAAAAACAAAAAATAAAAATTAGAATCAATTGGATAAATAAAATAACTGAATGTCAAAAGCAAAATCATAATCAGAAAATTTAACAGACAAAAGTTCTAAAATTGCCTGTCTCGTTGGTCTAGCTGGCTGGGTTCGATTCACAGGCCGGTCAAAGTGTTACTGGGTCTCAGTAGTAGCCATGTAGTCTGTATTTGTGCCCGGTTGATGACAAGAGGGTCGCCTCTATTATATGGAACTTAAACATAACTGGCGAAATATGGGTTTACTAAATGGGTACACCTCTGGCTCACCCTTCAGGGATTTAGGGGGTGATATTATCCCGTCAGGACTGCGGGTTGTTCGCAAGAGATACCACGGCCTTGACATGAAGGGCTAAGAAGGAACGGGTGGATTTTAGTCAGTAGAAGTCTGACACTCCCTTTCGCTCTGCCCAAGAGCGGGAGGGGTTATTTGATGATTTTCCACCCACCATAAATAAAAAAGGGGTGATATTATGTTAAGTCCTTACATCAGTAGGAAATTTTTATATGCCCCCATTGATTGATATTTCCCTATTGAATACAACATATTTATCTGACGGTAAGCCACAGCCTGTTCCCAAGGAAATGTGTCCCCAGCTTTACATCCTCGTAGACGTACATGTCACGTCGACTTGAATACATGAAATAAACGATAAACATTGTGTTTTCCAAGAAATATTATTGGAATAGGACAGGATATTTCAAAAGAGATTGAATTTCTGTCAGTTTGAATGAAATGAATTTGTTTGTGCTTTAGTGTTTATAGTTTGGACTGTCCTTTTTACCCGACTGCAACGGAAGGGTAATGTTTTTTTCGTGAATTGCTTTATAATAATGGAATATTCTCTTTATTTTTTATATTGCATACAAAACCAAATTATTCATACAAAGACAATAATTTAGTTTATGTACAACTTACGGTGAGCTTTTAAACCAGAATTAGATTTTTTTACATTGCATGCAAACCTAATTTCGATTGCGCGATTTGCAGAAGAGGATATAACTATACTCAGAATACTTTTATATTAAATGGCCTTTCTCTTAACCTTAATCTTGTCCTGAAAAACTAAACTATACTACCAGTATTTTACATGGAGTGACTGCCTATCTGACCTCCACAACCCAGTGAGCACTGGGTAATTCGTTACCTCTTGGTATGACTGGTTGCCGATTATCAGGCCTCTGACCAACTGTAACGACAGTCAAAGAAACGTAACGTAACTATAACCAAAAGCTGAACATGCTTTCTGAGGTACTGAGGAAATTCGCTATGCAATAGGTGGTAAAATTTCTACAGATCAACCCAGGCAACTGGCAACTTAACCTGGAGATCAACCCAAGCAGCTGTCACTATGTAACCACGATCCTCAGTGATATCATCATCATCATTTCAGCCGAAAGACGTCCACTGCTGGACATAGGCCTCCCCCAGGTGTCGCCACATTGACAGGTCCCGTGCGTCTCGAATCCAGCGGGTACCCAAGCTTCACCAGGTCATCGGTCCACCTAGTGGGAGGCCTTCCAACGCAACGTCTTCCGGTTCGCGGTCGCCATTCCTGAACTTTCCGGCCCCATCGGCCATCCGTTCTGCGAGCAATGTGCCCTGCCACTTAAGTTTGGCAATTTTTCGGGCTATGTCGGTAACCGTGGGTCTCAAGCGGATGTCCTCATTTCTGATTCGATCACGCAAGGAAACTCCTCAGTGATATATATTACTTTAGTATATTTTCTCCTAAAACACATAGCCGGTTTATCCGCACCTGAAAAAAGCTAAAAATATTTTTATAAAGAAGAGCTATTTTCAAAGCTAAGGCAATTCTCTATGACAGATTGTAAAGAAAATGTCAAACATTAGCTTACATTCCGTAATTTCAAACGCCATATTGCACAGAAAGTGCATTTTATCATACTGTAGCTTTTTGAACGGATTTGTCGTCTAGTTTTGTTGTGTGGTCTAAGTTAAGAGAGCTTTTGTTGTGGTGTTAAGTTTTGATAGGTGATGTTGCTTAGTGTGGGGGTGGGTCATTATTTGAAATACATATTTATTTATTTAAAAAAGAGGGAACTTAAGCGGGAACAGGAGCTACGATTTTCCATACAAATATTTTCAATTCCCCATTTTTGGCTTTTTCCATCAGGAATTTATCAGTAACAGCTACGGAGTCTGGATTTGTGCCCGGTTGGTGGCAATAGGCTCGCCCCCTATTACATGGGACTTAAACATAACTGGCGAAATGTGGGTGTACTATTAGGTACACCTCTGCCTAACCCTTCGGGGATTACAGGCGTGATGTTATGTTATGTTTAATAATGCATCTAGTGAAATAATTTTTTTCATGAAATCAAGATTTACTTTGGACACATTCCTGTGATTTCCTTATTTTTAGCAATTAATAAGTAAAGAAAATACGACTGCCAGACAAAGTTGACCGCTCCCAAATCAATTAATCAATTTAAGGTTTCGAGCCCCTTTTTTGGCGGGGGGGGGGGGGGGCCGGGAATTCATCAATGACTCCTCCCGCTCCTGGGCAGAGCGGTAGGAAATGTAAGACTTCTACTGACTAAAAACCACCCATATGCCTTCTTAGCCCTTTGTGTTGAGGCCGCGGTATCTCTTTCAAACAACCCGCAGCCCCGAAGGGAGGTTTTGAGCCCTTTGTTTTAAAAAAAATATGTTCATAACTTAGCACTGTTACATAAGGTAACACGTTAATGCCCCTTCGCTTATAACTTGAAGCCTAGCTAAACCCGTCAGCGCCAAGCGCCGGCTTAAATAATAACTTCCCTCTAGCTCGCTCTTAGAGGAAATAGTGGCCCATACTTGTATGGGATTACCTAAATCGAGGGTCTGACCTCCGCGAGATTGTTTGTGGACTTAGGAAAATAATATAGTTCATAATTATGTAATGTCACTTTTAGTTGTTAATGGGGGACTGGCTTTTGCTTGAAGAATTTATTCATCACCCAATCCCATATTCCTGCTATCATGATTATACTGTTATTTTTATATCATTCCTATGTGAAGGATGACATGGCTAGAAAGGAGGTGACTGCTGACATGACAAGAAATAGAGAAGTATGGAAGAAGAAGACATGTTGCGCCGACCCCAAATAAATTGGGATAAGGGCAGGAGAATGATGATGATGATTTTTATATTACTCCTCCATACAATTCATTCATCTATTCGATGGTCTTTCTCTCTCTTTCTCCTCATTTCTTGACGAGTTTACTCAAGGATCATTAATTATCCCAAGGGGTAACCGTTACAGGGGCCACGTGATGGCTTCCGGCCACTGAAGGCGCGTGCCTGTGGACGGTGAGTTCTGAGTTAGCTCACCGTCCGTCCGTCTTATGACGACGACAGGCCGACGCGGACGGCGCGATCGAGTTCCATGCGCGCCTTATGTTGTAGATGTTAGCAAAGTTACAGGGGCCAACGCCTGCCGGGGCTGTGGGTTGTTCGAAAGAGATATCGTGGCCCCGGACACAAAGGACTATAAAGGAACATAGTTGGATTTAGTTAGTAGAAGTCTGAGACTCCCTTTCGCTGGGTCCAGAGCGGGAAGAGTCATAAGCCAGTGGTCTCGGCCGCCAAATGGCGGTCGGCAAACCATGTCAGAGGTCTTTTTTTTTTTGGCTGCTGGCAAATCATCAAATAACCCCTCCCGCTCTGGCAAAGTGGAAGGGAGTGTCAGACTTCTACTGACTAAAAACCACCCATGTTCCTTCTTAGCCCTTTGTACCGAGGCCGCGGTATCTCTTTCGAACAACCCGCAGGATGTCAGAGTCCCTTGATGCGGTTTAGAAACTCTGACGCTAGGCTGAGTGCCCCCACACAGCCTCTTTAGACTTTACTGCCCACACGATAAGACACACACATACACATAGACTTACATCCACATTTTACCCGATATGTTTTAAGTCTAGGGAGCAAGCCTATTGCCGTATGTAGGTATGCCATATTGTATTGCCGTATGTATGCCATATTGTATTGCCGTATGTATGCCATATTGTATTGCCGTATGTATGTATGCGTGCCAACCGGCAACACATCTAGACTCTGGAGTTGTTACTGAGAGACTCCTGGTAGAATAAACCCAATTAATAAAATATTATTTCATCAGAATCTCGTCGACTAATATTTATTGATTGGCAGGATTATTTAGATCAACAATCCGAATTGAAACCTAAGCCGATAAAAAATGATGGCACATTGTAAAATTAGATTCTCAATACAGGGTGTAAACGAACCCTTCACGCATCCGTCAACCAAGCATTCTGTACATCAAACTAAGTACCCCTACGCAAAAATTTTTGCTGGGAAACGACTTTTTTTTTTGGGGCAAAAATCACATTTTACGGTAAAACTCAATGTAGCACTGTTAAAACATTGTGCTAGTGGATGCTTTGAATAGTGAACGGGTCATGGAGGTAATTTAAGTAATGTTATAACCTGAAAAACTAGTATTTACAAAAACAGCTGTGAAAAATTTGGAACTTTGACCCCCAATATATCTGTAACTAGGAGGTTCCCAGGTATGGTCTAGAACAAGAAAATGATCGCAGTGGTGGGGAGAACAAGTGCCTTTTGTTTGCGTTAAGGGTACTTTTACACCCTTTATATTTAAACCAACATAATTTTGGGTCAAATTGGCAATCAACTTGGTTATCGTTTAATTATGGCGTCCTACTGATGATTTTCTGCTGATAAAATACTTGCGACTGGCTCGTTGGTTTAGTGGTGCAAATGCTGAGCAGAATGTTCTGGGGTCGATTCCCGTTTCGGGCAAAGTGTTATTGGCTTTTTCCATTAGAAATTTCTAAGTAACTGCCACGAAGTTTGGAGTTGTACTCGGTTTATGGCAATAGGCTCGCCCTCTATTACATGGGACTTAAACATAACTGGCAAACTGTAGGTAAGGTACAACTAAATAAGGTACAACTTTGCCTAATCCTTCGGGGATTACAGGCGTGATTTTATGTTTTTCTATTGACTATTCAGTCATTGTGTCACGAAATTTTTTTAACTATTTAACAATTAAATAGTAAAATTATAAACAGAAAATAGAGTATAAAAAGATAGTAGCATACCCGAACGTGCGAAAGAAGTTACACGAAAAAGACATAGTGTGTAAAAGAAGAAGAAATAATTAAATAATAATTATTAAGTTGTCACTACATATTATTTTATAACAAAGTCCTCCGCCGCGCGTCTGTCTGTCTATTCGCGATAAACTCAAAAACGACTGCTCCAATTTTCATGCTGTTTTCACCAATGTGTAGAGTGGTTCTCGAGGAAGGTTTTAGTATATAATTTAACCGACATCAACGCGGGCCGCGCGTATCAGCTGGTATATAACATATCTCTATACCTCATCGATCGATTGCAAAAATATTAACTTTCTCATAAAATGTACACAGAAATAGTATGTTTCTGAACTGGTATAGACAAGAGAGTAGATACATAGAGGTACAGTAGAACATGATCGATGGACTTTGTTATGGGTTCCGTGCACGGTAACGTTACAGGTTAGACAAAGGAAACATGCAACTTAACTCCATTAGTGATAGGACGGGAGCTTGTGTAGTGCATTTTTTTAATTTTAAACAATTATTTTAATGCAATAAAGCGTTTAGAAGTGAAGAAAAAATAATTTTGTTTTTAAGTATACTTATTAAGATCAATAAGTGGAATTTTGTAGCTAAAATTAAATTATAGACTTTTTAAAAAATCTGTAAGTAAATGTTCCTTATTTAAGAAGTTAATAATGTCATTTAAATATGGTGCAAAGTTTAAAGAAACCCAGGTCGAGCCCCAAAAGCACTTTATTAATTACAATTAATTTCAATTATCAAGAAAGCCAAATTAAAGTGAAAGTAAACAGGCACGAGATTTACTTTGCAACAATTAAAATAATATTTTATTAACTTGATAGCTTAAAAAGATTTTGAGAAGTTTGAAACTAAAGTCTAAAAAAGGCCTCAACATAATCACAAACAGGTTTTTAGCTAAGATAACAAAGTCAACGTTTAGTTAAAGATCGCAAAACCTAATTAATGAAATTGAAAAATCCAGACTTTAGACCGAACAATTTATTTAGCAATTAGTTAATTTGAGTTTTAATCAAAAAGCTTCTAATATAAAACTTCAAAGATCTTTATTGGGTTACAACTAATTGATCGTCTACTTTTAATTGAATAAGAGTTTACTAATTAATTCAAAGATATTTTTAACAGTTTATATTTCACAACTTCTCAAGTTAGTCGACCTACTGACGCAATTAAGAAAAGATAAGAAAAATAAACGCCAGTATAAGTTACGTTAAAACTTAATTGTCAGGACTCACTAAAAATAGGTATTTTGATGATGCTAAATTTACCCAGTAAAAGTTTAAAAATGTCCTAATTAAACGGTATTACAAAAACCTGTACCATATTTATTATTCTCCCGGTCTAACAGTATATTCGCATGCAGCGCGGCTTTTAATTCCAAGGAAAAGAAAATAAAACTATAGACTATCTCATTAAATTACAATTTAGTAGGAAATCCTTGTAATTAGACTATCGCTTGAATTTGAATGATCTTTTTTCTTTTATTTTATTAGCTACTTATATTTATTTTGTTTTATTTTGCGTTTATTTACGAACGAATTAGTAGTGTTTTTTTCATTTTGATCGACGTACCTAATGTCATTATACAATACCTACAATGTTGGCCTACCATGTTCCTGCAATTATGATTGGTAAAACATCATTATCAATCAAACAATGATACTACTCAGTTCCGTATACCAAAAACTATACCTTTCCTACACTTACATTTTCACGTCGCCTCCAGCAAGAAACATGACAGTTTTCAACTAGGTTATTCATAAATCACAAAAGGCAAAAACCGGATCCTGGCTCCTGGTCTACATTGCGCTCACTTAACCGGAACAGAACAATATAAAGTGGCTTACTATCTCATTACATTTCCCTTTAATGGAAAACACTTATTGACTACAAACTGAGTCAAAGAAAGATAGCTTTTAAGGGAGTTTTTATTGAAGTTTTGTAAATTGGTTTAATTGTAAACTAAAGTTTTGAGACAAGAGATTCCAAAAAGTATAAATAAAATAAAAATGCCTTTTATTTCCTGTAGAACATTTTTACAGTAACTTCACTTAAAAAGAACTTAATAACTATCATATATCTAAGTCTAATAATCTATTATCTATCTAAGTATATAAATATCTATGTGTATAACTATCTAATTTAAGTACTTTTATAAAATACACATTCTTATTTCTAGTGTTAGTATTCTTAGTTTGTTAGTTTTACAATAAAAATCTTCTATAGTTATATTAGTAATTGTTAGTGCTAAAATTTTCCTTGGTCTACAAGAACCTCATGTTGGGTCTTCACCCAACCTGAGGTTCCAAACAAACATCGCCACTTTTCTCTGTCCTGAGCTACTTCTCTCCATAATGGACCAGCTGTCTTTTTGATTTCGTCTTCCCAGCGTGTTATCGGTCTACCTTCCTTCCTTTTACCTTTTGGGCCTTGCCATTCTGTCGTTCTCACGGTCCATCTCTGGTCTGAAAAGTATAGATAGACACGATTATCATCGATTATTTGGTATCGATCTAGCAGACTTCATAACTCATCACCATCGGCCTATAATGTTCCCACTGCAGGAACTCAGGCCTCCTCTCTAGGTGAGGGATGGGCTATAATCCACCACGCGGGCCCTGTGCGGATATTTCATATATCTTAGATTTTTTGGTTCAAAGACATCCCGTTTCCTCACGATGTTTTCCTTCACCGTTTTGAGAGCAGCTTCATAACTGCACGCCTGTAATTCCCAAAGTATAAAGCAGAAGTTTACTTAATGGTACACCCACATTTCGCCAGATTTATTGAAGTTCCATTTAATAGAGTACAAACCTGCTGCAACTCAGCAATTCCTGATGAAACAACCCAATAACATTTTGCCCAACCTGGCAAATTAACTCAAGACCTCCTGCTCACTAGAGCACGACGTGACTTTACATATAATATCGGTTTAAGTATGTCCTAATTTTAAGAGTTTCTCTTATGTTTACTATTTTATTTTTCTAATGAAAAACCCAATAGTAATTTTTGCCCAACCCGGGAAATTAACCCAGGACTCCACTCTCAACAGTCGCGCTCGCGACCACTAGACCAACGAGGGCACTACACCACTACTAAAAGCACTGCATGTGATCATCATCACCCTTTCATTGGCTCGCTCTCAACCACCTGTCCATTCATGGAGTTTCATTAAAATAATTGTAGGCTCGGGTTAAGGAAAATGGAACTGGGCATGCCACATCTGCCACATGTCACTGCCAAATTGCCGCTGCAAAATTGGGCTAAAGTGGCTTCAGCTTCGGTTCCAAACAACAGAACCAGGCGTCGCGGAAGGTCCAGAAGGCGATGGCGTGAAGAGCTGGAGTCTTTTCAAAAGGATTGGGCCCAAACAGCCTAAGACAGAGTTAAATGGAAAGAGAGAAGGGAGGTCTTTGCCCTGCAGTGGAACACATCAGGCTCATAATAAAAAATATAAATCTAGTGCAGTGCAGTACAGTACCTTTAAAGTTTTACAACACAGAAACGTCAAAATACACTTAAAGTGACGGTATGTAAGTATGAGGTGAATGAGGCGTGGCGTGGGTGACACGTGGGTGTGCCAAGAGTTACACAAGTGCCTTCACTGTTAAAATGCAGTGTCAAACGCGTTGTGTGTAGCAAGAGTGTATTAATATATTGCAGGTTAAATGTTAACTGGTTTACTCAAGCAGAATTAAAAGGAAATGCAACGTTACATCACGAGTGTAATCTCCAATGAGTTAGGTGGAGGAGGTACACCTTATTGAACACCCATAACACACACGCCAGTCATGTTTCAAGTTCTATGTAATAATAGGGGGATCTATATTAACCTAGGATGGCCCTTTTTGTTTTGTAATAGTTTTATTCGTGTACCCGATGTTTACGGGCCGCACGTGGCAGAATCTGATATCACCATTTCTTAATTTAAGACCATTTAGTAATTTACCATATTTGGACAAATAAATGAATTTGAAGAGCCTAGTTGTCTAAATTGTCTAAACTTTTATTGAACGCCACTGTTGTTGACAGCACAATGTGTCACGACACTGGAGGACGCTGCTTGGCACGGTACTCCCGCCATACTGAGACTTGACGTCATAATTATCTCAACATGCCCAGGGAACTCGTTGCTTGCGGTCCAAGCAATATTTTACACACAATCAACAAATCTTCGTGCAACACGTTTGTATGGTTATTCTGGGACAATTATTATTATTGCCATCAACCGGGCACGAATCAAAAATCCATGGCTGCTACTGAAAAAAATCTGATGGGGACTTGACACCATTGACTTGTCATTGCTTTGAGCCCATTAAAAACCGTCACTCTCGTATCTTACTGAGAGAAGCTCGGTGTGGGAAAATTACAAGCTGTTAAAATTATAACTAGAGAACTTTAATAAAGCTATTAAATTAAGGAGTAAATTAATATCCATTCAGTGTCAAAATAAATCTACCAACATTTTACTGAAAGCTCATTTGCAAACACATGTAAATGGCCAACGAAATGGACATTAAAAAATAAAAAAACCGCCCGTCTAAAAGTTAGGCTACCTTTAAAAACTAAATGAAACTGGGTCATTTTGAATACACTGTAAATGAACTACGTGTTTGTAAATGTAAAAACGTCGACGTTACAGTGAGGTGCAAAAAAACTGTACATGAATTCAAACAATTATGGAAACTTCTGTATCTCGTTTGTGAGTAGTGCTTTTTGGAAATAAAGTATGATTTTATATTTTTTTTTCAGAATCACGGCATTACACTTTTATTTAGTCAGAGGTCTATATTGCAATCACAAATTGTAGTCAAGCGTGCTAAGACAATTGCTTTTCATAGAGCTTACTCTACTAACGCTAACCCTTTCTTTGGGAATATTTTTTGTGTTTTAATCGTAAAAGTACGATCTCGCAAAGTAGGCAGTGTTAAGAAAGTCTTTTTTTTTATTTTCTGTACTATAGTATTAGGAGTTTGAAAAATT
This sequence comes from Diarsia brunnea, assembly GCA_949774965.1. Classification (NCBI taxonomy): domain Eukaryota; kingdom Metazoa; phylum Arthropoda; class Insecta; order Lepidoptera; family Noctuidae; genus Diarsia; species Diarsia brunnea. The sequence continues at coordinate 4,463,596 of OX459014.1, read as the reverse complement.
TCCTTTCAACAAGATTCTTCATCAATCAGTAATTTTATTAAATCTTACTAAAAACGTAATAAAATAAATTGAAATGTGCATAAGACATTACTTGCTAGCACCTAGATGTAAAGAGCCTAACAAGAGTAGGTAATAATGCCAGTTACCTTTCAACGTCATAGAAGGCAATGTATTACGAAGCGAATTCGGGTGAAGCACGATACGTGGCTACACACAGGTTAATCCAGTCGAGTTCATGCGAGTCTGTCTTAAACATGACGTGCTGAAAGCTGCATGGCAAGTGCGGATATGCGTAGACAATGTAGACATTGTAGGTTAGGGGGAGCGTGCAGAGTTGAGATTAATCGCGCATGAATTTTAAATCCCGTCGGGGCTGCGGGCTGTTCGAAAGAGATACCGCGGCTTCGGCGCAAGGGCTAAGAAGGAACATAGGTGGTTTTTAGTCAGTAGAAGTCTGACACTCCCTTTCGCTCTGCCCAAGAGCGGGAGGGGGGGTTATTTGATGATTTTCTACCCGCAAAAAAAAGGGTATTTTAAAGAAATTGTAGGTTCCATAACTAACTAAGTAGCTGGGAAAAGGTTAAAAACAAAACATATTTAAGATTAATAATTATTGTTATGTCTGTAGATGAAAAAAACTCTAAAATCAATACGAAGGTTCCTTCCGACGTTGTCAGGGCTGTGGGTTGTTCGAAGGAGACACCGCGGATGAGTAGATTTTAGTCAGAAGTCTGACACTCCCTTCTGCTTCGCCCAGACCGTGAGGAGTCATTTGATGATTTCCCACCGTCCCAAAAAAAAAAAAGTTCCGTCCGACGTGCGTGTTTAAACGTGGATAAAGCAATAGCAGTATGTAAGGTTTGTAGCTGATGGCGTTCTGTGGTTTCTATCTTGTCCCATGGGAACAAGGCTGAGTTTACGATGTAGATTTATGTTCAAACATTATACTAAACAAACATAGTAACAGTATACCCAGTGTTAGAGCACATTTCTCTGCATAGTTATGAATTGGTAGCGTACTCAAAATGGTCGCAGAATTGCCACGTCGAACGGCAAATACCAGCAATGCTCATAAATACGATGACCAAAGTAAAAGCCAGCCGACCGGGAACACTCGCTTTTCCTCGGAAATATTCGGGTTCTGAGGTCCGAGGTACGACTGCTCATTTTGTAGGTAGCTCACTGACTGGCTGCTTAAATCTTATGAACTAGTATAATGACTTAATAGTTACGTACAATATTTTACTCATAGAATATAGCCTACGGGTTATGGGATATAAGAACACTTTGTTTACGACTGTTACACCGTTTCAGTAATGAAAAACAATACAAAAATTTGGTCACATTCAAGCGACACATTCACAACAGCAGACGGGATGTGATTAGTACGTGTATGACTATGTACTGTTCTGATTATCGCGTGTAAATAAGTAAAAATAAAGTAAATAGGTGTAAATAAGTAAAAGTAAAAAAAAGTAGCAATCATACATTATACGTTGGTTAAAGTCATGTTGACGTGACCTATATTCCTGTCAAATATTTTTTACCTCTGGCAACAACCCACCTTTAGAGAGTATATAAAAATTACATTTGACTTTGATTTTGATATTGACGCAAGAAAGTATTTTATATTTTGACGAATGCTTACGCTTGTTAAAGAGAATGAGTAGCTTTGTATGGACTAGTGGCGTCGTTTTTGAACGGCCACCAATAATTTTCATGTTACTTTGTTGTGCTGTGTTAAGTATACATATTATATGTTCAATTAGTTTTGTCCTAAGTGATTTTGAAGCTGAGATATTTGCATTTGAAAATATCCAAGTTTCATTACTGGCCGCGCAACTTCAAAACGACGCCAACTTTACTCAAACCCCTTTGTGCCATCACTGGTTATAGCAGCATGACAATAATAAACACGGCCCAGTGAGCAGCGGTGACCCAGTGGTCGCGGCCCCGACTTACGAACAGTACGTCGTGGGTTTGAACCCAGGCAGGCGCATTACTTTGTGTAATTCATTTCATCACCGCTGCTCTCAAAACGGTGAAGGAAAACATCGTGAGGAAACCGGTATGTCTTAGACACAAAATTTTCGAAGACATGTGACTTCTACCAAACCGCACTGTGGTGGATTATAACCCATCCTTCTCCTAGAGAGGAGGCCCGAGTCCCTGCAGTGGGAACATGATGATGATGGCTTAGCAAAGTTCAAACGCAAATTTCTTAGAAATAACGATTATAACACTGAGATAATTATGCTTTATGATAATATGAGTTCCAGAATATTAGTGGTCGTTACGTTATAGTTATGAAGATGGAATCAATACAATATTCAAAAATTTCCAACAAAAACAGGCCATAATGTTCCCACTGCTTGGAGACAGGCCTCCTGGCTGTGAATAGGAGTAAACCCTTTCCCACCACGTGGAGGGTCCACGTGGTAAGGGTTTACTCCTTCGGGCCTGTGGATGGTGAGTAATGGGCTAGCTCACCGCCCGTCTGTCTTATGACGACGACAGGCCGTGCCGACGGCGCGTTCGTGTTCCACGCGCACCTCAAAGAGATGTCAGCAACATGGAAGGGGCGTCGGCCCTTGCGGGCGCAAGGGCCGACGCCCGTCGGGGCTGCGGCGCAATTGCGCAAAGAAGGAACATGGGTGGTTTTTAGTCAGTAGAGTCTGACACCCCCTTCCGTTCTGCTCAAGAGCGGGATGGGTTATTTGATGATTTCCCATCCCCCAAAAAAAAAACTCTTCTCTCGTTTACTTTTTTGCAGGTTGTAGTACTATTTTTACATTCACTATGACCCTGCACACAACCTTAAAACTAAGTTAAAGACAGAACAATACCCTAGTATCCACATCAATAAATATTGACTAAATCGCATCTTAGTGCTTTATATAAAAGTAGTGTATTTAAAGGACTCGGACAAAGAAGTGGGGAGCATCGCAAGCTCCACACATTATTACTTTAGTCTACTGGTCAGCGTAATAACGTGGTAAGTTGCATTTACATTTAGGTCACCTAAATGTAACTATATATAACTATATGTAAGTATGTCTAAGTTTTAATTGAGCTTTTAAACGTATTTAGTTTTATCTGGTCGTCTTTTTGTTATGTGTTTGAGCTAATATAGTAGCTGCGTAACGTAAATACTTGGACATAGCGCTCACTAAGTACTTATTTAGGTTATATTTATTTCGGATAGTGTTGTTGAACATAACGTAAAGGTTTTTTGTTGGTTAGCTAACAATTTCTCTGAACAATAAAGTGAAAAATAAAGGAAATAGTTTATTACTGGTACATTTAAGAAGTACGTAAGTGACCTTTGGTGATGACTATGCGGTATGGCATGTGGATCCATGTTACGGTCTCATAGTAAAACTGTTTTTTCTTCCATAATAAAGAGACTGAAACCGGGTTTTACATGCCCTAATGATGGTCAAAGCTGGGCCTTTTTATCTATAATTACGTGTGCCAATAAAAACATATAAAATCATATTAGTGATCGTCGCCGACACGAAATTAAAACCAAGAATTTTCTAAATATTACCTACTATCTGTCAATTTAGTTCCTCATTTCACTCTTTTCATCGTCATATAAGCTGGGAATATATCACAGTTATAAGACTCGTTTTTAATATTCTGAGCATAACTCGGGCCATTAAAGTATGTTATAAAGCTAGAAAAAATATGATGATGAAAACATAAAAAACATAGCGAACGAACTTCATGTAGTTTACGGAAAACGGTACTAAGAATAATAAAAAAAAGATTGGGAATTACATCCTGCGTATAAAGATGAGAAATAAAGTGCCGTGCACGTGCTCTTGCGATGTGATTTCGCCTTTATGTATTTCCTAGGTATTTTTTTATCGAAAAATAACTAAAATCAAGCATGTACCCGTCTAAGTTATTCGTATTACATCGATCGATAAATAGTTGTTCAATAGATATCGGTTTTAAATACAATGAATTTACGTTTTATCATCATCATTCTCTCGCCCTTATCCCAATTAATTTAGGGTCAGCACAGCAAAAACAAAATCTAAACATTTATTTCAAGTAGGGCAGTTACAGGCTCTTTTGAATAGTCGAACAAATACTAAATAAACTAAGCTACATAACAGTCCCAGTCACAAGGCATAATAACTGTGAGTGTACCGTAGTTGCCCATTCCAAAGCTTTGGTCTCATGAGAAGAACGGCAAGAAAATTCATGGATACTCTTTTAAATCATGATATTGTTACAAAACTTTGGTTACATCATTCATGTTGAGATGGTATATTATGTGAGAACGATGTAGCAAGATGTGCACGATAAGTGTCCACAGGAAAGTCAAAAACGACGATTCAAAAATAAAATGATAATTTAAAGAAGCCATGTCTTCTTCTTCCATAATTTTCTGTTTCTCGTCATCTCATGAGACACCTCCTTTGTCCTAGAATTTATGCTTTATCCTATCATAATTATTATAATATTCGTGATTATTTTGACATTAAATTATCCAGTTACCCAGTTTTGCGGCAGAAGTGTGTCGGTGTGTTCAGTCGCCGGATATTGCAGCTTGTCGGTCCAACTTGTTAGCGCGGACACTTCACTACGACCGAAGATATTATGGACTTGATTGAGTAGCTTTTAGAATAGTTGGATTTTTATTTTACGTTATTTTGATAGAGAAATTACGTTTTCGTTGAGAATTTTATAGTAAGAGTTACGTAAATATCTGAATGTTATAGGTAACATCAAATTATTGTATCTTTTAACTTTTGCAAAATATTTATTTTTTTACTATTTGGGCGTCAGGTTTACCCTTGTTTAGGTCTTAAATTTACCTACAGGGTCATACTAATAAGGTACGGTCAAACAAGATTGAAATAATGCTATACTAGTGTACATAAATACATCGAATTCACCTAAAACATTTTATTGGATTGTATTTTTAAATCTGAAAGTACAACTCCCCAATGTAACAAAAACAAAACATCAAAATGTCAAACCGATACCAAACCTAACACGAAAAGAGCGAAAGAAAAGCACAGTATCAAAATAAATTCGTACAACCAAACTACAATGCTTACCAACAGATTAATCGTCACACAAAACTAAACTCTAAATCGATGCTATTTAAAAAGCAAATGCGATGTGATTCAAAAAGAAAACTAATTCGAACAAGTTTAAAGTACCATTAACATATTTTCCGTTGAAACTGTTCCATGGAACTTAGTTTTAACACAATCTGTTTCTTCTTCACTCCGTTAAACCGACAAGTTTCTGGTTCATTCATTGTGAACGACTGAACGAGGTGAATGACACTTTTGAAATGGTTCCTTGTTTGTGAGACCGATTTCTTGGTGAATTTCTTGTTTGGAACTTTTGTTCGTTCTATCATGATCTTGATTTGAAACACACTAGCGTTGGATGCAAGATTTATGTCAATGTGGTGACACTTGGGGGCGACCTATGTCCAGCAGTAAACGTCTTTCGGCTGAAATGATGATGAACCAAGAAGTCAGGATTTGAGTGGGGCTGATTTACTCTATACTACATGTTTGCTATTACTATAGGAATGGAACTTTACAATTTTAAAAAAACAACCGCTTAAACGCACATACACATCAAACCAAACCCGACACAACTACTCGTAGGCCATACAAAAAATCAGACCGAACCCACAACACGCAGCGCTGAAGCCTATCGCTGCTGAGACAACCGTGCCGTTAACCTTTTTAGCGATAACAATAATGATAAAAAAATAGAATTCGCAAAAGCTAAATGGTAAGTTCTCAGAAGATGAATAAGAATTAATAATAGGGACACACCATTACGCCATGATGAGTCGTTCTCAAACCAAAACGTCATCATACCTATTACCGTCAACATTTTGTTCATACAGAGGTTCGCCTTCTTGTTTTCTAAACAAAAGAGTGAACACATAAACGCCACATATTGCAGATTCCCACAACCAATCGCATCGACAAGGATTTGGGGTTTAAGAACTCTTGAATTTTCCGACACTCTATTCAAACTAGCATTACACTTCCCTCTTCGCCGATCATGAATCTTAAAACGAAATACCCTATCTATACTCCTCTCCCACTCTTTAAACTCCCTCTATACTTCCACAGAAAGATTCCACAACCTCAAAAGTAATGTTCACCTAAAAGCCCCGCTACCAGTCTGAAGCAAAGATTTATGTGGCGCGTTGAAACAAAGTCGGTGGCCGTGACGGACTGCCCGTGAAACGGAACGAACTAGTGCTCGTTAAAAGTTGGAATAAAATAGTGGTTGAAAACGTTGGTTTTTGAAGATTTTCGGTTTTTCTTTGTTCGGTTCTGGTTGGTTTCTTTGAGAGTTTTTAAAGATCTTTGGGAGCATTTTTACTGTTTTTTAGTGTGTCGATAAGAAATTTTAGCATCATCATCTTCCTGCCCTTGTCTGATGTCCCACGTTTTTATCTTTCCATTCTCTTCTGGGTTGTGGAGGTCAGATAGGCAGTCGCTCCATGTAAAATACTGGTATACAGACGCATCGGGTTAGACTGGAAGCCGACCCTAACATAGTTGGCAAAGGCTAGGCTGATAATGATTATCTTCTGTCACGTTATCATTTACTACTTTTTTTTCATAATTATCGTTATTCACACAATCCATCCATCATTTTCTTGGTTTTCCATCCATCAATATCTTGATAAGATAGCAATGTATTCATTAAACAAGCGCACAGTGAAATGTCCACTCTTTGTCACAGTCAGGTTGCTATTTCGGGAAGTCATTTTCAGTTCGTGGTGAGTTTAGTTTAGTTTTTAAACTTTAAGCAATTTATTGTCGCCCAAAAGCTCATCAATGTGGCGGAGTCGAAGTGATAGTCAGTAAGAATGTCCCGTTCATCATCATCATCAGTTCATAATTCATAATGTTCCCACTGCAGGGACTCAGGCCTCCTCTCCAGGTGAGGGATGGACTTATAATCCACCATGCGGGCCCAGTCCGGGTTGGTAGATGTCACATAATTATCATCGATTTTTTTTATTCTAAGACATGCCGGTTTCCTCACGATGTTTTCCTTCACGGTTTTGAGAGCAGTGGTGGTAAAATAAATTACACAAAGTACTGTGCCTGCCTGGGTTAGAACCCACGACTTACTGTTCGTACCGTCGGGGCTGCGGGTTGTTCGAAAAAGATACAGCGGCCTCGACACAAAGGGCTAAGAAGGAACATGGGTTTTTAGTCAGTAGAAGTCTGACACTCCCTTCCGCTCTGGCCAAAGCGGGAGGGGTTATTTAATGAATTCCCAACCCAAAAAAAAAGTCCCGTAAATTATTGAGAAATTGGTTTAAAAGAAGAAGTCTCCGGTTCATGATTAGTAAAACCTAAAACTGCAACAAGTCTGTCGGTGCCTACAAGCTGTATGCATTGCACCAAAAGTTTTCAAAATCCTACACCACACACTGGCGTTCTACATGACCTAATAACACACACAAATGTGTTACGTACATTATACTTCCAACTTCCTGGCAGTCGTTAAATTTTGAAGTCACAAGTAAAACAAACTTTCTTCTAATACTGGTAAAGCTTAAAACGGAAACGTGTACCTAATATACAGTATGTTAGTTTAAACGAGGGACATATTGAAACCCGCATGCTTACATGATAGAAATAAAAATATAAAAAAAAACACAGATAAAAAACAGACAGAACCATCTACACTAATTATATTATAAAGAGGAAAGATTTGTTTGTTTGTTTGTTTGTTTGTAACGAATAGGCCCAAAAACTTCTGGACCGATTTCAAAAATTCTTTCTCCGTTGGGAAGCTACACTATCCGCGGGTGACATAGGCTACTTTTTATCCCTGTATTCGCTCGGGAACGGGAACTACGCGGGTGAAACCGCGTGACGTCCGCTAGTACTAAATATTTCAGAAAAGTCTCGTAACCCTTGTCCATATCACAAAAAATGTGCGCGTGTCAATGACTTTTCGGTATAATCCATTTACAATACGTTTAATTTTAAAACTGGCGTTGGTCAGTGGCGAAAAAGAAACATCTTATAAAGTGAGATCTGGAGAGCGTGCCATGGCATTATTACGTCACAAACATTGACTTATATATTACTGCGTAAGGACTGGGCGGACTGCATGTTAAAATGACGCCTCGAACTTGGTCCCAAAACGGTATTTCCTAAGCCGAAGTGAACTAGTCCACGATGGGCTCTCTTCGGGTGCGGTCGTAAATTTAATTAACGTTTCTCTGTATGGCGAACGCGTCGAGCAAATGTTCGGACGACTGTATCTTTAGTTTTTATATCAATGGTCACAAATTAAGGTTATAGTTATTTTTACGTATATTATTTGGGACGAGAATCGAATACTGAATACCTTCCCTCAATAAGTCTCTCGTTTAACCTAACATACTGTATAACAGCCTGCAGCTTTCATCAAAGCAACTACATTTGTTGTTATAAATCTAACTAACAAAACAGACGAGTCAACTTCTAGTTTCATAGACTAAGTTATATAGACTGGATATGCAATTTAGTTTCCAAATGTGATAACAAACAGGTGCTTTTGGAGAACACATATCATCACGCCTGTAATCCCTGAAGACTAAGGCAGAGGTATACCTTATAGTTCACCCATGTTTAAATCCCATGTAAAAGGGGGCGAGCCTATTGTCATCAATCGGTCACAAATCTGACTTGCTACTGAGAAATCTCAGATGACAAAACCTAAGAACACTTTGCCCGACCCGGGAATCGAACCCAGGACCTCAAGCTCTCCAACGAGGTGTTGCTTTTGGAGATGCAACTTACTTTATGCTACAGCTTCTAAGATTTTTTTGTACTTTTTTTTCAAGAGTGCGAGTCTTTCTAAAATCAATTTAATCAACACTTGTTTAACGCAGATATTTGTTTAAGTAAAAACAACATCTATTGGAAGCTGAATAAAAGAGGTCACTAAGATACTAAGCTGCAATTATACAATACTTCTCGCGAGAGAGTAGTTCGTGATGTGAAAGAAAAGTAGGGTTATAAGACTTTATCTTCATAACCCCGCTTAAAGTATCTAGTCAAAGAAACTTATACGTTGCTCAGAAGGAATTTATTTATTCAAGAAGCATGAAAACTTGCACGAACAATGTGTGTGTAGAGGCATTGTAATTAATAGCAATAGGTTACACAAACTATTACTTTAAGGATCTTAAAAATTGATGGATGTAGTGTGTGTGAAAGTTTACGGAAATTATAACAGAAATAAAAGAACAAGACAGACTTTGCCCATCTATAGGCATTTATGAAAAAAATACAGCACATTCAATTCGTGGTACGGATATGTGATGCGGAGGAGTAAGGAAAATGTGGTGATGAAATTGTTGAGTGTGAATGTAATAGGTGGATTTAAGAGTAGGGGACGACCAAAGAAACGATAAATGGACTGTGTAACAGTGCCGAGGCGTGCCTACAAGCCCATTCCCACCGGCTTCCCTTTTGAAAATTAAGCAAATAGAAAATAAAAAAGTAAAAAAAATCTAATTATTACGTACTTTAGATCAACAGTATATTATCAGATCTGTGGATAAAAATATTTAATGCATCCTATGGTTAAAAGGATTACAGAAATGCCAACATTTTTCATGTCAACAAAGAAAGCAACAGCCAGCGCCAAATAACCCGGTGCTTTGGTGTCAGAATTAAGAACGTAATTCATATGAAATTGGACTACGTGAAATCGCGACTCATAACACGGTTTTGTAAAAATCTAAAATAAATAGAAAAAAACCCTTTTTTATTTCATCGGCTTCCCCTTTCTTATATTCACGCCTCGCCACTGTTGTGTAAAGAATGATAATTATAGCTAGAAAGGTGGTGACTGCTGAGATGACGAGTAATGGAGAAGTATGGACGCAGAAGACCATGCTGCGCCGACCCCAAATAAATTGGGACAAGGGCAGAAAAATGATGATGGGTAGTAACAAACTATTTACCTTTAACATCCTAAGAAACGTTGGATCGAGTGAGTGAAAGATGATAGATGATAGATGATAGGTATTTGAGTTTAGAATGGATTGTCCATGGAGTTTCTTGCCCATTCTTTACCATAGAGATCTGTGATTTGAAATGAGCAACAGCTGCAGTTTTCACAAGCTACCATGCCTTGTCACTTTAAGTTCAGTCACAATCACTTAGGTTTTTTATTGTTCTTTTTTTGGAACTTTCAAAAGTGCCTGTAATGGTTTAATTGAAATAAAATGCATGGAGTATTTTTGAGACAGGCTTTGTTTTTCGAAAATCTATAACAAAACTGCACATGGGTGACCAGAACCGCAATGATACTTACAATTTTACCTAAAATTAGGCAGACAGTCAAAAATAAATCGGTTCAATAAACAAGTTCTTGAACTATGTACATTGGCACCAAGATTTCTGTCTTTACCTGTCAAGCAAGTAAATAATATACTCAAGCACGTCTCAACAGAACATTACATACATATTTTCGTACCTTAAGGGAAAAAACACGCGAAGAGATTCATGCAAATATTCACCCACATACCTGAAAAATATTCACGTACTCGTATGAACAAAGGAAAAACGTGGCATACAAAGGTTGATAGCTACCCCTAATAGACAGGATGTCATCAAAGGAACCAAACATCAGCTAAACGAGGTAAAACATTCGAAAAATAGCTCCGCCAAAGATGATAAGTTGCCACATAAAATTGCACAGGGAGGTACTACTGGTTTGTGTACTCACTTTGTTCTCGATAGTATGATTAGTGAGGAGATTCTGATAAACCAAGTGATAAACCATCTTAAATGGAGTTTGGTAATCGCCCTACGGGATCGTACTCCCGGGATAAAACGTATCTAATATGTTAAACCGAGTATTACCTATAAATGTCTGTCTTTCATCCAAATCCGGTCTGTAGTTATGCGTGTGTGGCGACAGCGACATCTATCGCAAGACATAAGAACTAATGACAAATCCTACATCGCGCTATCAAAGTTATCCGCGACATTAGCTCATATAAGACGGCACGGTTGGCGCAGTGGCTGAGCGATTGGACTGCTGCGCTGCGTGTCGCGGGTTCGATCCCCGCACGAAACAAATACTTGTATGGCCTACAGATAGTTGTTTCGGGTCTGGGTGTTCTGTGTGTGTGAGTTTAAATGTTTGTAACGCACCCACGATACAGGAGAAATTCCTAGTGTGGGGCAACGTTTTTCCAAAATAATAAAATAAATAAATATATAAGAAATCCCGACTTACATATGTCGGGCAGTTAGTCCACCAGACACAACACCCGTCTGGTTGGAGGATCCTCCGTTTTCTACGGGGGATGAGGAACTTTACACCCTGTTCCTCATCCCTCGAAACGTGAAAGAGTTACATTAAACTTTTATACAGTCTCGCAAAGTTTCGCATTCTTAATATTATTAGGATGTCCTCATGTGGCGTTGGAGGAGCGCGTGGCTAGATAATAACAACCACTCGGATTTATCTTCAGGTTAAACAGCGCCTGCCTAGGTTGATCAGTGGATGGGAGACCACCTATCACATACCGGGTTTCATCCATACCTCAGTTCCGTACTCCACGAACGTTAAGCCAGCATTTGTAAATCTTTGATAGTCATTACAGTTATGTTAAGAGCTACATTCTCACAACCAGTTTTCATTTTAGAAGTATAGTTAGACAACATGTCAACACATAATATAACCGTTCTTACATGATTACTATTTTGTAATAATAATATACAAGAAGTTGATGGATGGTTGGTTGATGGCAATAGGCTCGCCTCCTATTACATGGGACTTAAGCATAACTGGCGAAATGTGGGTGTACTATTAGGTACACCTCTGCCTAACCCTTCGGGGATTACAGGCGTGATGTTATGTTAAGTCGGTTAAAAATAGAAAAAAAACCCTAACTTTTACAATTTTTATATACACTGGAATTAGGTACTGGTTTGGAAGTTACTTACTTGCGGGGTTCATAAATTAACAAACCAAATATCAAACTAAGGTAATGATGTGGAATGAGTACATTATTTTTAATATTCTTTTTTTAAACCATTTTTTTTATTAAATATCTAGTTACTTTGTCATCTGTGAGGATTAAATTACCTTCCCACATTCAAACAATATTTTTTTGTAAATGTTTAAAGTTTATTGCCTGTGGCCTTTTAAAATGAAAGTGAAAATGAAACAACATTAAAACGTACTTTTTCAGGCGTTAAAATAAGAAGACTCACGAATATGGACCGTATACATGAAACACTAACCACGTTCATAAATCAAACAGTTCAAAACAATACTAGGTTAACAAGAACTCTTTGGCAAAACAAAAAAAAACAAGAGTGACACAGAATGCTCCTTAGTACTAAAGCGAATCATTTTCAGGCAACGTCAAAATCCTCGCCACGCGGATTTGGTCCTTATGAATTAAGCATCATTCGCTTTTAAAGAACCACTGGAACAATAAGCACCGACAGACGGGAGCGAAAACAAAATGACACACCGCTTCCATAGTACCAACCGCGTTACGCGAAAATGGTCCTTATGAATCAAGCAAGATCCGCGTCCATACATCAAGCGGTTGAAAGCACCACTTAATCCACTTCACGGGTAAGTGTATGTGTGAGATATGACGTCATTCGTCACACAACTCTGCCACATGTGATACTGGCTGTGACGATTCACGTGTTCCGTGTAATTTGCCGTGAGAGCCATATTTCGTGGCCTACAGAGTTGTACGATATAATGGTGGTAAGACATGAAAAAGAACAATGAAATATGAACTCGTTGGTATGGAGGTAATTGTTCTCTATTCTTTGGTGAAGGCCGTACATTTGTTCATTGAACCCCTTTGAATTGAATAAAATGACAAAAATATAACAAAAAAGTTTTAAATAACTCGTGGAAGTTGAAAAGAGCACAATGAGCATTAATGATAAATACAAATAAAATTGATACTGATATATCAAAGCACAGACCAAACCGATGGTCCTAGAGACAAATTAGGTGATGTTAGTTATTTGTGGAGAGTAGATATACAGTAAGAGAAGGTTTTGCGAAATTCCACCCCAATTTTCAGGCCGAAGGTCGCACAGTGTGCTGGATTGGTGGATTTCGGACTGGACACTAGTCACAGTGAAGATTTGCGGTTGATTATGGTGGAAGTAAGTAGAAAAATACTATATTCCGCTGTCAAAGGTAACAAGTACATAAGCCTAAAAGTACATAAGCCAAGGTATAATTTTTAAAGTCTGCGAATGTTGTAATTTAACAAAGACATTTATAATTATGATAGAAATAAAAACAAAAGAAAGGTTATAGAAACATGACACGATACACGAAGAACCAACCAATCAAGCAATGTCGATAGAATCGAGTTAAAAAAAGAACAACAACAAAAATGGCAGAAGTTTTTATGTAGTTTGCGTGTTAAATCAAGTGACAAAAAACCAAACACTTTATTATGAAGGTGCGCAATATTCTAACCCTAATAAAAACCGCTGAAAAGTGCACCGCATGCAGCGGTAGTGTTAAATTTTTTACGATCGCTGCTTGTCACCGCGTGAAATGGCAATTAAAGTTTATGATGTCAGAGTCATTTTTAGTAGGAACCACATAAAATCCTTTGTGTTATTTTTACTAAAGATTCAGCAAGGAAATGCGTTGTAATAAAAGATTTTAATGTATAGAGAAGAAAATATTTTTTCTTTTTTAGTTTTATTTTTTAAAAATATCATGAATAAGTCATAAGTACTGTAGGTACTAAAACCATAACAAGGATGAGGACCAACATTCTTAAAGCACTTCATTATTGTTTATTTTTAAAGAAAATTCTGTGTTTTCTATGGACGGCAAAATAGGGATGTTTACTGACTAAAAAAAATATGATTCAAAATTAGTCCGTCTGTTAGATTATCGAAAAATATTGGATACGTTTTTTTGTTTTATCAAATCAATAAAAATTGACGAAGATAAAACGCGTCAAAGATTTGAGTTGGGGGTCGTGGCGTCACTCACAGGGAAAAAATGTCATACTAATGTCTTAGAATATGACGTCACACGAGTTTTCAAAGCACTTATTGTTTGTTTACGTAAAAAAAGAAAAAATACGTGTCCAATGTTTTTTGGAAATCTATCTGACGGACTAACTTGATTTTTTCAGTTAACTACCCTATTGTTACTAAAAGTTTATTATTGAAAAAAAAACTTAATTTTCGTATTCGTAACTGACATCAAGTAAAGCGCTTATCACTTATTTCTTTCGAATGGATTAGTGGTGACAAGTAAGTGATAGGTCCAACAACAGTTTTTTTTTTTTCATCTGTAGTTCCTGTCACAAGACGCCTGTCATTTGTTCATAAAATTCAAGGGCAAGAAGCAAAAGTAAATTGATGTTCCGAACTCCAAAAGGAAACAACTCAAAACTAAGTTGAATGACACCCACAATCTTTATCAAAACTTCTTATCGCTTTGAACAAGTAACTCAAGTTATAATAGCTTAACTAAGTCTTAAAGAGACCACTGGTCCTAAGGGACTGTTAATAATTACGGTCTACCTACCCTTCATGAAGGAAAATATGTATACAGAAGACCAGGGCCCCGAGTTTGCTATTCAATAGTGTCAGAATGGTCTATCATTGATCTCATAATTGTTGATTTTGACAACACCAAACTTGTCAAAATCAACAATTATGAGATCAATGATAGACCATTCTGACACTATTGAATAGCAGACTCGGGGCCCAGGTCCGTGTGAGTGGTCAAAACAGGCGCACACACACGTAGATGCGTACAAATGACGATCCTAAACAAATGACGATCGCAGGTGCGATTGCACTCGCTGTAAGTGAAGCGTGTCTATGTGTGCGTGCGTTTTCGTTCGTAGTATGAAACTAACCTTTTCGGTCTATCTTTCCTATGTCCAGGTTAGACCAATTTCGTGCTATCAAAGTTTATTGTCTGTTATTATTTTTGATGGGTCTATCTTTGAATTTAATCTGACAATTATGGGGAAATTATTTTCACGTTGACCTGTAAATGGTTATGATTAGTGAAACTGATGGATGAAAGTTCGTTGAATCGATTTACTGTGGTTTTTAGTTCGAACTGAGGTCCTAGCAAAAGCACGGGTGTAGATGTAATGTATTTACGTCGAATTTTGAATCGAAAATACTATAATTTTATAGTTGTTTTTTTTGTTAAATTGTTTGTAACAATCACAGTTAGTATCATCATCCTTTGAAATGGAGAAATTCTTAAAATTATCAAAAATATTATACGTGAAACGAGTCTCTTTCATTTTTTTAAGTCGACGTATTTAGGTAACATTTTACACAACGCGCTAGTGCAAGGGTCTCTGGAGGCAACATCACCTCTTATAAAACGTCTTGCATGGTAATGTCTGTCCCACACTGCAGTTACACATTGGTTTAAGAGAAGGAGGTAAAGTTAACCTTTAACTACGTGGGGGATCTGAATTTCAAGATATTTTTGGTTATATTTTCCAGTGTTGACGACTTACAGTTTTGGAATTTTTAGTGTCCACGCAATTTTGCATTGGTGGGGTCCCAAGCGTGCTTTTACGTAGTACTTATTTACGAAACCCATGACCCAACTAGATCATCAGCCTATATTGTTGCAGGGATTGCACTGCAGGGACTCAGGTCTTCCCGTTGATACATTTTATAACCTTACTGTAAGACCACACATCACCAAAAAACATGCAAATAAATACTTTGACTTTGACTTTGACTTTGACCCGTCGGGGCTGCGGGTAGTTCGCAAGAGATACCGCGGCCTCGACATGAAGGGCCAAGAAGGAACATGGTTTTTAGTCAGTAGAAGTCTGACACTCCCTTTCGCTCTGCCCAAGAGCAGGAGGGGTTATTTGATGATTTTCCACCCGGAAAAAAAAAGATATGCCGGTTTTCTCACGATGTTTTCCTTCACCATTTCGAGACCAGCGGTGATGAAATAAATTTCAAAAAGTCGCTTGCCTGGGTCCAAACCCACGATTTACTGTTCGTAAGTCGGGGCCGCCACCGCTGGGCCACCGCTGCTAGAGTAATTTGTTTTTTATGTTGTCATTGTTTAACAAGTTGATATTATCTTATGACGATGATACTTCACGACTTATTTAAGATTGTACTTATCCATAAAATGAACATAATAATATAGTAGGAAATAAACTAGAAGTACAAGTAGGTGTTAGAGGCTATGTCAGTTTAAAAACTTATATTGGAAGAAGAAGTTTGTATTTGTAACAATAATGTTATGAATAATATAAACTTACTTTGTTTGGGATGCTTCTAGATCCCACACGTGCTTGTACGTAACCAAAAACAGCGCGTGTAGTGATAGGTCAAACAAAATACGATAAAATGTTTTATGGTGTTTACAATTGCTACTTTATCTTCAATGTTAGATTTTATTTATAAGCAAAACCTTACTAAGAATTGTTTTGATGAATATTAAATTTGTATTTCACAAAAAAACTGATAAAATTTTCAAAGTTTCCATGAAATTATATTTTGGCCGTTCAAAATACTTCACAAACTATCGAGTAAATTCTACAATTGTAAGCAAAAATAGCATTCTAAACATTTAGTTCGCAAAATACTTTGTTTATCCACTAAAACCTCTTCAGAAATAAAATGGATAGACTTTTTTTGCTTGTCCCTTCGACCTCGTGTAGGGCAGGAATAATTTACAGGAACGTAGCACCTGGGCATAACATATTTTATGTTCCAACTGTACTTTGTTTATCAATTAAAGCCTCCAAAAAAATGTTATAAACATCAACTTTTGCTTGTTATCTCTTGCGCGGAGGGCGAAAATAATCAGGGTCTGTACTACAAGACCACTAAGTAAATGAACCGAAAAGTAATTAAAAATTTATCATCATCTGCCTAGCCTTTTCCCAACTATGTTAGGGTCGGCTTCCAGTCTAACCGGATGCAGCTGAATACCAGTATTTTACATGGAGCGACTGCCTATCTGACCTCCACAAACCAGTTAATACTAGGTAATACGATACTCTTTGGTAAGACTGGATGTCAGATTCTGAGGTCACTGACTACCTGTAACGACTGCCAAAGATCTATATATGGCAGCCGGGACCAACAGCTTAACGTGCTTTCCGAGGCACGGAGGAAACTCGGTATGTCGGGCGGTCACCCATCCACAGACAGACCTAGGCAAGCACAGCTATATCTAAAGATCGACCCAAATGGCAGTTCTTATTGAGCCACGAGCTCAGTATGGAAGATAGTAGGATAATGATGATATTAATTTTCAGGGATATTACAATTTTTTTTAGATTCATGTAAAATGTAGAACACAAAAAATGTACTTTAAACATATCATTACTTAATCTGTAATACCCAAATGGTTAGTCAGAAGTGTAACTAATAGTACCTAGATGCACCCACACTTCGCCCAACATTGGGACCAACAGCTTAACGTGCTTTTCGAGGCACGGAGGAAACTCGGTATGTCGGGCGGTCACCCATCCACAGACCGACCTAGGCAAGCACAGCTTTACCTAAAGATCGACCCGAGTGGCAGTTCTTATTAAGCCACGAGCTCCTCCTATGACCTAATACTATTCTAGAAAATACAATTCCCAATAAGATAATAACGTTTCATAATATCCTAACTCATGGTTTAAATGATGCCTAATATTTGTGCTAATAGGCTATTAATAGGCACACTGATAGGGAAAGGGTGGCCAGTGGTGGAGCTCACGAATTCATCGTTACAGTATGAAATCGATGATGATTTAGTCACTGGTTGTTAATAGAATTATGGTTTTGAATCATTGGTTATGATGGCTGAATATGAGGGCAAAATTTTAAAATAATATTCTGTACAGGCTGTTTTTATCAACTGATAAATACATAGCAAAATGACTCAAATCCTACTATCCTTCATCCTACTAATATCATAAACGCGAAAGTTTGTTTGCATGGATGGATGTTTGTTACTCTTTCACACATAAACTACGGATAAAATCACATAAAACACATAGAATAGTTTTTATCCCGATTTTGTCTTCCCGTGGGATAATTTTCAGGTTGTAATAAATATAACTAATAATAAATACCTGTTACGCAAGTGTAGCACATCAGCTACGCCGTAGCAACTTACGTAGACACTGTTTCTTAACATTGCTAAAAATTGCGCAAATTACATCAAAAACACAAAAAAAACACACAATATGTTTGTTTTCTAACCAGAAAAGTCCAGAACAAACGCAACCACAGCTACATATACCGAAACTATCCCCAAGCCGTAAAGGTACAAGCCACAAAGGTACAAGGGTCCGATTTAGCAGAACACCGAACTGCGCCAAAACAATCCATACATTAAGGAGTCAAGTGGCGTGTGTTTAAAGGAGCGGCCGTCACGCCGGGTCGCAGACTTATTGCTTCGAGTTAGCTACGATTTCTGAACTAACAATTCACGCCAAGTTTTTGGGGTTTGGGCTAAAGTTATGTAGGAGCGGTTTTCTTGGGGTTTATTTTTTGTTGGAAGCTAGCGACCCATACGATTCATTAAGGTATGTTCTACTGACTGTGGGGTCATTATTTAACACCGACTTGTGCAAAATAGATTTATGTAGTAGCAAATACATAAACCTTCTAAATTAGAATGTTATTATTATGAAACTGATCTGAACCAAAAAAAAATAAAGAACCGAATGAAAAACTGATTTGGAATGCAATATGTTGTGTAGGTATACCCACATTTGGTCATTTGTATTTAACTACGATATTATAAGGCTTCACTATCGACAAGAAAAATGATTGACCCAACAACACTTTATTTTATTAATTTAGTTCACCAACAAATGAATACTGACACTGCTTCAAAGATATGAGATACATCCATACATACATCCATTCGAGTCACAGACAAGTGTTTCAACCACATCATGCACTATTTATTTGTCATTGAATGCCTACTTAAAATCAAATGGGTACTCAACTACTCACAGCAGTTAACTATGGTTTTTAAATATTTGCTTCAAAAAACAAACACATCTTCTAAGAATCACCGCTACGACCATGAGATCAACAAGGTTGTGAATTCTTTGTAATATTAATTTCTATTCTATAAGAATATTTCGACTACAACAGCTCTTAACTTGGATCACCCAAAACGGTACGAAAATGTCGGAAATACGACGAGCACTAGGTTTTATTTGGCGACGCATATTGCTAGTCCTCACCTATGTGGCGTATACGAGGCTATATATTCTTGATACTTGAGCCACCTTTACCTAAGTATGCGTCCTTGGTCCTTTTGTGGATTGTTCTAGCTTATTTATCTTTATACCTTTTTTCTGAGAGCCACTAGGCAGGTTACAAATGATGATAAGAGAGTCAATGTTCTATCGGTTAGACAAAAAATATATATGAAAGGATAAGGAATTTGTTTGGATGAGTACTATATGACAAAGTAAATTGCACGCCGTGTGCAAGAGACATGTCATAAAAATATATAATATGGATAGGATCGTTCGACATTTTAGTGATGATATAAATTGTTATAAAAGATTGTAAATCTGTTCTTATGATCTGTAATTACAATCACGTCCAAATTTGGATGTGTAAATGTGAGGAAAATAGAAACCTATGTGCTATTCCAGACTACAATCTGCCTCTGTGCCAAATTTCATCAAAGTCCGTTCTGCAGTTCTGGCGTGATTGAGTAACAAACATTATTTTCTTTCGCATTGATACATTATAGTTCTATACGCCGCCACCAATTCTATTGGATTATTCTCAGTAGATCCATTGGTTAGATCCATGATGGATCTACTGGGAATTTGTTTTCTCAATAGATCCATCATCGAAATAAGTGGATCTACTGAGAATATTTTTTCTCAGAAGATCCATTGCCTGGGCAATGGATCTTCCATGATAAATCGATGGATCTAGTGAGAATTTATTTTCTCATTGGATCCATTTAAAAAAAAAGCATTAGCAAAATGGATCTATAGAGAAAACAAATTCCCAGTAGATCCATCATAGATCTTACCAATAGATCTACTGAGAATGATCCATTCTGTTGATCATTTTCCAAAAGCAGTGTACTGCTAACCATTGGAATCTCTATCTTTAATCACGTTGGTACTATCATTACCACAAAACAGGAAAATCCTCTACAGAGACCTTTAACCTTGGCCTTGACCCACACACAGTCTAATTTTTCCTTATCACTAAAGTAACCCAAACTCCAGTAGGACTCAACACAAATCTGCTCAAACTAATCCTTTCCTTAGAAAAACCAACAAACAAAATTATATAATAACACAAACTTAAAGATAACTAGAGAAATAATTAATGTTATACCCGTTAATTTTACACAACAACAATTTATCAAGAGCTGCTCTGAGATAGGAGGAAATCGCACGTTTTGCTAATAAACTTTGGTAACGACTGTGATCAATGGATGGCTATTGTAATTGCGATTAGTAATAGTCTCTATGTGTTGGCGAGTCTTCAATGTGTTTGTCATGGTGTTAGTGGGGTGGGTAAAGTTGTAGCTCATGACATGAGTCTAATTTGGTCATAGTTGAGTAGCTGCTGAGCCAGAGTATTGAGTTACTAGTAAGTACAAAAATTTGCTTATTTAGGGAATGGGTATTCTTGCCAGCTAGATGGACAGATGTCCTTAACTCCTAATTAGTCGTGCTTAAAGTCACGCCCGTAGAGGTCACATAGGTGTGTGTGATACCCTGACCATGCATATTATAAAATACGAACTACATGCAAAAACATGTTCACCACTCGATACTTCTTGATAATACTCGTAAATTGGATATGTGTTTTTTACGAAACTGACGGAAACATTAGCGATCAAATTCGGAATTCAAATAATCAAATTCAGGGGTTAAAAATATGGTCTAGGTCAGACAGCGACTTGCTAGACTTGGGAGAGGTTTATTTACAATACTTTACGAAAGAGTGAAAAAAAATTGTCCTACGATTCGAAAATTGTACACATTGACATTGAAGTCCTGATTTATATGATGACTATGCAGTCATCATCTTTCCGCCCTATTCCATTCTATTTGGAGTTTTTTTTTCTATTCTTATCCATAGTAACGAATTAAATACGAAAACACAATATAATTGTGAAACAATTCATCTTTACAATCAAACTATAGTTCGTCTATCGGAGAACGGTAACAAAATTTTCGACTATAACAAATTTGGATACAGCAACGCCATATTGAATTTCAACGGAATATCTACATTCTAGTTTAACAGGGAAAACACAATTGTGGTAGCAACACTTTACGACATCCTATACCTTCTGGAATATGGGATGAAGGAAGTTTATGGATGAATAAATTTATGTATTGTGAGAAGACCGGCCTTTCTAGGGAGATGAGAAACTATTCCGTGCCTAGAGCTTGTTTTTATGCTCTTCAGAGTAAATTGGGAATTGTTCTGGTAAGGGAATTGTTCTGGTATGGCTGTAGAAAAAATGTGGTTCGGTTATATTAGGTGGTAAGTAAGATGGAAAGAGTAAAATGGATAGGACTAGTTGCATAAGGGAAAGAACACATAGATGATTCGAAATATAGTTAATAAAAAGCGATGTCTCTGGCGGTCAATAAAGCTCGGGATGCAGAACGCAACAGTCCGCGTGAATTATTTCTAAATCATTAGAAACAATTCACGCGCAAAAATTTAGGTGTGCAAACTAGTGCGAATGGTGATCACACTATTCGCACTAGTTTGCACACCTAAATTTTTGTAATTTTGTCCTGCATCTGCGCGGAGTTTACTTCACTTTGGTTAAAGCTTTATATGATTCAATATTATTTACAGGATAACGTAATGCGATAAATGCGCCTTTATTCGTCCTGACAAAATTTTTACCTACAACAAATAATAAAAAAAGCATTACTTGTGAATTCACCCAGAAAACAACAGAATAAGTCCGTCACACTCGTTATAATTTAGGGCGTGCGGGTATGCCCTAAAGATGTATATGCTCTTAAAAAACCCTAAATTGAAACTCACCTCCTCAATCAAATTTTTCTCGAACAGTTATTATATAAAGCGTTCAATTTGTTCAAACTGATGCTCATTTGTTAGTTACCACTCAATCTCGTAGCCAGTTGCTCTGTCTAGTTTCACAAGTCGCCTAACTAAAGTCCTTATAAAGGTATCATTAACGTGCAGCAGACCGTACAACCAAGCATGCAGTAGCATGGCAGTATGTGCAAAGTCTTTGTCTGCTACTGTAGACAAAGGTGCAAGGATCAGAGATTTGTCTGACGCCTGTTCATACCACGTTATCGTATCCTCACAGTGAGAACGAAGCTTTAACCGTAAGGTACGCCTTACAGAGAGAGTAGTTTTATTGTATTCGGTACCTAATCAGTATTCTGTTATTTCAGCCTTGAGCTAAACTCTAATTCACTTTGTGAATAGCCTATTTTATTTCGCTTTCTCATAGAATAAACTTTACGGGCTACCGTTTGAATAGGTAAAAGAACTTTGAATATGAATTAATGTTAAGTAGTTTTACAAAAGGAGACTTTATCGTCTCTTACTACCTATGTTTTAAAACGGAGAGGAAGACAAAGTATCGTTCTACCCGCAGTAACGATAGTGAAAACGTCAAAAATTTACGATAAAGCATTTTTTCTTTTTTTTAATATAAAATAACTCCTCCCGCTCTTGGGCAGAGCGAAAGGGAGTGTCAGACTTCTACTGACTAAAAACCACCCATGTTCCTTCTTAGCCCTTCATGTCGAGGCCGCAGTACCTCTTGCGAACAACCCGCAGCTCCGAAGGGTGTCGGCCCTTGCGGGCCCCTTCCATGTTGCTGAAATCTCTTTGACGCGCGCGTGGAACACAAACGCGCCATCGACACGGCCTGTCGTCGTCATAAGACGGACGGATGGCGAGCTAGCCCATCACTCACCGTCCACAGGCCCGCGTCTACGGTGGCCAGAAGCCATCACGTGGCCCCCGACGCCCGGAGCGCCTCCCGGGGCGGCTGGGACGAGAGGTTCTCTCCCTCTCACGTTCCGCCACCTCCTTCGCTAGCATTACTGCTTCGCAGAAGGAGGTGACGGCGTCCCATTCCTCCTCGCCCCGGACCATGACTTGCACCAGGGCCGAACGCGAGAGGTAACCGCCGCCGATCGCCGCTACGAGAACACGGCGGGGCTCCGCCCAAGCGTGACATACCTCCACGGTGTACTCCAATGTGTCCTCTGGCCGATCCTCACAATGACAAAAAACAATCCGGGCGTTTCCTCCCGCCTGGAACGACATAGCCTGCCGAAAGCTTTTGACAAACGGTTAAAAAGAATTGCTTTGAAAGCGATTGTTGTTTAATTAGGCCCTCTCAAAATCTGCGTAGCCTTTTCACAACTATGTTGATTTTGGCTTCCAGCCTAATCGAATTCAACTGAATACATATTTTACATGGAGCAACTGCCTATCTGACCTCCACAACCCAGGGTGTCAGACTTCCGGGCCACTGACTACCTGTTACGACTGTCAAAGATCTACAATGCCAACAGCTTAATGCGCTTTCTAAAGCACGCAGGAAACTTTGTGTATAGGCGGTCACCCATCCACTGAACAACCTAGGCAAGTGAGGCTTAACCTGCAGATCGATCCGAACGGTTGTTATTAGTTAGTCAAGAACTAGCACACTAACTCCTACATATACTACGTTTGATACTTAGGAACCTTAGATATTTTATTCATACATTCGATTCAGCTCGATATTATACTCATCCAAATATCATTTTACACGAAGTAAAATACCTTTAATGTTATCCTCATTCTTTACGAGCTCGTTTATTTTATTGCCCTTTTTGTTTCTAATATTTATTATCATAATTATCATCCTTTGTTTTCTTTAAATTATTGGTTACAGGTGGGTACCCAAGATATTCATTGTACTTTGGGCTTCGCTAAACGATAAAATTTTACAAAATTTTCGGGTCCTAAGATCCGTGAGATACTTTTAGGTCAAGTCGATTGAATTATGCCCGAAAGACTTTAATGTACAAAAATAAAAAGACAACGGTTTCATTTTCTGTTATAATTTACGTTTTTTACCACACTAGATTCTAACTAAAACAGCAAATAAGCAAGTTAAGCGAATGAATCCTCTTAATCTATAACGTGTGGTTAGTGGTTAACCTGGTCTCAGAGTAATAATCTCTGACTTAGCGTTACATGCCATCAAGAAATATCGCTCATGCTGTTACACAAAAATCGTATACTTCAAAATGGAACTCCAAAATAAACCACCAAAAAAAATCTCATAAAACCAAACGACATACAAGTTACTCCATATTTCCACATCATTCAGTTCAAAACTTAATACCGCAGTTGTCCAATAAAAATATCGAAAGCGCAACAGCCTGGCACATAAAGTGGAGTAAATATGGCCGACGATCCAACTTCGGTCACCAACTACCTAACTGACTACAGTATGTCTAGTGCATGGAGCGACTGCATAAACGACCTCCACAACCTAGTTAGTATCATGTTACCCTTTGGTAAGACTGCTTGCCAGAAACCAGGGCCGTCCAAAAGCGCGTTGGGTCGACGATATTATCAGGAGCGCGGGAAGCGGATGGATGAGGGACGCACAGATTAGAAAGGAGTGGCAGAAAAAAGGGGAGGCCTATACCCAGCAGTGGGTGATTTCAGGCTGAAATGATGATGATGAAGACTGCTTGCCAGATTTTTTGACAACAGACTATGCGTAACGACTGTCAGTGATCTATAAAAATGACAGCCGGGACCAACAGCTCAACGTGTTTTCCCAAACACGGAGGAAACTATGATGCAATGGGTGGTAACCCATCCACAGACCAACCTAGGCGAGCGCGACTTAACCTGAAGATTGTACTGAGCGCCTGATATTATCTAGATAACTCAAAAATATAACTTCAAAAGAGACCTACGAAAATCCTGCTAATAATTATTATAAATGCGAAAGTTTGTGGATGGATGGATGTTTGTTACTATTTCACGCAAAAGACCGGATTTGAATGAAGAATACTGTTTATAGCCTGGATTAACACATAGGATACTTCTTATCCCGGTAGTATTATCCCGCGGGACAATTATCGAACTCCACGCGGGCGAAGCCACTGGCTCAAGCTAGTATCTCATAAAAACGATAGACATACCAGCAACTCAGTGTTTCCACATCGTCTAATCCCAAACTTAATCCAAAAAGACTAAAAACAAAAAGTTGTCCAATGAAAATATCGTAAGCGCAACAGCCTGTACATAAAGTGGAATAAACATGGCTGACCAACTATCCAACTGGCTACAAGACATACTCCACTTGGTCACTGACTAATATAAACAGCTAGTTCGTGTTTATGTTCAGGATATTAATTCTGCAGTTTGCAATGACGAGGGTTTGAGTTTGCGTCCAGTTTGTGGAAAATTAATTTTCTAGACTGGATCATTATTTTGTTTCGTTTCTAAGCAGAAGTTTTTAAGGCCATTCTAAGATAGTTCAGACAGGATTATATTAATGGACGAATATTGAACCTCTATTTATTTTCTTCGAAATCACTTTATTCTTTTTGTATGGAAATGGAGATTCCATTTCCAAATGTCAATCGGGAGAAATTCTGATGAAATAAAGCGTACTTTTGTAGTCTCAGATATTATGTATGATCTGTGATTAGGTATCTTTCATTATTTACAGGTCATGGCAAGATCCTACAGCGTACCTATGAAAGTTTTTTCGGATTTGACCAAACTACTATATTTTTGGGTGTTCGAATAACACTAAACAATACAATTAACAGAAATACAAAAAACATACCTATTTTATATTCAATAAACATTATTTAAAATTCAATATGTAGCTTCGACGCGTACATACATATGCACTTAGCCCAAAAAAAGAAGCATAATTTACCGAAAGGCTTCATTAACTCGTAAGTAGCCTCCTTTACCCACGAACCCAAATACTTCACAATTAAAATTTCAAACAAACACACCCTTTGGCAACACAAAAATCCCTAAAAAGTAACATACAGTAACAAAGCTAATAACTTGTCAAGGGTCTGGCAACATTAAATAAAGGATCCATAATTATGAATGCCAATCTACTTCATAATTAGCCAAAAGGTTTAATACCTTTGTATTCCTTACCTTGAAACATTTGCAATTTAATTTAATTCTGCTCAACTTTTCGTCCATTATTTGAGTTTTAGGAGTTAATTTTAGTTATTATCCGTAATGCAAACAATAAGGAAATAACAAGCCTTGGTCGCTATTTATTTAACATGGGTGGTTTGATTAGGAGCGCCGGCTGTATTGTTGCGTCGAGTTTTCAAGCAAAGATGAATGAGGGAGGAATATAGAATTTACATGCGCTTTGAATATGAAAGTCTAATGAGGGAAATGGACTAATTTGTTGTGTCGGACTAACAAGCTTGCAGTGGTTTTATTTGTTTAAAACTTTGAAAGGCCAGTTTTGTAACATCAACATCAAGAAAATAACTAAAGGCATACTATTAATATTTTACTGACAAAAAAAAGAAAATATGCATGTAACTCAGTACTAAGGAACAAAAGGAGCTCGTGGCAAAATAAAAAAACAGGCATTCGTTTTAATCTTCAGGTTAAACCGCGTTTGTACCTATATTTTTTTTTTTATACAGGGTGGTGCCGACAATACGACAATAAATGAAACCACTGGTAGTTCTAGTTCATAGGAACATTTTTAAACTATCGCCGGAAGGGGACGCCTTAGAAAGACATACACTGACCCTATTGGTGAGGTTCTTCTGAAAGGACAGGTGCGTAGTACTCGTAACCGGCGTGCGTGAGCAGATGTATGAATGTGGACGAGGCAAAAGGAATATGTCAGGATCGTAGCAGGTCGCGTTCTGTTGTTTCCGCTTCTCCCACGGGAAAAGGGCGTGAGTTTATATATGTTTACAGTTAGTACCTTACTGGGCAAAGGTCTAGTTAACAATCTAAGTTAATAAAGTTCTACCTACACACTAATAACCATATTAACAATATAACACAAGGTAAAAAACCCGATTTACGCCACAGTAATCGGCTCTTTTTTCCTCAAACTTTTTTCCACGTATAAATCAAATTAATACAGTTATAAATAACGGCGAACATTGAAAAATAACTAAGTACACGCATTTTAAATCTATCTACACGGCATGGCGCAAAAAGTATTGTAATATTCACGTAATTCGGATGATTCATGGACCATTAGGTTGCGTTATTGAACTTTCTGGAAAAAAGGTAAGGATCCCTTCGCGACTGAGGGCAGAGGACCAATATTAAGTCGTCGGCCTTTGGTTCTGCTTTTTTTTAATAATATTATGAGTTATTTTATTCGATGATTTGTTATTGGAATTGTTTTATTTGTTACTGATGTGAACTGCAAATGAATAATAATTATAAAAACTTTTTAACAAAAAATAAAACACAAATAAGTGAAAAATAAACTTTAGAAGAAAAATTCGTTTCTGAAGTCGGTGGCAAAACATGTGCTTACCCCTTCACAGCGTACCGGCGTGATATTATGTTATGAACTGGTGTAAACAATAGACAGACATGAGATTTCAGCAATCCCAGTTCATTTGCTATCATTTATTGAGGAGTTCCGTTGCCTATCTCCGAAGTTCTTCATCAAATCTTCATCAAATTGAAATGGGATCACTCCGAAAATGTACTCTTTCAAAAGCTACTCAAATCTCTTCAACTATGCCTATAAAATTTGAAGAGTTCTCTCTATTTCTCCGTGATCCCATCATCAGACCCTGACTTGATGATCATTACCACTCAGGACCACTTGGAAAGTATACCCTTTCAAACATAACAAAAAAAAATGCAATCGGTCCAGCCATCTTCGAGTAATCGGGGAACATACATAAAAAAAAGATCCGACAAATTGGGAACCTCCTCCTGTTTTGAAGTCGGTTATAAATATAAAAAAAAGTATTTTTTGCTCTCGTTATAATTTTAAGCTTTAAAAAAACCTCACTTAATGAACTATAATTTTCGTAATTGATGGCTTTGCCGGAACAAAATTATCGTCTGTCACGCATTTCCCAATTATTATGTCGTTGGATTCTAGTCTTACCGGATGCAGCCGAATACCAGTATTTTACATAGAACGACAGCCTGATCTGACCTCCACAACCCAATTGGTACTGGATAATACAATGCCCCTTCGTAAGACTGGTTATTTTTCGGGCTGCTGGACTATCTGTAACGACTTTCAAAAATCTCCAAATATGACAGCTGGAATTAGTCGCAAAAAAAAGTTTTTTCACCAATAAAACACATCCCAAAATTGAAGAAGTTGACTTATTTTCACACTCACTATCACATAAGGCCTATTTTAATTTGTCACCATTTTGCTCCAAATTCAACCAAAACCTTTATACCGCGTACATAATAAAATTTCTTCTACTTCACCGCATTCTCGACCTAAACATAGATAGGTAAGTTATGAAAGTACGAATGCCCGCCAATCTAGT
The DNA here is from genome assembly GCA_949774965.1 of Diarsia brunnea. Taxonomy (NCBI): domain Eukaryota; kingdom Metazoa; phylum Arthropoda; class Insecta; order Lepidoptera; family Noctuidae; genus Diarsia; species Diarsia brunnea. Next base: position 4,435,050 of record OX459014.1, on the reverse strand, counting down.
GCTGTCTTCAATCATTCCGGGATTTTGTCGCGACATCCCATTTCCGAATTCGTGAGACTCATGTAATATTATATATCTGTAGGTAGGTACTGCCAGGTTCACTGACGGTCTGCTACTTGTCACCCTTGTAACCTTAGCCATAAGGTTGAATATTCATCGACCGTTAGTAAACTCGGTAGTAGCTATGTTATAAATTACGTTCAGTCTAATCACAGTTACCTAACAACTGCAGTCCGACGGCAACCTTATTTTGCTAAAAATAAGGATCACTATAGTTTTGACTGATTGGTCAGTGATAGCAACCTGACTGCAACCTTGCTAACATGAGCATAAAAGTCACAATGATTTTGGCAGTTATGCGAGGATGGAGGAAAAATTTCTGTGAAAGACCTGTATACCTGTGGACTACAGCTATCAAGGGTGTGTGGTATTTGTAGGTAGGCTTCTATTGAAATATATCTGCTGTGTGTTTTGGTCTTTTATTTAGAGATTAATATTGTCACAAATATTTATTAAAAATTATAATTGGTTTTACGCTAAGCTGCAGTGAGTAATATTGAAATTTAATTTGATGATAGTTGTAGCAGAAGCAAAGAAGTCCTGTACCCAGCAGTGGGTGATTCTGGACTGAAATGATGATTCGTTTTTTCCATCAGGCTCTGTAGCAGCCACGGGGTTTGGATTTGTGCCCAGTTGATGACAACAGGTTCGCCTTTTATTACATGGGATTTAAAATACCTGGAGAAAAATGTGGGTGTACTAATTTAGGTACACCTCTACCATGCCTTTGCCTTACCCTTTGGAGATTACAGGCGTGATGTTATGTTATGTTTATTTTATTCAACAGTATAATTATACAAAAAAAAAAAACAAAAAAACTGGAACACGCTCTCCTTTTATTTAATTTTACTCCAATAACAAATATCCATATCTACCTCTGCGAGCCAATTTTATCTGCACTCGGTACATTGTGCACAATTATCATTCCGTTATTCCCAGACCAATATGGAAATTATAACAATACAAGTTATTAATATTTTTTCAATAAAAATAAAAATCCAGCCTGTAACTTCCCAAAGAGGCAGAAAGTCGCTTTTCACACAAGGAAGGCGCTGATCACAATCACGTTTGACTTGACAAAAGCGTTTTGGCGATTTCAGACCCAAAAACAAACAAACAGACCTTTCACAAACCCACTAACGAAGCATTATGTACATTAAATCAAAATCAAAAGTAATTTATTCAAAACTAGGCTGATAATCAGCACTTTTCGAACGTCAAAATTTACTTTACTTATTTACAAGTGACACTCCCCCAAAACGCCCTTCGACACTTCCTAGTATTCCAACTGGAAAGAAGAAGTGGCGGAACAAACTCCCCAGCAACACATCTGTCTGTTAGGTTAGAAGAACCAGACTCGATACAATAGTAAGGTGTAGATTTACTACAGATACAAATCAGTGATAAAAAGTATATAATATTACACAATGTAAAATAAATACATAGCATATGTTATCATTAAACTTAGTAACCCTAGGAAAAAAAAACAATACTTCGGGTAAAGAACACGTTTTACGATAAAACTCAATGTAACGTGCTCATAATATTGATGGATGCATTGTTGAGTGATTGGTTCATCTCGGTAACTAGAAGGTTCCCAGGTATGGTCTAGAACAAAAAAAGTAACTGATCAGAATGACGGGGAGAACAAGTAGAGACAAGACAAGAAAAGACTTTAATGCGTCAAGTCTAGGTTTCTTTTACCTTATATGCACCGATTTATTGAAAATGTCGCGTTTGACCTAACTTTATACATAAGAAAATCTCGAGGCCTTTACCGCCGAGCCACCACGACATTTCTTTAATATTCACCAATAAGTGAGGCGTGAAAATTAAAAAGTGCCACCGAAATATTATTAATGTGCATATCTAAACGTGAAATTCCGTCATGTTCCGAAAATGGCCGCCATTTTGTAAATATTCATGAATTTATATTTATTCGTTTACACGCTGTTGCGACGTGTTTTGATTTCTGCGGTTAGATTTCGTTGACGTCACATTGGTGAATATTATTAATGTATTTTGTTGTTTTTTTTATATTTTGTCTGATACAAATGCGTTGGAGAAGCTCGTAACTGAATAAAACCAGACGCGCGGGTCTATCTTTAGGTTAAGCCGCACTTGCCTGGGTTGGCCCGTGGACACCTATCCATCATATTATCGAGTTTCCACCATGCCTTGGAAAACACATAAAGCCGTTGGCTCCGGTCGTCATTTGGAGATCTTTGACAGTTTTTACGAGTAGTCAGAAGCCGAAAGTCTTTTTTTTTGGCAGGTGGAAAATCATCAAATAACCCCTCCCGCTCTTGGGCAGAGCGAAAGGGAGTGTCAGACTTCTACTGACTAAAAACCACCCGTGTTCCTTCTTAGCCCTTCATGTCGAGGCCGCGGTATCACTTGCGAACAACCCGCAGCCCCGACGGACCCGCCGCCCCGACGGAAGCCGAAAGTCTGACTTTCAGTCTTACTAAGGGGTAGTGTTTAAGGATGTCAGATTGTTTTTTTTATTTTTTTATTTATTGTTCACAAACGTACATATTATGGTAGTCACTTTATGTAAAATATAGGTAGGTACTCAGTTGTAGAGAGATTAGACTGAGCCGCATATGGTTTGGGAAAAGACTTGTTTCTAATTTAAGAACAATTGAGTTTCAAACCATAACAAATTCTGAGTAACGCGAAATTTTCAACTTCGGGTTTCCTGGTATTCCGTTTTTACACAAAGATTTCCAATTCTAATACTGAGAAGAAGTACGCTTTGATTTTACCTGTCTACTCTCTACATATTCAAATTTTCAGATATTCCAAGCAGGATTATTATTGTTACTGCCATCATATTTTTAATACATTTTCTAGAAATAATTTATCAAATGTTTCGCAAAATCGTCCTCCTTTTGTTCGCTATAAGAACCCAATAATAATGCTTCATTTTAGTTAATATAGAAAATATGTACAAGGGTCAAGATGGAAAAAGAATTACAGGGAATAAAATAAAAAATCGTCCACGTCGCTGTCAATTGGAAAAGTGCCCAGAAGACTGGAAGCATTACCACGACGTATGGCAATGCTGATTTTTTTGGACAAAAAAGGTCGATTTTCTGCAGTATATAACTGTCAAATGGTTTTTGGATTTTGTACCAAACCATAACCATTTGACAGTTAATCGATGGACACTATGATAGCCACTGACATTTAAAAAGATACGCAATAGCCCTGCTCGTCAAGTGCAGAGTTAACCAACTGCTTGGCGATATCCTAAAATACTAGATAAACTTGCGGATTCCATGGACCACAAAATCACAATGGTTAAAATTGTTATCAATCAAAATTATCTACACATCCGTTCTAAAAATGCAGCGTTCTACTTTATTTCTCTAAACAAATAAAGCAACAATTTATCACTACGGGTCACTAAAGCTTTATCCTTTTCAAATTGTTTATTACACGTAAAATTATAGTATGCAAATCCTTCTGGTCTATAGCGCGATACCCGTATATCTGTTCCATGCAAGGCAATAAATTACAAATTTTACAACCGGGTACCAACCCACGTTTTGAAAAGGTGTAAAACTTTTACGGGCTGTAAAATTTAAACTGTGCTCTTGGACATGTTAAAATAAATATTTTTATAGCTCTAGTGTGATATGTGCAGGTTATTTTGATTTATGGAATTATCAGAAATGAATATCGAATGGGTTTTAAGTGGGTCAGAATATCAATATGTCACAGACCACTGCAGAAAATTATGTGAATAAATGAACGTTCACGTTCAGACCGAACGTGAACGTTCATTTAAAATACATCAATAAAAACATTACCCTTTCCTTGCAGTCTGGTAAAAACCAGTACAAAGGAATGCCTTTGTATTGGTTTTTACCCGACTGCTCTGATTCTGATTTCCTGAAAAATATAATGATATTTTTCAGGAAATCAGAATCAGAGAAGGTTTCACCAACATCTTTTAGTTTCTACGTAAAATTAATTCATGACAAAAATTTCTATTGGATACTACAACAATTTTTTTTTTATGTCGGCGATTTTGTTTGTTTCATTCCACCGATTTCCGGTAGTAATTTTATATTAGACTTGATGTGTTTTTTGGAAGGCGGTTTGTTTTTTGCAAATATTTAACTACACTTAATTACATTTTGATCCATTAATTTGTAACAATATTACTTTGTATCCACTTCATTCAAATCATAACACGATGATAAATCAAACAGACAGACACAACCAGATAATAGTAAACAAAACTCGTTGAACCTCCGCTTCAATACATTTATCTCAATTTCAGTCGTAGCTTTGAATATTCTTCACAAATACAAAGTACATAATATTTAAATTCTACCGTCTCAAGAAAAGTGCAGTCCAGATAGTAAAAGAGTTGTACAGATATTGTCCGTTTCTACAATGCAGTTTTTAGCTGTTTTTATTGTGAACGAGAAAATGGTTTTAATTTTTGATTTTAAATAAAGTTACTTTGCTACTTAGCGAGTTTAGGTCTTTGGGGGAGGAAATATTTTTTTCTTACTCTATTATAAATTAGAAAGATTGTGGCGATAGATGGATGTTAGTTACTCTTTTATACAAAACTGCTGATCGAATTTGGATGAAATTTAACACACAGGTAGTTTCACCTGATCACCTGGATTTATATATAGGAAACATTCCTGGTAATACGATCACCGATCATCGACCGCGTGGTGGATCATAGCCCATCCCTCTCCCTAAGAGGAGGCCTGAGTCGCAGTTTTACTTGTCGACGCAGGCAATAAAACATTTTAAACAAAAAACACAAATGCCACCCAAGAAAACCCGCAACGTGGAACTAGTGTATCTTAATCTCCGGTCATAATTCCTTCACGTTGGCATTCATGTTCTCAAGTAGAGCGTAAGTCTCACATAATGAAATAAGTTTCAGTACTACGCTTAAAACTCGAGATTTTTAATGCCTTAATATCCTGTCGCTATCAAAGTTCGTATCTTTACTTTATTGCGATGGTACTGCTTGCTACTTTTTAAGAAAATTTAATGTGGTTTTATAATATATTGTTATTGAGATCATAATTTTCTTGAAGGAGATAATTATTACTTGCGGAGGATCTTAATACCAAAAATCATGAACAAATTAATATGCCTTTGATTTTTTGCACTCATGTGTGTTATAATTATCGAGAGAAGCTCGTGGCTTAATAAGAACTGCCACTCGGGTCGATCTTTAGGTAAAGCTGTGCTCACCTAGGTCAGTCTGTGGATGGGTGATCGCCCGACATGCCGAGTTTCCTCCGTGCCTCGGAAAGCACGTTAAGCTGTTGGTCCCGGCTGCCATATATAGATCTTTAGCAGTCGTTACAGGTAGTCAGTGACCTGAAATTCTGACATCCACTCTTACCAAAGAGTATCGTATTCCCTATAGTATTAACTGGGTTATGGAGGTCAGATAGGCAGTCGCTCCATGTAAAATACTAGTATTCAGCTGAATCTGGTTAGACTGGAAGCCGACCCTAACATAGTTGGGAAAAGGCTAGGCAGATGATGATGATGTGTGTTATAATTATCACTTGTTTTAGTGAAGGAAAATATCGTTAGGTAACCAGCATGACTGAAAGATAACTCTAGACGACATGTAAAGCCAAGTTAGAGACCCACGGGTGGTATTAAAACTTTGCTACCTGGTTAGGCACTAACCAAGGGCTGCGGGACTGTTCGAAAGAGATACCGTGGCCCCGGAACACAAAGGGCTAAGAAGGAACATGGATGGTTTTTAGTCATTAGAAGTCTGACACTATTCCACTCCGCCCGGGAGGGCTATTGCGTATCTTTTCAAATGTCAGTGGCTATCATGGTGTCCATCGATTAACTGTCAAATGGTTCCATTTTGTACCAAACCATAACCATTTGACAGGGGTACGGAACAGGTAACAGGACCCTATTACTAAGACTTTGCTGTCTGTCCGTCCGTCTGTCTATCACCAGGCTGTACCTCAAGAACCGCGATAGATAGACAGTTGAAATTTTCTAAACTTCACCCTCTAACCATCACACTACCCTCAAGAAAATCAAATAAAACTGAAGTACCTACGTTCATGTCGTTCATACATATTATACTTAACAAAACCTTGACCGCAATACACTCAACAAAAAAAACATTTCATCACTTTCATAAAAACCATTATTAAAAGCGGCTTGTCAAAACATACTGTCAATATATCATGACAATTCCCAACAGGAATAATTCTTCGTAGAACTGAGATCCTCTTACTGAACCGAGTTTTGTACCACTCAGTGTAATGAAAATGTTATTTCCAATTGTCAAGGGAGGATTACGTTTCAACGATACCTATCCGAGATGTATCGCTGATATGAAATTATTTTGTTGAAATATCATCGGTGAAATTTTATCTCGTTTTTTGTAGGTTGGTATAATTTGTGGTTGCTAAAGTACTGAACTTATTTTATTTAGTTACGTAAAATTGTTAGCTTAAGCTAAAATTGAATCTACATCCCAACTCTTAACATCTGAGTGTTTCATTACCATTCCATTGTCACTTAATTTCACCTACTAGTACTAGGAAATTAATAAACCCCGCTTAGTATTAAATCGACTATCACGTGCTAATTTACCACTAAAATTCCGTACTATTAATTCCTTCACCTGTGTTGTCCATATACTAATTTGACAGTAGTATTTTAATCCGAATTAATGAGCCGAGTTTGATAATCAGCAATATTAAACATTAACCTCCAGTATAATCTACTGTATTTTGTAATTAAAATAATTGAAGAGCGGGGAGAAGACCCTTGTCCAGTGAGACCACATCTCGGTTGGCTTCTAGGAAGTATTCACTGGGACTGCATATAACTAACGGATGTGCAGGGTCTTAGCATTCCCGTCGGGGCTGCGGTTCCCGCCGAGGCTGCAGGTCCCGTCGGGGCAGCGGGTTGTTCGCAAGAGATACCGCGGCTTCGACATAAAGGGCTAAGAAAGAACATGGGTGGTTTTTAGTCAGTAGAAGTTTGACACTCCTTTTAGCTTTGCCCAAGAGGCCCGGGAGGGGTTATTTGATGATTTTCCACCCGCCAAAAAAAAAAAGGGTCTTAGCATTTAAGCCACAACCCCTGCACTTCCACGCGATGTACAGTCCCATCACCGACGACCGTAAGTGATGCATCCGATTTGCGGTCAGCATTGCGCGGATCCTCCTATCCAGGGCATCAAGTTCCGTATGAGACCATTTGAGTATGCCAAAAGAATACATCAAAACCAACACACAACTGTTGAAGGCCGGTACCTTGTTTCCACATGACAAAAGACTGCTTATCACCTTATTCAGGCGGCCATAGAAGCGCTCTTTCAACGATTGTTACATGTTGGCAGTATTGATGTCTAATGATAATGATTTATTATTAATATAGTATTTGTATCCAGGTACTCAAATATCAGTATTGTGAAGGCATAACGAACACAACAATAAATATATAACAGTGAATGATTGCCAAACTGGCATCAGTAGGTACTAGGTGTGCATTTCACACTCCAATTCTTTTCCACAACTCACAACATTGTCTTCAACAAATTCAAGAGTCTCTCACAAACTTCCCGAATCCAAAATTCTAAGCACTTTAACTCGAAATTCTCGGCCGAAAACAAAAGAAAATTCCACCCATTTTAATCTCATCCAAAGATATACAATAGGAGACTGCTTTAAGTCAACCGACTTATTTACGTCGCCTACTTTAATAACTGTACTTTAAATGACCAAAATTCCGTTTTAACGATTAAAACGGGAAAGTTTTCGGACTGAAATTTATTGTAAGGACGCTCAGTTATTTTTCAATTTGGTAGATCGCGGGTGAGAGTAAAGCAAGCGGCTATTACCTACGTTCCGAGAACTTTCAGGAAATATTGTCGGGATGGGATTGTGTTCAAATTTAGGGCTGAGCGATTCGGTTTTGTTTTTGTTTGAATTTACGGTTCGAAGCGCCTTTCCCTGGCGTTTTGAATTACTGGAAATTGTAGGTTCGTATTCCACTCGTCAATTTGTTACTAAACGTGAAGCTACTGGGATGACTGTTTTTTTTTCGGTATGATTGTGTTTTTATATTAAAAAAAACAAGCCAGGAAACTTACTATAGGTAGCTTATGAGTAAAATGAAGTAATTTTCAGAACTGTCTTAAAGACATTTAAAATTTTGTCAAAATATTGTTGTCGAAATCGATTTTTCGTTAAAATAATATCGAAATTATCGTGTTTAAGCGTTTTGAATTCCATAGTAAGCTTTTACTGTCGCATTGAAGATATAGAGACTAAATCTGAGGACCAAAGTGACATACAATAATATATTTTATCTCTGAAATAGTAAAACTATATTTTATTACCTCTTGTCCACCTTTGTTAATACCGTCGTGTGTGCGCCATGGTTGTCAGTATATCTATAAAAATAAACAAAATTGAAGTATCTCTTTGTAATATCAAGTTTCAAGCCTTTTAACTAAATGCGTATGAAAGTATATACGGTACTTATAACATGTTCAGATTCAATCAACGTTGAGAGAGTTTTAGTTAGAGTCGCGGAAAAGCGGTGGATGCAAGCGGCAGGTTGCCGTTCGTTATGGCATTCTAGGATGTAAGCCTTTTTTCAACAGTGGGCGACTTCTGACTGATGATGAATGATGATGATGAGAACATTTTATTTTGTCTTTTTGTTTGTTCCGGCTAATCTACGAAACGGCTGGACAGTTTCAACGAAAGTGGCATGTATCAGATAGTTAGTACATAAGAAAGTAAATAATAATAATCTTGTCGCTAGATTCCATAATATGTACGTTATAGTGCACTTTTTTTTTAAATAAAACCACCTTTTAAATGAAACTTACAAATAAAAATTGGTGGTCACACACGGACAGACATACGGACAGACGGATTAGAGAGTGATCTTATAAGGGTTCCTTTCTTTACAAAAAAAGTCTTTAAAAAAAAGACCATCTTTCCATAGAAAAAATACAGCTCGAATCACTTTACTACTTTTTCGTATTTAAAAAGCTGTTTCGATTCGTTCCAAGTGTTTTCAACTAGTTGTATTATTCATACCGTTTTATAGTTCGGAAAAGTAGTTAGTTTTTATTACGAGCCTGAATTGTACCGTTTAAAAATTGTTACTTTTATTTCTATGCAATCGTGAAATTGGTTTGGTTTTATTGTTCTTGATTCGTAATTTTCTACAATGATTTTTATTTATTGTTTTTTGTTGATGTAAAATGTTCCCCTTCACAATTATTGAATTACTCCGAGGTGATTTAGATCAAAGTATATGCTGCAAATTTCCTACACATTGCATTTTTCCTTTAAAATTTTATTCAAAATCTACATTTGAACTTAATCAGACATTGCGTTTCATGAGTTATAGTTAATATCGCTAGATAGATGAACAGCGCCAACATTATTTAAACACTAGTGGACGTCACGCGGTTTTACCCGCGTAATTCCTGTTCCCGTGAGAATACAGGGATAAAAAGTAGCCTATGTCACCGGGGATAGTGTAGCTTTCTAACGGTGAAAGAATTTTCAAATCGAACCAGTACTTTTTTTAAGTTTATTCGTTACATACAAAAATACAAATCTTTTCTGTTTATAATATTAGTATAGATTAAAGGTAGTCACATCCATAACACACCACATAGTATAATAATTTATATTAACGCGCCTGAAAATAACAACGCAACATCGGTTAGGCAGACATGTACCTAATAGTACCTACACCCACATTTCGCCAGTTATGTTGTAAGAACCATGTAATTAGGGACGAGTCTATGCCCGTCGGGGCTGCGGGTTGTATGAAAGAGATACCGCTGCCTCGGCACAAGGGCTAAGAAGGAACATGGGTGGTTTTTAGTCAGTAGAAGTCTGACACTCCCTTAAGCTCTGCCCAGGAGGGGTTATTTGATGATTTCCCAAACCCCAAAAAAAATAAAGGGGAGGGCCATTGCCATCAACCGGGCATACATCCAAACGAGGACCAGAGCACTTCCTGATGGAAAGATCCAATATCACTTAGCTCGACCCTGAATTGAAAACAATACCTCACGCTCAACAGTCGCGCTTCCGACCACTAGCCCAACAAGACAGTGAGAGTAATAACATTCATCATCATCAGCCTATAATGTTCCCACCGCAGGGACTCAGGCCTCCTCTCTAGGAGAGGGATGGGGTATAATCCGCATTGGTAGATGTCACATGTCTTCGATTTTTTCTATGTTGGTTGGTTGTACGATGGTTCTAAGACATGCCGGTTTCCTCACGTTGTTTTCTTTCACCGTTTTGAGAGCAGTGGTGATGAAATAAATTACACAAAGTAATGCGCCTGACTGGGTTCGAAACCGCGACTCACTGTTCGTAAGTCGGGGCCGCCACCACTGGGCCAACACTGCTCTAATAATGATATATTTATAGTAATAACATTAAATCAAATCCATTAGTTAAATCAAATCGGCAGTAACCAATAAGGTAATTTTACAACGATAAACAAAAAAACACTAGACAATAGAACATAAATCTCAATACAAAATGACAAAACCAAACAAATAAGAGTACAACAAGTCTAGAACATTCCACGAACACATTCGTGTATCTCACAATTTATCTGTGATATTTTATTTTCTGCATAAACCTGAGAATTTTCCCATAATATTTCACTGGGAACAACTGCACCTGCGTTTTACGTCTTGTTGGCGAGGATTTTAGAACAATGCTGGAGAAATGGGCTGTTCATCATTTTTGTACTGCTTTAGGGTACTTTTGCAGTGCTAATATTCTTATGTGCCCCACCCATTGATATAAAAACTAAAGATACGGTCGTCCGAACATTTGCTCGACGCGTACGCCATACAGAGAGTTGGTGTAGTCTGCTCGTTAACGTAACCTTGTATAAGCGGCGTGGCATTTTCGAGGTATAAAGAACATTTATTAAGCTTTTAATAACTAGTTCACTTCGGCTTAGGAAAGACCTTATTGGGACCACGTTTGTGGCGTCATTTTAACATGCCGTCCGCCCAGTCCTTACGCAGTAATATCAATGGGCCCCACCCAATTATGATACTTTCTACCGAGTTATTTCCTTGCCTTGAAAAGTATGTTTTAGGTACGGGGTTATTTTTAAATCTTTTGGCAGTCATTACAAGTAGTCAGTGGTTCGAAAATCTGACAACCAAGGGGAAACCTTATAGGGCTGCGGGTTGTTCGCAAGAGATACTGCGCCCTCGACACGAAGGGCTAAGAAGGAATATGGGTGGTTTTTAGTCAGTAGAAGTCTGACACTCTCTTTCGCTCTGCCCAAGAGCGGGAGGGGTTATTTGATGATTTTCCACCCGCCAAAAAAAAAAAATAAGTAAGGGGTATCTTATAACCCCGTAAATACATAGGTTGTGTAGGTCTGTTAGACAGTCGGTCCATGTAAAATACTGTATTCAGCTGCACCCGATTAGACTGGAAGCCGACCTCAACAAAAGGCTAAGCTGGGATGATCAGGTTTTCGTTGATATATTTTTCAATCCTGACTTTTAATTTTTCTGGAAGATCTAATCTAGCTGCCAACACAGTCTAAAGATTTTACTTACGAAATGTATAACCAACACTTAATACTGGAAACAGATCACCAACTATTTAGTATATAAGTTAAAATATAATGTTTCTAACTACGCTACCAATATAAACTTTCATTAAGTACACTATCTTTGCAAGCTATTGGCATATTTAAAAGACTGTTAAATGTTAAGGAACTAACAACTCACAGGACTTAGTACATTGTTTAAAAGAATTTGATTATAAATTGTTTGGCTTTACATGTACATACAACGTCCAATCAAGCTATATTAAACTAATTCATGCGGATCTCTCATGTTGAGATTATACACATTATTTGAGACCGATGAAGAAAGACGACCAAGTTAAGGGCGTCCAGAGTAAAAAGACACAACAATTCAAAAACAGCCCTCTCACTGAGACGACACCTGTCCCAGCGGGGTCTGGCATAGGCTAATTATGCTAATCAGCAAGGTCAGTGTTTGACAAATAAAGAACCATCTGCATAGTCCTTATGTGAGTCTGTATACCAAGATTATGTTTGGACTATGACTCTGAGGTTTTTTTTATTTTAAACGTTGCTCCACACTAGGAATTTCTCATGTATCGTGGGTGCGTTCACAAACATTTAAACTCACATACACAAATACCCAGACCCGAAACAACTATATGTAGGCCATACAAATATTTGTTCCGTGAGGGGATCGAACCCGCGACACGCAGCGCAGCAGTCCAATCGCTCAGCCACTGCACCAACTGTTTCTTCTCAGAGTAGTGAGGTATGAAACACCGGCCCCATTTACATAGTTTTAAAAAAGTGTTTGTAAAAACATATTTGCAAAATAAACATCATTTATTTACCATCGGGCGTCCTCAAAAACGTTAAATCGTGGTTGCTATTTTTATGCTCCTCATGCCAACTAAAACACATACAATTTTCTAGAAAAATCCGAATGTTATTGGAAAAATACATATTATTTTGACGTGGAGCCCTGTTATTTGAATTCGTACGCGCATCTGTCGCGGGCTACACAAATTTATTACATGTTTGTCGGCGAAGCGTCGCACGATAGTATTCTGATAGTATTTACGTATTTTTTTGAGTAGAAAAATTTAATTTTTTGGAATGGTATTCTTGTTTTTCTTTTTATTGACTGTTTTTTCAAAAAGAATGACTTATAGCAATGTCAAGCCAGTTATCCGATTCATTTAACTTAAACCTTAAAATCTTAAAACTTATTTTCTTTAGTGAAGTGTATTTATAGAAAAGTGTTATCTTGTTTTAACGCTAATATCAAATAAGTGGGAGACTGCGTCGTGTGTTAACTAAGCTTGAGGACAAAATGCTGTTGGGTTTCTGCATCAGGAATTTCACAGAAGAAATTGTGTCCGGTTCATGGCAATAGGTTCATCCTCTATCACATGGGACTTCAAAATAATTACTTAATTATTGTATAGTTACTGAAATAAAATTTATTATTATTATTAATAAAAAAAAAAAGCAAAAAAAAAAAAATTACTAGCGATATGTGTGTGTACTATCAGGTAAACCTCTGCTTAAAACTTTGAGCGTGATGTTTTGTAACAAGTTAGTGAAATTTTAAAAGAAAACTACAGTGTAGGAAAATCATTTATTTATTACTTTTTCATAGCCTGATATTATATTCAGCACTAATTGCAGATCGCACAGAAATACAAATTGAATTACAACTCCCTAACTATTCAAATCATTCTAACATTCCACAAACACATAATTTCCTTTAACCGTGGCCAAAGTTCACACTAAACGGTAGACATTTACGAGGTAATACATTTCTGTTTTGAACATGCAAGTAATAATGACACGAAATCCGGTTCCGGTTTTTGCTGTCATCGCGAGCAGCTCAAAGTTTTCGCGGCAATTAGTAATTCCAGTTAGATTACCATAATGCAGACAAAGTGTGGACAAAAACACAAATATATGAGGAAACTCTTGCAGTCGGTTACTGAGGAAATCGTTTAGTTGGCAAACTGAGCGAAATGTGGGAAAAACTGGATGATTTACTTGGTTTCTGTGTTTTAGTTTTATGGCGGCAAATGATGTTGATTTTAGAGGTATTTAATTTAACTGGCGAAATGTGGGTGTATCTAGGTACTATTAGTTACACTTCTGACTAACCATTTGGGTATTACAGATTAAGTAATGATATGTTTAAAGTACATTTTTTGTGTTCTACATTTTACATGAATCTAAAAAAAATTGTAATATGTCTAAAAATCAATATCATCATTATCCTACTATCTTCCATACTTCTCTATTACTAGCCATCTCAGCAAAATCCCTGAAAATAAAAACTTTTAAAAAAAAGTAACAAAGACCCTAAAACAACCGAGTAAATTATACGAATCCAAATTCAACAAATTGAAATCTATCCGCGCAATTTACCACGGGTACTCGTACCGAAAAAAAACCTTACCCTGGAACGAAAAAAAAAAGAAACAAAAGCAAAAGTCACTCATAATAAGGCCCGTTTATTCCCCGTTAAGGGTCAAGCCACACCTGAAGTAAATTGAATTCCATGAATAAATTTTCCCCTGTGCAACATTGAGGCTTAAGTTATGAGCTGAAGGATTTGTTTGGTTTCGGGTGAAATTTTGGCTGTTGAATAGGACCAGGACTTGATAAAATTTCTTGGAAAAGTAGTTTAGTGAACTTCAAAATACGGAGTATTCCCGTTTGCCTATGCTTTGTGCACAAATCAATATTTTAACGAATGCAACTTTATTCCCTTTTGAGCACCAACGTTGCGGTTGCTGTGATGGAGTATATAATAAATCATATCGATAGTAACCAGAAGTTTTATTTCAAAACGTTATCATTTAAAACTGAAAAAAAAACCCTTTGGAACTGATTTACTTCTATCTAATTTTCAAACGAAAATAAGTCATAATTTAAAAAGGATTAGTGTCCTCATTTAACCTAGGTTATATAATTATCACCTTGGTGAAGTGAGAACACAGTTGCCTATGAAAGATAAGAAAAAACAAGCGCAGTAAAGGCTCACAAACTACTAGGCCATACACATGAAGAAGGTAATTGCATATTGTTAATACGAATCCAAATCCCTTTCTAATACCATGGAGTATATTTTTGTTGTAGTAGACGAGCTACCAAACTACCAGGAGGCCAGAATCGTAAAGTAGTAAGTTCATCATTGCATGTTATTAGAAAATAATGTTTATGTGGGGAATCTTATAGGGCTGCGGGTTGTTCGCAAGAGACACCGCGGCCTCGACACGACGGGCTAAGGAACATGGGTGGTTTTTAGTCAGTAGAAGTCTGACACTCCCTTTCGCTCTGCCCAAGAGCGGGAGGGGTTATTTGATGATTTTCCACCCGCCAAAAAAAAAAAGGTTGGCATGATGATGATTTAAAGTTTCTTTTAAATTAACTGACCTTATTTGGTATTCGTTAAACCAAAAATTAAACCCCAAAACATAGCCCAAACAAAAGTCATTCAAACCTTGCACCACACACAATCTCGGTCCTCGGGCAACATTTCATCGGAAACAAGAACTTATTGCCCTGCGGCCCGTAAATAACTTAATATTATTAGATTACAAATCAAATGTGAATCCTGTTGCTGCTACTTTTTATGTTATTTCATCGCGATATCGGATTTTTGGTTTGTTATTGACATAATTCACGTAACTTGATAAGGCACATTGTGGTGTCCGTTCTGCGGTTGATGTGCTAGAAATTGTTAATGTTGGATTTGGTTACCATTTTCTGTGGTTAAGTGTTGAACTGTCATGAAAATCAAATGGATGGTCGTGTTGACTATCCATTTGATTTTTATGACAGGCTGATTCATCAAATGGCACTTACATAGGTATGCGAAACTCCAAAGAGTAACTGCCATAATACTGGTATTTGTCAGCTTATATTTTCTGATATAAAGTTGAAATATCGGCGAATAATTTTCAATATTACCAAATTGTCTACGCCTCTGCCTAACCTTTCGGGGATTACAAGGCGTGATGTTATGATATGTTTATTTTTTTAATTGTTTAAGTAACTGTGTCCAGTTCCTACCTTGCACCTACTATCGCACTAAATCGCGAAAAGTGGAAGGAGGGAAGGGAGGCTTTTGCTGCAGTGTGATAATACAGGCTTATAATAATAAGTAAGTATAAGCCAGTTAGATATAATTCCCAGAAATTAAAGGTGGACATATTGATTATTCATCAATAATCATCCTAGCCTTTTCCCAACTATGACTGTATTGACTGTCAAGGAGAGAAGGCTTTTGTCCTGCAGTCGTTACAGGTAGTCAGTGCCCTGAAAGTCTGAGAACCCGTCTTACCATAGTCGCTCCATGCAAATTACTGGTGCTGCATCTGCATCCAGTTAGACTGGAAGCCGACCCCAATATAGTTGGGAAAAGGCTAGGCAGATGATGATGATGACTGTATCGACTGTCAAATATCTACAAGTGACAAGCGTGTTCCGTATAGCGTCAGACTTAAAGAATAGCACCATCCCATATCTTCCCGTGGGTGTCGTAAGAGGCGACTAAGGGACTTACCAGAGACTGGGCAGCAGCGTTCTCTGTGCCTTTATAACAACCATACTGCGATCGTTAATCCGCCTGCCAAGCGTAGCGATTATGGCAATTATCCCCCCTTCTAGGGGAGGCCATGTCCAGCAGTGAACGTTTTATGGCTGAAATGATGATGAATGATGCCAGGCGCGACCAACGGCTACTCATCATTAATATATTTTTTCATTAAGGAGACTTTTTAGAAACGACTCGTCTCATTAAGAAATCTCTTCAACTTCAAGAAAAAAGAAGTGCTCTTGAAGCAAACAATATCACAGCACCCTGTATACGAGACGATTGTAAATGATCCACGTGCTGTATAAACGAATGTCCGCATTATACAAATGTGGAGGAGTAGTTCAGTGCAGACCTCTTTGTGAGGGATATACGGGAGAGAAGCGAGGTTGAAAACGCGGCGGTTTTTTCAATCACTTACTTGAAGGGGCACACAAAGTGAACTTAAAATGGTTTCGTTTTTTTTGCCGGCTGAGGTACGGAACCGTCCCATCGGGGGGCTATTCGAAAGAGATACAACGGCCTCGGCGCTAAGAAGCAACATGGGTGGTTTTTAGTCAGTAGAAGTCTGACACTCCCTACCGCTCTGCCCAGGGGCCGTATTTTTGAATCAATAGAATTCCAAATCGTGTACGAAATCGCAGAATTCGTATGAGAATACCTAAAATCGCTATTTTTGAATATTCATACCCGTGAATTTTGCAACGAGTGGTCCGACCCACTCGTTTCCGATATTCTACCAGTAGAAATGAGAATGACACTGACAAATGAAGATTTGTTGACAGATACGTTACGTTGACTTTATCTAACCTTTATATCAGTGTTTTCTTTCGCCTTTCGCGATGGTTAGCCTCGAGGAGTATATCCTGATGAATTACATCAGCGACAGAAAAAAATATGTAAATACTAGAGAAAAAAATATCGAAATCCCAATGACAGCCGTCAGACAATGACATTATAACTTTTTAATTTACGTTCCGTTCCACTGTAACTCATTACCGGTTTTTAAAATCAACGGGTTATGGCTTTCCGGTTTTTATTTTTCTGCGTGAAATGATAAATGTTATAAGATTCGAGTTTTAGGGCAACACTAATTTCTATTACTTCAAAAATACGTAAAATTTAGAGCAATCGAAATTCAATTCGTATACGTTTTGCTTTCGTGCATGAATTTAAGATTCACTTCGAGTGATTCAAAAATACGGCCCCAGAGCAGGAGGAGTCATTTGATGATTTCCCATCCTCCAAACAAAAAAATAAAAAGGAGCATGGACGACAAAATATTTTTTAATCTGAGTATTAGTTTTGTTTAGTAATGGAGTTGGGCAGGATAGTAGTAAAGCTGTGACCGAGTGGTATCCAAGTAATTTATAAAGAAGTGTTGGTCGTTCGGTACCGAGATGGGCAGAGGATGCTGAGTTGACACAAGAGCGTGGAGCTTGGTATAAGCAAAGAGAGACCAAGGTGGTTGAAGTTGGGCTGCTCCTGCGTCGACCTCAAATGAGTCGACGGCACGGTTGGCGCAGTGGCTGAGCGATTGGACTGCTGCGCTACGTGTCGCGGGTTCGATCCCCGCACGGAACAAATATTTGTATGGCCTACAGATAGTTTTTCTGGGTCTGGGTATTCGTGTATGTGAGTTTAAATGTTTGTAAACGCACCCACGATACGACTAGCCCACTGACAGCTTACTTATTCTGTGACCTGAAAACTCTGGTTCTTTGTCGGATCACTTGGTTCCGTTGTGACACGCACACACACACGTTGAAAGTAACAAACGCGCCCGCACCAAACTTTTGCTCCCGTATATTTTCATCCTTAAACTTCGTACCGAGCGTTTATATTCGGCAAGTATGCTTTCAGTTACTTGCTGAAAACAGCAAAGTGGTTATAACGACCGTCTACAAAGTTATTTACTTAGTATTTCATTTATAATAAACGAAATAAGTTTCATGTTAATCTAGGGCTGAAACGGAGCAAAAAATTGTGTTAGTTTTTGTTACCTCACTTGTTTGTTCATAGTTTGATTAAACTTTCATTAAAGTTAATGTTAGAATACCTAGTTTACTGTATAGAACCTTGTTATAAATAATAATGGTTGTGTAGTATAAAGTTTAGTTTTGTAATTGAAGTTATTTTGAAACGTATCATCCAGAAGGGGACAGACAAAAAAAAGGAAAAATTCTGGGTTAGGGGTTATTCGGCCCACTATGAAATTCAGACCAGGGACCCTTTAAAAATTGATTTTGGTAACTGGACCCACATCTATTTTGACTTCAATCAAGCGAAGGGTGGCTTAAAATGGTTTATATAAAATAGGGTCTCGCTAAAGTAGATGATGAACAAGAAAGAAATATGGGTTACTCTGACTGGCTGGCTTTGTGCCGCGTTCACATTCATTCATCTGGTCGTACACGCACGCCCCGGTCGGAGTACGACGCAGCTGTCCTTTCTGAAGAACCTCACCAATAGTCACTAATAAGGTCGGTGCATGTTCTTCTAGGGCGTCCCATTCCAGCGTTGTCACCAGTGGATACCCGCAGTGTTTCAAAATCATTAAATAATGCCAAAAAAAATATTTAAAAATCCGTTCTCATTAAAAACATTCGCGAAACAACACATTAAACAAAGGCAATTTTAAACAGGAACACAAAGTTACAAATATAAGCCTGAATTTAATTGCAATTCAAGTTGTATCAACGGATCGCGTTTATTCAAATGTAAGCACTTCGTTGCAGGGTGGCCAGTAACGGTGGAGAATCTAAAAATATACGCTGCAAAACTAGTGAGTTCCACAATAAAATGTTCTGGGCGAAACAAATTGTTTGTACGTATTTTGTAAGAACAATGTATTTGATTTTATCAAGAGTTGTAGAAGATTTGTGTTGCGAGGTTGTGCAAAAGCATCTTTTTGTTTTATTATCTCTTCAACTTCATACTTCTACCAATTGTTTTACTGACTTGAGGTTTTGATCTTAAGAACGGCGTTTTTCTTGTAACTCTTGAAAACCTCTTACTGCCTCTCTTATAATTAACACCATTCCCAGTAATCAGAATTATTTATTAAAAGCAGAAAACAAGACGCTATTATGCTACCGCTCTAATAGCTGTCGTAATTTTTCTATAGAATTAAGGTAGGTAAGCCCTTTATCAACAACTTAAATAATAACTTGCAACAATTTTGAAATTAATAATTTCAATCATGAATTGAAATATCACTGTTAATATTATTGTATACTGCCATAACAATGGTTTGCTAGAAAATGAGTTTCACAAAAACTATCCCAAGAACTAAAAGTGCTTATTGACAAATATTCCGACAAAAACTTGCGAAGAAGAAAGTCAGTGCTCTGCCCTGCACCAAAGTGCTCAAATCTGCTTATATTTGAATAATACCGCGCTCAAAGTCATGGGAAGTTTGCCAGAAAATGCTTATTTATGAAAATTGTTTCACGCTTAATGTACGCTCTATTGAATTAAAGCCGAACTATTGAACTTTAACATAGGTTAAAGTTTGGAGAAAATTTACACCATTTTAATTTAAGGAGTTGAGTCCTTCAGGAATTATTATTTGTTTTTAGTGAAGTTATCACATAACATTGTTTGACGCCACGGTTGGTGCTGTGGCTGAGCGATTGGACTGCTGCGCTGCGTGTCGCGGGTTCGATCCCCGCATGAAACAAATATTTGTATGGCCTACAGGTAGATTGTTTCGGGTCTGGGGTATTTGTGTTTACCTTTCGAGAAACAAAACCCACAATAATTAAACATGGAGTGACTGTCTATCTGACGTCAACAGCCTAGTTAGTTCTGTATAATTTATGAAACATCGGTAAGACTGGATGCAGCTGAATACCAGTAATTTATATGAAAGGGTGTAATTATTCGATGATTTTTATTGGTCAATTTTTTAAAAAAAAAAAACGTTGCCCCACACTAGGAATTTCTCCTGTATCGTGGGTGCGTTTACAAACATTCAAAGTCACATACACAAACACACCCAGACCCGAAACAACTATCTGTAGGCCAAATATTTGTTCCGGGCGGGGATCGCAATGTTTTTTCATTTAGGCTCCCCCCTATTTAATGTGACTTAACATACGAGTAACTGCCGAAATGAAAATCATCATCATGGGGTACGTAACAGATATTATACGTTTTTATTTTGATAAACTTCATTGTTAAAAAAAATTTGCTTAAAATAATTTATTATTTTAAGCAATTTTGTTTATTTATTTTATTTCATTTATTTAGGGACAATAAACAGCTACAATATGTGTGAAAGATACAAAAAAAAATTTTAAAATTAACAATATTGCAGCCCACTACATTAACCTCATATTTATTTCTACCGTATCAAGTAAAAGCTTGTCAAATGCATATTGGATAAGCCGCTCACAAAGGAAAATAGCATAATCGATATACGCTGGAATTAGCTTCCAATTTGTAAGTCTGGTTCGATTTATAATTTGTGTCGTACGGCATTACGAGTATAATGTAACATATTTCATTTATTAAAACGTAATTTATAGTGGTACAAAGGCGGATTTCATGCTATAAGGTATTCTCTACCAAACAAGGGTACAAAATAAAATCTAAAGCAAAACTTCCTGTTTTCGTAAATGTTATCAACTTGACTGTAATGGTCCTACTGTTGAGACACAGGCTTTTTTTTTTTTGGGCGGGTGAAAAATCATCAGATAACCCCTCCCGCTCTTGGGCAGAGCGAAAGGGAGTGTCAGACTTCTACTGACTAAAAACCACCCATGTTCCTTCTTAGCCCTTCATGTCGAGGCCGCGGTATCTCTTGCGAACAACTCGCAGCCCCGACGGGCGATTAGCTGTACACGGTTGTCGTTGTCATAAGACGGACGGACGGCGAGCTAGCCCATCACTCACCGTCCACAGGTGAGACACAGGCCATAAACTCAAAACATGTGTTTCCATTAGACCATTGCAGGCATGGATCACAGGCATTGCGGGCATGAATCTTTTTGTGTGAATGGTATCTCGGAGGTCAGTTATGACGCTAGAGTCCCAGGTCCAAGGCATAATAACTTGTGAAAGTACTTTAGTTCCTCCTCTATAAGATTGGGAGACAGGCAGTCCACACCAAGCCGATCCAGTTCTGATTGGTGGATGTATCTTGTGTTGGTTCCAAAACATTACCGGAGCTTTCAGTCTCTCGGTTTCAAGTCGGGGTCGCTGACACTGGGGTATTACTCGTCTTAATTTTAGTTCCGAAAACACGCTTACAACATATTTCCAAAATATGTTGTAAGCCTAGCTTTTGCCCTGGTGTTTGTCAGCTTCAAGGTCGAAAATTATCCAACGGGAACGTACGGTCAGCATCAGAAGTAGCTTCACATTTCGAAATTTCAATTATTTGATGTACAGGACTCACTCTATTATTTTTAATGTTTCAGAAGCTTATTCTTAAAAATGTTCCTTCCTCTACAATAAATTGTTAGTAACGAGTAATATCTGAATAGTTTTTATTGAAAAACCTGCTTTGAAACTTTGAGTAGTGTTAATCTACTTTTGATGCTGACTGTACTATCGATATTAAACAGTATTTTAAAACTCAGGCCATCATTGGCTACCTCGATAGTTTACAGTTTAGAAAACCCTTTTAAGAACACGAGAGGAAATGGCAACATCTGTTACTGTGTGTCAGAAAAAAAAAATTTAAAGCAACACTTTAGTAACAAACATAATTGAAGTTTTCAGAGAAACACTTAAATCTAAGAAAGGAAAGTCTTCAAACATTGTAGCAGAGACCTAATTATTTTCCACTACACACTAATTGGAGTTTTCTTCATTGATACAATTATTACAGCACATTATTTCTGAAATCTTGACGTTTAGCAACGGTTTTTTGTAAAATCTACTACGATTTAGTGGTAACACTTGCATTGCGAAAACTTTAATTTCAGATCGACTAAAATCCGCTTTAAATATCAAATTGTTACCACAAATATACGATTGACTGTAATTTTGAGTTTTCATGTTGATAGAAACTGTAAATGATTCTTTGTATATTTATAAATGATTAGTATTTATTATTCAAGACAAAAAGAAAGAAGAAAGAAGAAAGAAGAGAAAGAAGAGAAAAGAAAGAAGAAGAAAGGGAAGAGAGGGGAAGAAGGAAGAGAGAAGAAAGTTAAAATATTTTTCTCATTGTCTCAAGCTACCTCTTTATTTTTAGGGTTCCGTACCTAAAAAGGAAAAAATGGAACCCTTATAGGATCACTCGTGTGTCTGTCAGTCTGTCCGACCATTCCCCCTCCTTATCTCCGAAACTACTGAGCCTACAATTTTAAAAAAATACAGAAAATAATTCAAAACTTATAGATTAAAGGAAAGCCTATAAGAAGTCCCAGAAATAAAACGACGGATAGCCATGGCTAAAGATGCTATGACACGCCTCCAGAACATCTGGAAAAATCGTGGCATAAGTTTTAAAACGAAGGCCCGTTTGGTCAGAGCCCTTATTTTTCCGATTTTCCTCTATGGAGTTGAAACGTGGACAATCCAAACAAGGGAAAGGCAGAGGATAGACGCATTCGAAATGTGGTGTTGGAGGCGGATGCTCCGAATTCCATGGACGGCCAAACGCACAAATGTGTCTATCCTTACCCAACTCGATATCAAGACTCGATTGTCTACAGTTTGCCTACAGCGTATTTTATCCTATTTCGGCCACATAATGCGAAGAGGTGATAGCAGCCTTGAAAAACTGGTCATTGTTGGTAATACCGAAGGCAAACGAGCGCGAGGCCGGTCGCCAACACGATGGTCCGACCAAGTAAAAGAGGCTATTTCCTCAAGCAAATTTCAGCAGGTGGTGAGGGCAACTTTGGACCGGAGTAGATGGAGGCAGATGGTCCGCTTGAAGGGGTCCAGTGACCACGATCCTCAGTAATGAGGGACCGACTGAAGAAGAAGAAGATAAGAAGTCTATCTCTATAGTGCTCAAATAACATGAAAAATCTCTTAATATTTACTACAATGGTAAGGAACCCTTCATGTGCAAGTCCGACTTGCACTTGGCCAGTTTTTAACATTGAAAAACTCATAGAACAATCGTAAAACAAGTCCAATAGTTTAAATGTAAAGAGGTTACTATCAGGGACATAATAGAGTTACTTTTTAAGTTGTAATTAGTTTCACAACAAAATGCCTTCCAAAAAGCCTAAGATAGAAATCTATGTGATTTAATAGTGTAGCATGATACTAGCCTGCGTTATCTCCGTTATCAAAAGAATCCTAAGATATATTGTATCAAAAAAATAAAAAATGTAGAAAAAAACTGGACTTTCGGCTTAATTTCCATCCGTTATTTTACAAATATACGACAATTATTCATCAATATCAAAATTGCATTCAGCTACAACAAAACGCTCTATACTCGAACATACTCCTACAGCGTGTTAAAACAAGGCCATATAATATGTTTAGTACATATGTCGTAGGATAATTTGATACTTCAAATCTTCGCGGAAATCCTAGGAAATCCTAGGGGTTTTGCGAAAACGCGGATAATTAGACATAGGCGAAAAATTTTTTTAGGGGCGGCATGGGCCGTAGGCCGACGAAGGAGGCCGGCGGAGGCCCGGCACTTCGGGGACAGAAGATATTAGTGTTATTTAATATGCGAGCGAAGCGAGCGCGCGTTGAAAAAGCTTTTGCTTTCGACGTATTTGGTGACCATTAATCCATTTTGGTAACTATGTCTAATTATCCGCGTTTTCGCAAAACCCCTAGGATTTCCTAGGATTTCCGCGAAGATTTGAAGTATCAAATTATCCTACGACACATATAAATACACCCAACACGGTAGTTGTTTAAAATATAATATCCCATTACGGACACGTTTACATTTACAACGTAAACAAACCAGCCGTGTTATTTGTACCTGTTTCTGTTGCGACGTACGTTGTTTTTCAACGTTACTTCCTGGGGAACTTATTACGTGTTGTTGATTCTGTGGGTTAAATTTTGCTATAGGTATTCGAAATCGATAGGTTTGTGGCGACAACGACATCTATCGCAACACATGAGAACTAAAATGACAAATCTGTATCGCGCTATCAAAGTTATCCGCGACATTAGCCTATATAGAAAATCCCGACTTACATATATGTCGGGCAGTTAGCCCACCAGACACAACACCCGTCTGGTCGGAGGATCCTCCCTTTTCTATGGGGGATGTGGAACTTTACACCCTGTTCCTCATACCCTCCAAAGGTTTACGATATCGGTAATAATAATTATAATACATTTTTTATTCATAATTATAAGGTAACGTTTGTACAATTTTTCTTAAATCTAAATAAAGTTCACCAATAATTTGTGCCTGAACTGAGTAATCCTGTGTTTCAGGCGATTGTAGGTAACATTAATCTAACAAATAATCACATAATATATTAATCTTATAATTAGGTAGGTATGTAAAATGATCCTATAGAATAGATATATTGAATAGTTTGAGAGAGGTATTCTGCCAGAAACCGAATAATTCCCGAAGAGTTTGTTTGGGGTGTTTGTAATATTACATCCACATTTCCCCAGTTAAAAGTTTTAAATAACTACAAGCCTATTGCCAACAACAAGACAAAAATCCAGACGCCGCGCGCCGTGGCTGCTACTGAGAATTTCCTGATGGAGAAATCCAATAATACTTTGCCCGACCTGGGAATCAAACCCCTGTGGCCGCTAGAACAACGATGCAGTTTGGCATATCAGCCATCAGCTGATCAAAATGTATGGTAAAACCTTAAAATTCATTGAAACAAAAGTTATTCAGTTTCATGGTCAGAAACACCACACAAGAGGTCTTGCGTTTATTATATTATGTTACAAAATTTTAAGTATTTAAATGGATATAGTATGTTATCCTTAAGAGCTAGACATATGGTATCGCGGACTTTTCTGTAGATCTATATAAGATACACAATTACACTATACATTATTTTGTTATATCTTAAAGGGTTTAGGCAGCGTTTTCGTTGAAAGCTCCCAGACAACTTATTTTTTTCCGTCATAGTCAAGAATTATCGTTACTTAAACGCTTTCACCCCTGTTGACCGGGATAAAAAGTAGCCTATATGTTAATCCAGGGTATAACCTATCTACATTCCAAATTTCAACCAAATCGGTCCAGCCGTTTATGCGTGAAAGAGTAACAAACATCCACACCACATCCATTCTCACAAACTTTCACATTTATAATATTAGTAGGATTTAATAAGTTTTTGGTTATACAAGATCCAACTCAAAAGGAGTTCGATCTTTCCAAAAATAGATTTATCAGAAAATCAGAAATCGTTCTTTTGCTGTACTTATTTGCAAAAGTACAATGAACGGCTTTGGTACTCCGGGCCTTATGTATGTGGCGAGGTAACGTAACCATAGCGAGATCTAATTCGACGTCAACGCCATCTATCGAGTCATCGTACAACTTTGACCCGTGGCGGAACTTTCATAGTATAGTGGGTAGAATTTATTGCACAAAAAAAATTAAGAAAGTTGCAGTATTACTTTCTTAATTTTTTTTAATGTTTCATTAGTCACATCTTTTGCAAATAAATAACATATTTTAGTTTTTTATTTGTTTTTGTGACAAGGTATAAAAGAGGTAGGTACTGTTAGAAGAATTAAATATTTTGCTGATTAAGTGTGCTTTATTATGCACGTATATAATAAGCAGTCGTCGGTAATTATTTATTTACGAAAAAAAAATGGACTAACTTTCCTACTATAAAAATACAAGATTATAATAGGAAAGTTTAATAAAGTGTTTACTACTTACTACAAAAATAACATAAAGTGCAGTGATATGACTATTAATGATTTTATACCATACCTACTCTAAAAAGCTTATTTTATTCACGCAAAACAGTGAATAAAAAGGCCTTTTATTCACTGTTTTGTTTTTATTCACTATTTTGGTGTTTGAATTTGGAACACAAAAATATATCCGGTCTCTATTTCAATGCTTACACAAACTCCTTGCGCTAAGATTCGAAATTCAAAACTCTTTGGTGCAAATAAATTCTCGAGATTTGATTGGTCGATATTTGCGACAAGGAGTTTGGCATAACGGTACGCGTACACCAAATCCGTCATCGGCCGAAGTATGCTCGGGCGTCATCGGCCGAACTCGGCCGATCAAATCAAACGTAAGTAAATGGAAGAGAGTGCATACACTGCTACTACCGACGTCGTCCGACCGATTTTGTTCATTTACCTCATATAATTACGTTTGATTTGATCGGCCGAGTTCGGCCGATGACGCCCGAGCATACTTCGGCCGATGACGGATTTGGTGTATCCGTACCGTTAGATTAATAAATATTGTTTCACAAGTTGACCACCCTAATGATAATAATAAGAAAATTACGCTTAATTTCAGTCATTGCTCTAATTTTAATGTCCATTTCAATTAATGTAACAATTCTTATTTCTTGATTAAATTTCTATTTTCGCTTAAATTATGTCTTTTTTCGTAGTCATGATATAAAGTATAGTATGCAACTCTTGAATAAAGTACGAATTTATATCGAGGGCCATGAATCACTCGCGTCGTTCAGGATTCTAACAGTTGAATCACTCGCTGCGTTCGTGATTCAATCATTAGAATCCTTCACTTGCTCGTGACTCATCTACGGCCCTCGCTTTAAATCCGTCCTTTATTCACTAGTTGCATAATATACTATTATGCGCGACTGAAACTGAACTTTATTATTATCTGCGTTGTTGGATGAGTAGTTGCAAGTACTACTGCTGAGATTGTGGACCTGGCTTCGGTTTCCAGATCGTGTAATGGGATTTTTCCATAAGGAAGTTCTCAGTAGTAGCCACGTAATTTGGATTGATCCCGGTTGATGGCAATAGGCACGCCCCCTATTACATGGAGTTTAAACATAACTACCAAATCGTGTACTATGTACTCATAAGAATAATGTGTACACCTCTGCTTAACCATTTGGAAATTAAAGGCATGATATTTTTAACCGACTTCCAAAAAGGAGGAGGTTCTCTATTCGTGTGTGTATTTTTTTTTAATGTATAATAAACAAAGTGACGCAGCAGCGTTATTTTGTTTATTTATTGGTTCATCAACAATTCTTTACACAGCCTAAATGTTAAATTTATCTGAAACAACACAGTTTAAAATCTGCTACTGGCCATACTGACGGCGACGGCACACATTACGTTTTCCATAATATGTTTTCTGAATCTGCTTAAGTATTTGCGTCTCGTAATCATAATCTCATGTGACTGCGCTGATGATGCGTAGAAACCTAAACCTGCTAATAGTACTCCTACGTAGAAACTACTGTCGTGACATCGAAAGGCTTCAATATCGAAGTTCAGAGTATCGAATGTCCTAAAGATCTATATTTTACTTGTTGTACTACAAAAGTTATCGACAGAATAGGTGTAAAACTTTATTTTTATCGGATAATTAGACAATGGTGACCACATAATATCTGCGAGCAACTTGGAAGTAGCGCTCGTTCGGCTCGAGCGCATTTGGTCACAGTTTTAATTTTCTCCATTTACAATGACGAATCATACAATCTGCCTTTGACTGGTCAATAAGACAATGGCAAAAACATTTTTGTAACTAGTAGGTATTTTTAACGTAAATACAATAATCTGAAGACGCCGATCTCGGGTCTGATCTGGTGTCTCAGCAGCACGTTGGGATGCCAGATATTCATCGTTTTGTTTACGTCGAGCTTGGGACTGCTCTGGAGTCTCATTAGCTCGTTGAGATGCCAGATACTCAGCATGCTGTCGACGTCGACCTTGAGACTGATCTGGTGTTTCAGCAGCCCGTTGAGATGCCATATACTCAGCGTTTTGTTGACGCCGAGCTTGGGACTGCTCTAGAGTCTCATTAGCTCGTTGAGATGCCAGATACTCAGCATGCTGTCGACGCCGATCTAGAGACTGATCTGGTGTTTCAGCAGCTCTGTGAGCTGCCCCACGCACCGCCTGTTCAAGCCTTCGCAGTTCAGCTTGTGGAAACGTCTCGTTAAGTCTAGCTACTTTCATAACTCGAGCTCGATTAGAGCTTTGGGAAAGATTAGACTTACGCTGTTGACCGGGATAAAAATTCCATTCGATATTGTAAAAAAGCTATATTACCCACTCCTAATATATATGTTAATCCAGGGTATAACCTATCTACATACCAAATTTCAACCAAATCGGTCCAGCCGTTTATGCGTGAAAGAGTAACAAACATCCACACATCCATTCTCACAAACTTTCACATTTATAATATTAGTAGGATAGTAGGATTAGTAGGATAGGACTAGGAGGATAGGATTAAGCTTAGAAAGAGAAATATATTGTTTGTTATAATTTCAACATAACTGTTTTTCTTTCTAGCAATTTCCATCATCAGATAGAGTCTAACTACTACAACCCGACACGTAATACATCCGTCTAGGGAATACAGAATACATGTTCCACCTACTGTATTCATTTAGCAGCGAAATGTTAGTTCGTTCGAGATCGATGCTGGGAGCCTTAAGAATAGAGGGTTCAAATTAGATTTAGGTCTCTTACTGAGAGTTTAAGTTATTTGTTTATTTACTTGTTTACTGCTAGAGTTTAAAATAGTGTGGATGTAGAAGGTAGTTTAGATGTTGAAGTTCTTGTGTCAATTAGGAGACTAATTTGACTTGTCTTCTAAATGTTTTTTTATTTATTTATTTCTTTAAACTGCCTCGTTGGTTTAGTGGTACAAGTGTTGTTGGGTTTTCCGTCAGGACTTTTTTAGTAGCAGCGAGGGGGTCTGTATTTGGCTGCGGGTGTACGCAAGAGATACCGCGGCCTCGACATGAAGGGCTAAGAAGGAACATGGGTGGTTTTTAGTCAGTAGAAGTCTGACA
The DNA here is from genome assembly GCA_949774965.1 of Diarsia brunnea. NCBI lineage: Eukaryota > Metazoa > Arthropoda > Insecta > Lepidoptera > Noctuidae > Diarsia > Diarsia brunnea. The sequence continues at coordinate 4,405,899 of OX459014.1, read as the reverse complement.
CTCCCTTTCGCTCTGCCCAAGAGCGAGTGGGTGGAAAATCATCAAATGACCCCTCATTTGATGATTTTCCACCCACCATAAAAAAAAAGTTGTTTGTATTTGTTCCCGTGCCGTAAATTACTGCCGAATTTTGGGAGTACTAATGAGTACACCTCTGTACAACCCGGAAAACAAGCGTGTTGTTATGTTATCATCATAATTCTCCTGCCCTTTTTTTTTTTTGGGTGGGTGGAAAATCATCAAATAACGCTCTTGGGTAGAGCGAAAGGGAGTGTCAGACTTCTACTGACTAAAAACCACCCATGTTCCTTCTTAGCCCTTTATGTCGAGGCCGCAGTATCTCTTGCGAACAACCCGCAGCCCGCCGCTTTCTCATAGAATAAACTTTAGGGTGTTCAGTTTGAATAGGCAAAAGAACTTTGAATATGAATTAATGTTAAGTAGTTTTACAAAAGGAGACTTTATCGTCTCTTACTATGTTTTAAAACGGAGAAGCAGACAATGTGACGTTCTACTCGCGGTCAAAAATGTACAAGTCTGATGACTGGGCCTATCCCTATAAATTTGGAACTTTGACCCCCAATATCTCCGTAACTAGGAGGTTCCCAGGTATGGTCTAGAACAAAAAAATGATATCAGTGGTGGGGAGAACAAATGCCCTTCGTTTGCGTTAAGGGTACTTTTACACCCTATATAGTCACATACACAAATACCCAGACCCGAAACAACTATCTGCAGGCCATACAAATATTTGTTCCGTGCGGGGATCGAACCCGCGACACGCAGCGCAGCAGGCCAATCGCTTAGCCACTGCGCCAACCGTGCCGTCAAACTATAAAACTATAATAAATAATTTCTATAAAATTATTACAACTAAATATTTACAAAATAGGATTTATTTATATAAAGTAAACTACCTAACTAAATAAACAACAGTAGTAAACTAGTCAATATCGTAAACACCTATAATTTTGACTTATTAAATCAACAAACAAACAAACAAAACAGTTTAAAACTCAAACCAAACCAACAAACGCTATCAAACATTGCTACTCAACAATCAATACAAATTCCACTGTTAGTAATTATTTCTATAATTTGGCAACTTGTGCCAGTCACAACGAATCGCGGGCCGTCAAGAAGATTAATGCCCAGTGCCTAATTAGAAAAGTTTTCCTACAGCTATTTAATGACCCCGGTTGGACTAGAAACAGAATTGGAACAGGACACACTGGCGCACTGTATTACACTGTGTTTCTCTGTGTTTACTTACGGAGATAAAAGTCTGTTTGCACCAAGGCAATAGTCAGTATGCGGTGTAAACGTAACGTCAAATGAGCGATTATGAACCCAAAAAACGTAATAAATTCATAGACTACAGAAACCACAGAATACCATCTGCTACAATTGTTACATAATCCTTTTGTTTTACACATTATATTTACTCATATTTCAAACATCGGTATTCAGCTGCATCCTGTTAAATTATTAGGTAATGTAAAAATAGAAGTGGCCTGATTTACTGCCAGTAGCAACAGCTATCTGCCGTAAAACCCTAGTCGATATTGGTCCAGCCGTTTCCGAGATAAGCCGGAACAAACAAACAGACAGACAACAAACGAATGGTTTGTTTGTCTTAAGTATCCTATATACATTCAAGAAATTTATTTTTCAATTAATCTTTTATTTTTAAATTACAAACAGACCGTTTAATTTTATTTGTATGTATTGTATAGATTCAAAAATCGATGTATTGACGTTACATTTACACCACGCGCTCGTGCTTAGGACCTCAGAACAGTTTATACTACCCTTGTACTGCACTTTCCTTAATCGATCTGTGTTGGATTCTACAGACTTGTGAGTCCGACAATTCAAGGGGGATCCATTGGACAATTTAAAGTGGAATTAAAGTGGAGTTAGTAGAGAATTAAAGGAAAATAGTAGACGTACCGTACCTGTTCTACTTGGGTCCTTTGTGTGGTTGGACTGTGTTTTCTGGTTGTCGAGTGTGAGGTGTAAATTTGGTTTAAGTTTAAGTGTTAAGACTTTGACAGTGTTCGAGTTTTGAATATAAATAAGTTTTGATCACTATAATAATTTTGGTCTTAAAATATAATTCTGTAGTTTGTGATACCAAAGATAGTGAGAGATTGATTTTGTGATATTTGTTTTTATTTTGAACAAATGTTGCGACCAACATTGAAATCGCGAAAAACAGTCAGCGGTACGGTAATACTATACTGTAAAAGCACTGTTTTTTGTTCAATCGGTAATGTTACTTTTCATAAAAACGAACACAAACATTTAAACTCACATACAAAAATAGCCAGACCCGGAAAATCTTCCTTTAGGCCATACAAATTTTGTTTCGTGCGGTGATCGAACGATATACAGCGTGGCAACCAGTGGCTCAGCCATTGCGTCAACCGTATCGACACCCAGGTATTCTTTCAATTAGTCCCAAACATTATATAGACAGTAATCATTTTACCAATACAACTAATGGCATTCGAATCCGACCCGCTAGACTCCTTCGTGGAAAATTTGTTTGTTTTTTATCTGTATTTTGTATTTAATTTTCTAGGAATACGAATACTTTTAATATAATTTGTGTTTGTATCATTTTTTGAAATTCCATGAAATCCTACTAATATTATAAATGCGAAAGTTTGTGAGAATGTATGTATCGATGGATGGATGTTTGTTACTCTTCACTCTCTTCGTCTCTTTCACGCAAAAACTACTGAACGGATTTGGATAAAATTTGGTACACAGATGGTTTATAACCTGGATTAACACATAGGATAGTTTTCATCCCGATTTTATCTTCCCGTGGGATAATTTTCGAGTTGTGGCGGACGAAGCCGCTGACAATAGCTTGTAAAATATAACAATAACAACATCCTACTGTCCCTACGGTTAAAACAAAATATGATACAGTGTGAAACGGCCGTGTGCATTACAAAAACATACATTTAGTAAACTAGCGCTCTTATCATTGCCGTGCATATAAGGCACTTAGGCACATGCACCCTTTTTTTTTTTTTTTTTTTTTTTTTGGGGGTGGGAAATCATCAAATAACCCCTCCCGCTCTTGGGCAGAGCGAAAGGGAGTGTCAGACTTCTACTGACTAAAAACCACCCATGTTCCTTCTTCGCCCTTCATGTCGAGGCCGCGGTTTCCCTTGCGGACAGCCCGCAGCCTCGACAGGCGTCGGCCCTAGCGGGCCCCTTCCATGTTGCTGACATCTCTTTGAGGCGCGCGTGGAACACGAACGCGCCGTCGACACGGCCTGTCGTCGTCATAAGACGGACGGACGGCGAGCTTACCCATCACTCACCGTCCACAGGCCCGCGTCTACGGTGGCCGGAAGCCATCACGTGGCCCCCGACGCCCGGAGCGCCTCCCGCGGCGGCTGGGACGAGAGGTTCTCTCCCTCTCACGTTCCGCCACCTCCTTCGCTAGCATCACTGCTTCGCAGAAGGAGGCGACGGCGTCCCATTCCTCCTCGCCCCGGACCATGGCTTGCACCAGGGCCGGACGCGAGAGGTCGCCGCCGCCGATCGCCGCTACGAGAACACGGCGGGGCTCCGCCCAAGCGGGGCACACCTCCACAGTGTGCTCCACCGTGTCCTCCGGCCGATCCTCGCAATGGTGGCATCCGGGCGTTTCCTCCCGCCTGATTCGGTGCAGGTACCTCCCGAAACAACCGTGTCCGGTGAGTACCTGCGTCAGACGGAAGGTGAGGGCGCCGTGGCGCCTCTCCAGCCACTCCTCAAAGAGGGGACTTACCGCCACTATCGTGGCGTGCCCTGCACGGGGTTGCGACAGTCGCTCTCTCCATGCCGCCATGAGATCGCACCGGAGGTCTGTCCGCTGCGCAGCAATTAGCCGCGGCAACGGAGTGACCCCCCGGTGCAGCGCCTCCGCGCGCCATTCATGCAAGCGCGCGAGGACTATCGCCTCTAGATCCCACGGCGGCAATCCGGCAAGGAGGTTCGCCGCCTCGCGGGAGATCGTGCGGTACCCACGGACTAGCCTCACGGCCATTACCTTTTGGGGCGCGTTCAGGTAGTGGGCGGCCCGCTTCCTCAAAGCACTCGCCCACACCGGGGCCCCGTAAAGGGCCATGGACCGCACGATCCCCGCATAGAGCCTCCGGCAGGAGGCGTTTGGCCCCCCCAGATTGGGCAGGAGCCACCTGAAGGCAGCCGCCGCCCGCTCCAGTCTGGGAGCCAAACGTCGGAAGTGCTCCACGAAGTTCCACCGGCTGTCGAGGACTAGTCCGAGGTACTTCAAAGTACACTCGACGCCGATGGGAACCCCTCCCACCGTTAGCTGGGATCCCGACGGTAGCACATTCCCACGTCCATGGAAGCCCATGGCCTCCGACTTGTGAAGTGCCACCTCGAGACCCAGCTGCCGGATCCTCTCTACGACTACCGCAACCCCGCGTGTCATGTTGTCGGCCGCCGCCTCGTGCGAACCCCCCTGTGCCAGCACAAGCGTGTCATCAGCGTAGCACACTACGCTGACACCGCTAGGGAGGTCGGCACGCAGCACCCAGTCGTAACCGATGTTCCACAGGGGCGGGCCCAGAACCGATCCCTGTGGAACACCGCACGACATCTCTCGCCGGTTCCATTCTCCGTCTTGACCGGGGTAGATGACAGCCCTGTCTGTCAAGTAGTCCCCGACTACACGACGAAGGTAGGCCGGCACCCGGTGATACCGGAGTGCCTCCCTAATGCAGCTCCAGGGCATAGTGTTGAAGGCGTTGGCGATGTCGAGAGACACCGCCAAGACCACACCGCCCCGAGAGACCGCAACCCCCGTCGTGAGGGCTCTCACGCGCATGATGGCGTCCACCGTCGAGCGCCTCTTGCGGAAACCAAACTGGTGTTCCGCAAGATCCGGACCCATCCCCTCAAGGTGCTCGGCGAGGCGGTTTGCAATTACTCTTTCAAAGAGCTTGCCCACCTCGTCGAGCAGCACAATGGGCCGGTATGCGGACGGCGAGTCCGCAGGGCGCCCCGGCTTCTGGATGAGGACCAGCTTCCCCGTCTTCCAACGAAGCGGGAACTGGCCTCTTTCCATGCACGCGCTTAAGAACCCCTCCAGTCGGGGCCCAAGAGCCTCTGAGGCCAGGACCCAGGCTTTGCCAGGCAAGCCGTCGGGTCCCGGGGCGGTATTTTTGGCCTTGAGCCTTCGTACCGCCACTCGGCACATGCACCCTTTTTTTTTGTTGGGGGGATGGGAAATCATCAAATGACTCAACCCGCTCTGGGAAGAGCGGTAGGGAGACTCAAACTTACTACTGGCTAAAAACCACCCATGTTCCTTCATAGCCCTTTGTGTAGAGGCGCGGTATCTCTTTCGACCAGCCCGCAGCCCCGACGGATAGACAGACATCTTGTGATATTGAATAGAGGGAAAACTAATGTAAGAGATTACTATTTAAAGTAGGTACGCCACGAGTCACAAGTCGCCATGGTACTCACGCAAAGGAAATCAGGTTTAAGATCATTTATTCTCATAAGAATTACATTATTCACTTACATGAGAATATTAAAAACTAAACATAAAAATAACAAAATTTGGGGAGTATTACAAAAATTAGACATCGATTAAATTAGTGTTTTGAAGGTAGATTACAAATCATATGGACAAATGTTAGTTCGATACATGTAAACAAGTATTCTTACATCGCTTATCGAAATATGTAACGAAAACGCGTTTCTTGACGAGACGTTACTGACACAAGTCACGTGTCTTGACGCAAGACGCGTCTCTTGACGCAAGTCGCGATTGTTGACTCAAGTCGGACCCAAATCGCAAGCGATCAAGAAATTCGAAATTTGCTAGATTCAATATTACCGTTCACGTAGTCTTCAAACAAGCATACATCTGCAAGCATACAGCTGTACATCCAACTAAGTAATTCTTCGTAAAAAATTTGCAGGCTGGGAGATGACCAAAAACTTTACTAAAATATTTAATAAAAATAACTGCTTAAAAACGAGAAAATAATTCGACAACGAATCGAATATACCGAATTAAAATCTGTAAAATTGGCAATAAATATTGGAAATGATAAAATATACTTCACAGAAATGATTGATAATGATGATAATTGTTGATGCCGTAGAGATTCCAATCAAAAACATTATTTCGAAGTATCGCAGGGATTTACTGGCTTTTATGTTTATCAGTTTTAAAATCGAATAGTATATTTTCAGTCAATGGCAGAGTAGGTGCAGTTATTTTTAATTTTGCAAATAAAATATAACTAACCTGACTTAGTCATGCATTCACTTGCTCCTAGCCGAATTCATTTGAGTTCGGCGCAGCATGTCTTCTTCTTCCATACTTCTCTCTTCTCTACTTGCCATTTCAGCCTTTATTTACGTAAAACATAGTCCATCTATCGTTTCTGTGGTCTTGTTGTGCTCTTATACACTTCCCTCATTCAATTCTCAAAACTTTCCTCACGACTTTTTCCTCACTCCCTCGCATGACATACCCTCATCACGACAACTGACTACCACGCACGTTTTCTCATTCAGATAATTCATTCATTCACAGACTTTCTCTTACGTTCTCATTTCTGATTTCCACCAAACTGACTCAGTGTTGAGTAATAACTCTGCTCACAAAAGGTATCAAACTAATCGTGAAGCTTTCTATCACATTTTTGTTGACAATACTATTCCGTTCCAATTCATAGAAGATTATTATCATCTTTTGGTACAAATTCTGCTAAGACCTTGTAACGCCATATTATTTAAGAAGCCAAAACTACCCTTCATCAAACAAAAAATGTCTTCGAATCCATCAAAACCAGAAGCACTTTCAGCACAAATTCCTTGAAGGAAACTAGCCCAGTTTTCAACTATAATAACATCCATTTATATAAAGGTTTTCTAGTCGGGAACACACGCCATCAGCTTTCGTGTCCAAATGGGTATCATTACCAGCGAGGTACTGAGATGAAATATAGAAGACTGGTGTAACAATACCGGCTGATAAATTGCTCCGAGGATTACAAATGTTTGCTGATTCTTAGCCTTTTTGTTTGCTGAAGAAAGGGCTCGAACGCTTTTTTAAAAGACACGCTTTTTTGGGATAAAGGACGGCTATTTAAGGTCCTTAGTTAAAGGCCTTATCGCGATCTTTTTATTTTATTTTTTTAAGTTATTTTTCCGGGATCACTGGCAGAAGTCAGGCGTCTGGAAGGTGTTTTCTGAAAAGGTTTGTCGTGAAAAATGGTTCTTATTGTTACGTTGTTATTGTATTGTTCCGGTTTAAATATAATTTATCTATCCATTTGTAAACAGAAAATAGGTAACTTGCTGCGTAGAACTTGCTAGTACGTTTTTTAGAATTGTGTGGTTTATTACTGTTTTCCGATATCTTAATTTTTGATAAATAGCACAATATCACGCCGAAGGGTTAGGCAGAGGTATTTCACCAGTTATTGTTAAGTCCCATTTAATAGGGGGCGATCCATCAACTGACCACAAATCCAGACTCCGTGGCTGCAGAGAACTATCTGGCCAAATTAAGGACGTGAGTAACATGCAATAAATATTCACTTACACATCACTTTAAGTCGCCTTACCAATTTAATTTCTATACAGTAACTTTTTAACCCCAAACAGAAAAAAAGTTGAATGTCCTACATTTACAAAATTAACGACAAAAGTATTGAAATAAAACCAGACTTATCTCTGAAACAAAACATTATTTTTGTTATTTAAACGGCCGTTCCCTTATCACGTGTAAATTGTATATTTTTTCAGACACTCCTGTCTGTTGTGGTTTCTCTCGTTATTTTTTCAAATGTATGTGTATCTGACAGGTGTAATAAAGCAACGATGAGGTAGGGAACTATATACGTGTGTGTGTGTGTGTGCGTTTTATACACAGTTTTCCTCGCCTGCGTAGATTTTTAGTGTGAGTAACAAGGATAGAAGGGCCAATATTTTGGTGAGTCTGTTATTATTCCTGGAATTTATGTTCATGTTCCACATGCTCATATAAAAAATAGCAAAGTTAATAGGTTTTTTTTTTAATCACCATCATAATGCCTATAATGTTTCCACTGCAAGGACTCGGGCATCCTCTCTAGGAGAGGGATGAGTCCAAGCGGGCCCAGTGCGAATTGGTAGATGTCACATGTCTTCGATTTTTTTGGTTCTAAGACATGCCAGTTTTCCTTCACCGTTTTGAGAGCAGTGGTGATAAAATAAATTACACAAATAAATGAGTCTGCCTGGGTTTGAACACACGACTTACTATTCGTAAGTCGAGGCCGCCACCACTGGGCCACCGCTGCTTTATTGGAAAATATACATCAACCTGAAATATAATTTAATTCTGGAACCTAGTCAAAAATGTTTGTAAGGTTTTTCGAGAGAATAATACACAATCTCTTATTAAATACAATCGAAATATTTCTAAAAACAATTCAGTAACATTATGTCACTTTCAAAGCAAGTTTCTAATAAAGTATTGATAAAACAAAGTGTTGTCAAAAGCTTTTTAATCAAAAGACAATGTCAACTAATTAAAACAAAGAAAATTAATGAAACTACATTGTTTCTTCATGTCTCTCTTAAAAGATATTGAAATATCTTTCAACTTTGTTGTTCAAATAAAACAAAAACAGCAATTGTTTTCGTCTTTTGACTCTTAAAGTCATACAAGTGACAAAGAAAGACGAGACGACAAATAATTGTATTTAAAACAAGATTTTGCCGGCGGCTTCGCTCGAATTACCATGTTTTAAAACCATCACAGAACACTTTATAGATCGAGAATAGTGTAACTTCCTCTTAGCATGTAATTTCCGTGAGCGATAGTTGAAGTAGTTCCAAATGTTAGATGTTCCTGAAATCCAGACAGACAACTTCAAAATGTTACCTCTTTATTGTTTGACTTAGTGTGAGTATAATAACAAAGATTTGGATTAACTTTCATTTTTACTTCAAAAGATGCAAGCTTTTTGTTGGAAAGAATTGAAAAAAAAACAATAAGGTTAAGTGCGTAGTAGTCGCAACAGCCGTGCGTGTATGAACGTGGGCAAGACAAAAGAAGTAAGTGTTGATCGCACGTGGCATTTTGTAGTTTCTGCCTATCCCATGGGCAAAAGCCATAAGTTTGTTAATGTCCATAAAACAATTAGACGCAACATAGCCAGCAATGAACACAATTTTATTATACAATCGCCTTTCCAATCCCGAAAAACTACAACTAACCCCAGTTAAAACTCTTCAGTTTGCCTTAACAAAGCACCAAACAGCGGCGAAACAAATAATAAGTACAGTCACAACACAACAGAACGCTGCAACGAACACAACATCTTTTATTTTTACACAAAGTTTAAATTTAAATCTCTTTAATCACCAAAGAACAGAATCAAAGCGCGGCAAAGTTATTTATTCCCGCGAGTTCACTAGATTTATAAGGCAAACTTGTGAGTTCACCTTCTTTGTCACACTATATTCCTTAAATTTTGTGTTCTGAGTTATAAGCGGAAGCGGGAGGGTAACAACATAATGCAGTGGTTTAAGGCTGCTCTCTCGAAAAAGCTTAAAAACAGCTTGCAGATGAAACAGCTTTTCACCGGCACTTACAGGGAAATTACCTCTGAGAAAAATTGTTAGTAATCTACATGATATGGTACGTAATTTGGTTTAGCCATAATTTTTCTATCGGTAACACATAATAAGAAAAAAAATCCACAAAATCACCTCCAAATCGTTGAATTGAACCATTTTACTCCTTCATTTTTTAATAAAACAATATAAAAAAAATATCTACTGCTTTGAAATACAAAGGAAAATAATTTGGTTTTGTTACTTTTTAAAAACATATTGTATTATTTTAAAAATAATAAATGAAAAATGCGTCCGTTTAAAGTCCGTATCTACGACCGAGAGGGGTAGTTTGTATGCACAAGGTCATTGGCGTGAATACAAGCCTTAATGGTCCATGATAAAAGAAACAAGCTGCTAAACGGAGCCATTTCAGATGCTATTTACCCTTGCTTGCCACCGACTGTACAATAGTGATGACACTTTTCAAATTGTGAATTTTATGTTTTAAATTTTATTTTTTAAAAAATATATTCTATTTCTTAAAGTAGATAAACCTTCATAATATATTTGAAGATAAAAGATAGTGTCACTGGATTCCTTATTAATTTTTGTTGATAAAAAGTATAATCGCCTCGAGTTTTAATATTGTTTTAAAACATCATTATCATTCTCTTCCCCTTCATCATCATCATCATTGCAGCCATAAAACGTCCACTGGTGGTCATAGGCCCAGATGGGGGGGATTTGCCATAATCGCCACGCTTGGCAGGCGGGTTGGCGATCGCAGTATGTTTGTTACGATGGCACAGAGAACGCTGCTGCCCATTCTCTGGTAAGTCCCTTAGTCGCCTCTTACGACACCCACGGGAAGATATGGGATGGTGCTATTCTTTACGTCCGACACATTTTTTTTTTTGGCGGGTTTAAAAACATCAAATACCCCTCCTGGTCTTGGGCAGAGCGGAAGGGGGTGTCAGACTTCTATTGACTAAAAACCACCCATATAGCTTACTTAGCCCTTCATGTCGAGGCCGCGGTATCTCTTGCGAACAACCCGCAGCTCCGACGGGTACACCTAGGTCCTTATCCTATCTGAATATTTTTTGGGGCCGCGCAGCTAGTCTTCTTCTTGTGTACGCTCATAAAACTCAATAAAATAAAATAAACCATTAAAATTACTATAAAAGGCTATTATAATTATTATAAAAGTGAAATGTTAAAGTTAGACAGCTGTTTATTTTCCCTCTCTCCGCTCGTCACTTGAGCATACATAGACTCAGGAGCAGTTTAAATTGCTTTTTCAGGCACAGCGCTTCTATTCAGGCCCCAACAATACTACAAGTCTTAGATTTAAATTTCCTTTGCCAATTCTCAAAAGATACTTTGTAAATGAGCTTTGAGTAACAACTTCGAATTCAGAAATTTAAATATTCTTCAACTTTTGGACCTGCCTTTAGTTTAGCCACTCAGTTTGCTGAAGATCTTCCAATTAAACTGATTCGGAATAAATTGAGATGGTTCTCTATTTAGGCAAGTAGCTTATTTATATTTCAGTGAAACGTTTGTAAAGAGAAAATTTAATGGCACTTGTAAGTGATCTTTAAACCCATCGTCATAATTGAGACCAAGATTGTGTATTAACTTGAGTTATGAAAAGCGAAAACCGTTTAGAAGTTGAAGATTCGACGTGTATTGGAATATGTGACAAAAAAGAGAAGATTAATCATAAATGTTTATGAGTAAATTAACAAAGTCATTAATATTATCGTTAATACTAATAACGGGATATATACTATTTGTGTGTGTGTTCTGTGTGTGTGTTGTGTGTGTATATATGTGTATGTGTGTATGTTGCTGTGTGTGTGTTTTGTGTGTGTGGTGTGTTGTTTACTATGTGTGTGTGTATTCGTTCTGAGTTTCCGATATTTCAGCGCTGTTGCAAGCATCACGGATCTCTCCCCGGAATACGTAGCCCCGTTATCAATGTTAATGATAATAAATGTATTTGTTATTAATATTTTGACCGACCGAATGTATTTAGAGAAAAAGTATAATGCCCATTTAAAGAATTTTTTAGTTAGTTGTACATAAATTGAACTACTTAAAATAAATAAGTTGCAAATTATTATTACTTTTTGGTGTCATTTACATGAAATGCAATTTTCTTCACTCCTTTGTGTATTTGAAGAAAAATAAACCAGTTTATGAAACTGAGAAAACCATGAATGTTTTAACGCATGACGACAGAGAAAACTAAAGCTATCCTACAAGCAGTTCTATCGTAAATCGTAAGTCGTAGACAGTTTACATCTACATACTACTGCATTAGTAAAAGCACCGTAAACTTTAGTGTCGTAGAGCTGAAAATGTCTACATTCACTCAATTCTAAACTCTGAATAAAATTGTGTATTTGACGCACGATTTGAAGGATGGTAGAAAGGTGTGCATAAGGAAGTAACCCATCGGAAAAATCACATCATCATCATCATCATTTCAGCCATATAGCGTCCACAGCTGGACATAGACCCCAGAAGGGGGGGGATTTGCCATAATCGCCACGATTGGCAAAAAAAAACACATCACTCATGTTCAATTCATCACGATTGTAATCCCCTAAGTTTAAGTAAGGGGTCCCGTTGGGGCTGCGGGTTGTTCGCAAGAGATACCGCGGCCTCGATATGAAGGGCTAAGAATGAACATGGGTGGTATTTCGTCAGTAGAAGTCTGACACTCCCTTTCACTCTGCCCAAGAGCGGGATTATTTGATGATTTTCCATCCGCCAAAAAACAGGGGTGTATGTGAAGTACACTTACATTTAGCAACTCATGTGTAGTAGAGGATTAGTCTATTGCCATCTACCGGGCACAAACCCAGACTTCGTCTGTTACTGAGAAATTCCTGATGGGAAAACCCAATATCTCTTGGCTTGACCTGGACATCGAAGCTCATTTTTACCAATAGCACTTGCAACTTCTAGACCAATGAGGAAGTAAAAATCATTATTAGTTACACTAACAAGCAAAAATATGTATATACTTTTAGCAAAATTCAAAAGCAAATTTCTTGAGAAATAATTGTTTCTACTTTAATATAAGATCTGTTTCGTAATAGGCAGTATGGCTTTCAAAATGCTCTGTTCGTAAAAACGTAAAACGTCAATAAACACAGTAGACGAAAATCACTTTTGAAAGTTGCTACATGTACTTAAACATATTGGTGCTCGTGGCTTACTCTAGTCATTCCAATAACAACTTACATCACAAATACAAACCAAACTCTTCTAAACTCGTCCATTACACGCCACTACGGTCCAGTTCTCACAATTCTATAAAAGTACATAGAAACGACGCAAAGTTTAAAACGCTTCCTAAAACGAGAGGTCAACGTCCTCTATTCTCAGGTGTGCGGTAGACGGGATTCATGGGGAGAATTTCTTTCGCGACACAGAAAGAAACTCGACCCTTACCATTTGTGCTTGAGTTGTATAATATTTAGTTTTTCGTATATTTTCGTTTTTATTAGGTTTGGTTTTGGAATATACAAAAGTAAAAAGAGAGAAAAAGTACAAAAGTAATAATGTACATGCATATTTCGTATTAACAGTCAGCCTAAATAAAGTTCATACTCGTCTGTTGTTGTATGTTAATTGTATTTTTAACTTATTTTGAAATAAGAGATGGTTCTAGTATTGGCTGTATGTTTTTTTTAATGATGTTCATTTGATATTTGAACTTTTTTTGTAGTGAATAGCAAAAAAAGTCAATGAAACTGTCGGTTGCTTTTGACAAAGTTATTTTTAGGAAATAAAAACATTGCGCATTAATGTAAACGTATAAAAAGCCGAACAATAATAATATGTTTAACAAATCACAACCGAATTGATAAGTTTGACTCTATACTATATTGGTATCAAAATGTTATTTAGTAAAATGAACAAATATCTTCAATTCATTTCTGAATTCTTCACCCTATTGATGGTTACTTGTTCAATGTAACCATTTTTTTTTTGGCGGGTGGAAAATCATCAATTAACGTCCCTCTCTTGGGCAGAGCGAAAGGGAGTGTCAGACTTCTACTGACTAAAAACCACCCATGTTCCTTCTTAGCCCTTCATGTCGAGGCCGCGGTATCTGTTGAGAACAACCCGCAGCCCCGACGGGGATTCAATATAACCCTCACGCAATATATTGACTAGTCTTCCAAACCAACTAGTCGAAGACCGTCTTTATCCTGTACGTGTACAAGCGCCTCCAGGTGAAATTGCTTTGAGAGACCAATCAAAGGACTAGTTAGGCTTTACTTGTAACGATCACTTGTTAGACTAAAACCTTTATTGAATCGGAGGACATACACTTCTTGTAATATTGGTTTTCTTAGCGTTTAGTACTTCTATACAGTCTGGCCACTTTCATTTTTCATTTCAAAGTGGTGCTGCTTATCAAGAAAAAATACATCGATATTAAAAACTTGGTACATTTTTTTTTAGTTCTGTGTTGCCACCTGCACAGTTGGTTAACGTGTAGCACGTTTCGTCAGAATTGTCTTACTTTACGGTAGTTTACGTCAATTTCATACATTTTTAACTTTTAATCATCGTTACACTTCAATAAATGTAGTAAGTTTGACATTTCGATGCATATTTATTTGACAAGCAGCGCCCCTTTGAACTTAAAGTATTAAATATTTAAATTAATTAGCGAAATTAAAGTGGTAATTTTGTTTCGCCGACGGTTTTTTTTCGATTTTTTATAGTATAGCCTAGCTTTTATTTACTTTACGATGCAAGTAAGAAAACTTTAGAAAGAAAACTGAAATCCTAACAAACAGAGCAATCCAACTCCAACACCGGATTCAGATAATTCTCACAGAATTACAGTCAGTCTACAATGGTAGTTGCTTTCAACCGCTTGCACTTGAAACTTAATGTTTGTGAGCTCAAGAGATGTTTATTCTCTCTGAAAAGAACCTAGATGGTTCTGTACATGTTATAAAAATTTATTATTTTCTTCTTTGCTCTGACATTGCACTTCGGGATAACGTTTAGGTATTAGAGACTTGGGATTTGGACGTAGAATGGGTAAGTGCACTTAAGCAGAATATTGGTTCTTGTACAAAATTTAACTACTTATTGAAATTGCGAGTAGGGTTTGGGGATAACTGTGTAAGGACTGCTTGCATGTGTGTTTAAAGAATGCATCATAATTGAATGGATATAATCTTTAAGATAAAAGTTTTTAAACTGTTTTGGGGGACTGTCACTTGTAAATAAGTAAAGTAAAGTAAATTTTGACGTTCGAAAAGTGCTGATTATCAGCCTAGTTTGAATAAATGAGTTTTGATTTTGATTTTTGAACTAATATGGTAACACTTAATATAACACTTAATACGGAATATTTATCATGTTTACTGTTTGTTTCGAGTTATATAGTTCCCGATATTTCACCGCTGTTGCAAGCACCATGATCACGGATAAACTGAAGTTATTGCGGATGGATGGCTATGATCAAACTGATAACATGGTAAATATGTATGTCAGTGTTAATGATATTAAACTTTTAGTTTTTTCGTTTTATTTCCCTTTCTTGTATTTTTTTAAATATTTGTTATATGTTGTATGGGTACCTATTGATTTTTTATTGTCTTATTGTATGCTCGATATGTTTCTGCCACAAATAAAAATATTTTTTCTTTCTTTCTTTCAATGTCTCAATATCAAATTATTTATAGGCTTAAAAACTGAGTCTTTGTATGAAACAACTGGAAGTTATGGTCATTGCTATGAGATGTCACAATCTAACAGTAACAGCGCGAAATACTGAATTAATAACATAATAGAGGTAAGCAAAAGCAAACAGCCCCGATAATACCCCACCTCAAACTCGACTCCCAAGAAAAACATCTCTCCCAAAAACTCGCCTGCAACAAACTATACATGAGCTCAGCACACAAACTTGGTGAATTACAAATCGATTAACCACCAATTAAGCGGGGCAGACGGTAGCTCTTCACAGTAACGTGGTCGGATTGTGGTCGGAGTGAATGCGGTCCCTGTGGTTCAATTAAGAGTGCCTATATAACTGTAAATCGATTCATTTAAATCGAATTCTAGAGCTGTCACGGCATAATTTGTCTTCGAGTATCTTGTTCAGTGTGAAGATAACTTGTGTGTTGAGTCAATCAGAGACATTCAGAGGCTTTAAGGCTGAATTTTGCGTTGATGATTGTATAAGGTTAAAGCGTTTAGGTGTATATTGTTTTATTTATTTACTAGCCTTTTCCCGCGACTTTGTCTACATGGAACATAACCTAAAGCGTTCCTCAATAAACGGACTATTCAACGCAAAATAATTTTTCGATTCCAACCAGTAGTTCCTGAGATTAGACTCTAAACTCTTTATAATTCTAAGTATAGATATAATACTGTAAATCGATTCATTTAAATCAAATTCTAGAGCTGTCACAACGTAATTTGTCTTCGAGTATCTTGTTAAGTGTGAAGATGGCTTGTGTGACTGTGTGTTGAGTCAATCAGAGGCATTCAAGGGCTTTAAGACAGAATTTGTGTTCATAATTGTGCGTTGTAATGGCGTTTAGTGCTTTATTATTTGTGGTAAAGTAACTTGGTTGTGAAATTCGGTTGGATAGGCTGTTGCTCAAGGTAAAATACTGGTATTTAGCTGTGTTCGATTAGACTGAAAACTGCCACAAAACATGGTAAAGAAATGATCAGGCAAATGATAAAGTTAAAGGAACCCAGAACATGTGTTTTGTCCCGTAAGTTTTTAGCTCATATTTTGGTTCAGTCAATTTTTTTCCACCACCCTTCGCGGTTTCCCCACTATGCATCATTCAAGATCAAGATTTAAGCCTACTATTTTTGATTTTAATAACATTTTTAACAACTATTTACAAATGAGATGTCTCATTTTTCTCAAACGTAACGTCAATCTACACATAATTCGATTTAACGTCTGAATAGAAGCTTATCACCAGTATAGTTATCTCTTAGTAACACAGTAAACTCATATCAGTGAGGTATCAAAGGAATTGCTGTAAAATATAATTAAACTCGGCTAACAGCGAATCACGGATATAAACGGCTTTGGTAAGGAATTTTAAATTTTAAACTGGATTATCCGGATAACAGGATTACGTGCAGCAATGATGGACAGTTTCATCGTATATTGAGCTCGTTCAGTGCTGTTTGAGTTTCTTATCACAGTTGTAAAAGGCTTGAAATTTATGAACTTTTTATCTATATCGTTTGATGGTTTTGTCATGTGGAGAGGATAAGTGAAAAGGACAAACAAAAGGTATTTACAAGGTAGATATCAGTGGCAATACCGGACGCGATGGCAATCGGTGTGCGTGTATGAGAAAATATATGTTCGTAGACGAGGCAAAAGGAATAGGTGTGTAGGATCGTCGCATGTGGCGTTCTGTGGTTTCTGCCTACCCCATGGGAAAAAGGCGAGAGTTTATGTATGTATGGTTATCTTTATCGTGTTTGTGAACTAGTATCGAAAACAGGTTCTGTGTATGTGCTTTCGGTGATTTGTTTGTATTAGTTTTAATTGTTAATTAAACGACATTGTAAGCCTAAAATAGTCTTAATAGAAGAGAGAGTTTGGGCACTCGTGCTTGAAATATCAGTAAGTATCGATAGTTATAGGGTTCTCTTATCAGCATTAAACAGAAGTTCATTAAATACAAAAACAGGGATAAAAAAATCTACCTGAATCTTAGCACAGCCATCATTTCTTACTTAAAACTTACACTCTTTGCCAAAAAAAAAACAGAAGAAGAAAATATCTTAAAAAGCCAAAACTAAAACAACAGCAACATACTAAAATATTCTATTACAAGGGACGTCTAAAATTGAAGTGGGAGGAAAAAATAACGATAAAAAGCAATGAGGACCAAACGTGGTTTGATAAGTGTGGGTGGGAAGAGGGAATGTGCAATTCAGATGGTCCCACTGATTGTCGCTTCAATTCTACTTGCATATTTTTCACCCATATCTTTTTTTTGTTTTATTTTGTGCGGAACATTTTTATTATGTGGTGGAATGTCTATTAAGATTGTGAGGATAGACTAGCTCCCGTCGGGGCTGCGGGTTGTTCGCAAGAGATACCGCACCCTCGATATGAAGGGACATAAGGAACATGGGTGGTTTTTAGTCAGTAGAAGTCTGACACTCCCTTTCGCTCTGCCCAAGAGCGAGATTATTTGATGAGTTTCCACCAGCCAAAAACATAAAAATAAAAAAGGATAGACTAGCTGTTGCTTGCTACCTTTGTCCGCGTGATATTATTATAAAATATGACCTATTTCCCTATTTGATTTAGATTTTGTTAACAGTTTCAAACGTGTTTTTTTTGCACAGAGCCCTAATCCCGCCTCTAGAATTTATTTTTAAAGGGCAGATTATCTTTTTGACTTTCCTAAGATATAATATCCTGAACGTTTTAGATTTCTTACAATCAGCAGTTTATGGTTGACAGGTGGAATTTCCTACAACTCTTTTGAAAGTTCGTTATCTCAAAAACCACCCAGTTTGGACCCCAAGTTATCGAGTCAAAATGTTTGCAAATTAGGTCTAGTATCACCCATTTTAAGGAATGCACCCAATTACCAATCACCCTGTAAAAGATGTATATATATATAATATGTATATATATATATTTATACTAACACTTTAGTAAAAGACGTTATTTTGAAATTACAAACAGACACTTCAATTTTATTTATTTGTATAGACAGCAAGATATATTTTCACTATTGGTCATTTCCCACCTAATATTAACGACATGGGTACAGGTAGCTTGCTAAATCAATTTACTTGGTGGTTTAAACTGATCCAGAAAACGTCCTACTTTTGATACTGAGCAGGTATCAGCAACAAAGAAGTTCCAGGTCAATTCTTATTCAAGTAATCGAATTTCTGAATGCATAGAATACTGATTCTTTGCTGCCAGCTCGTGCAATCCCTGAGTATGCAGATTATGTAACTCAGAGAACCGAGTTCTAAAAATCAAACATAATTCATTTGCTGAAGAATATTAGCAGAATTTCTCTGGTGTAAGTTATTCAAATACAACGGAATACTTTAATAATTTCTATCAACAACAGATCATATTTAACATAAAATAACAGAGCTTAAACTAGAAGTACTTACCGAACAGGTAATATTATTTTGGCTCGGCAAATGAACCTTACAGCAATGGTTGAGGTACTGGCAATCAAACCTCTACGTGAAATCCCTCAGAGTGCCGCTGGAGTTGGTCAGAACCCTACCACCAGCGATGTGTGCCTTTAGAAATCCGCCGTGTAGAAAAAATGTACCTGCGACTTGGCAAATATCCCTGATGCGCTATAAGACGGGGCAGCTTCATCAGCATTAAACACATTCATCATTTCAAACGAAAGACGTCCACTGCTGGACATAGGCCTCCCCTAAGTGTCGCCATATAATGTGTCGCATTGACCGGTCCCGTGCGTCTCGTATCCAGTGGATCCCCGCAACCTTCACCAGGTCATTGGTTCACCAAGTGGGGCGTCTTCCGGTTCGGAGTCGCCACTCCAGAACTATTTGGCCCCATCGGCCATCCATTCTGCAAACAATGTGACCTAAGTCTGGCAATTCTTCGGATTACGTCGGTAACCTTGGTTCCCGTGTGGATGTCTTCATTTCTGATTCACACAATACATTGTGCTTTTACATGAAGATTGATCTTTAGAAATCAATTTATAAGCCGTGCCAACCAACCAGACTTCTATACCTTTCCCAGGACACATTCTCTTTAACCATACGAACAAGACCATCCTATCTCCTGTAGGACCCATCTAACAAAATACACGAAGAACATGTCAAAATGGGTAGGTAACATTCCTATTAGGATTTCACGGACCTTTTCAGCTGTTAGAGGCAACGCCTGACCACGTTTTATTTCAGACTACTTACAACTTCTTACAAGTTTGGAAGCGTTTTCTGTGAGTGCTGCGGGATGGGTCCGGGATGTCTTGCCAGGCTGACGATTAGAATGTTGTGTAATGGTCGGTAGTTCGGTGGTACTGTGATAATGGATGTGGTGTATCCTGTTAGTCTTCTATCTCAATTTTCCGTATTATAATTAGTTTGACAGCCCCACGGGTCGATTGTCAAGATTAAGTAATCCTTGCCGTGGTTAGTTCGTGCCAATCCGCCGCGCCATCTATAAGTACTACACAGGATCATATCATTAAGTTAATATTTTGGTGTTTTATTGAGTGCAAGAGCGAGCGTAGCGAGCTCGGGACTTGGGTCACCACGACTCGGAGAGGTTAGGTTAGAAGGGAACGGCGCGTGGTGGGGTCGAGATCTTTATCTTATCATATCCTAATATCGTCATATCGTCGTTCGTTGATCATCATGTTCTAGATTCTATCATCATCAGCCTATAATGTTCCCACTGCAGGGACACAGGTCTCCACCCTAGAAGAGGGATAGACTATAATCCACTACGCGGGCCCAGTGCGGGTTGGTAGATGTCACATATTATTATCTTCGAATTTTTTGGTTCTAAGACATGCCGGTTTCCTTTCGATGTTTTTCTTCATCGTTTTTAGAGCAGTGGTGATGAAATAAATTACAAAAAGTAATGCACCTGCCAACAAGTAATGCCTGCCTGGGTTCGAACCCACGACTGACTGTGACTTACTGTTGTCTGGGCCACAACCACTGGGCCACCACCGCATAGTGCACCGCACTATAACCGCATTATGACTTTATTTCCTGAAGGATAAGGCAGAGGTTAATAATGCTCTAATCGTTTTCTAAAAAAGTTATCAATCTCTTATGTATACCTCCGTTCAAATAATGCATCAAAATTGTCCCATTGTTTGTGTGGCAATACCATATTTATACTGTCAGCTTTGGCAGTCAAGCAGAGTAGACGTGTTACTAACTAGCTCCCGAGAAATCAATTTCATTGTACGCAATAAGAACCCTTAAAGTGAAAGCGATAAATATCGAAATTAGCATACATTGAGTGATACGGTAACGACTTATTACTTCTACACTTCGGCGCACCGGCAGCGTGAGCACCCCCCGCGCGCACCTCGAGTAAACGAGACAGCTGCATGTTCCACCTCGCTCGCGCGCAAGCGCCTACGCATAGACCGCAGGTATAGTGCAAAACTTTTAACTATGAGTGATCACCGCCCGCCACAATCCAGAAACGTACCAGTAGTTCAATCTTGTTCACACTCACAACCGGACTTATCCAAAATTTGTGATGATGATGCGAGAAGCAATGTTAGCTGCCGCAAAAGGAAAGAGAGAGAATGTTGCGACGTAATAACTGCACTCAATGAGTTTCGGGCGGAGATGATCTCAATACTTCAATCCAACTTGAAACCGATGCGTGATGACATATCTACTATGAAGGAACAAATAAATGATATTAAAAGCTCAACCAACACATTACTAGCAGAGCACAAAAGCATGAAAGAAAACATCTCAGTACTTCAACAAAATTGTGCAAACACGGAATTGAAGGTGTCAACGCTTGAAGTTGAAATTGAAAATATTAAATTTACAGCATCCAAATCAAGCACATCTGATATTTTTGCTGGTGAAAAAATTATTTCTGAACTTCAGGATAGGAATAATAGAAGTAAAAATGTGATATTAGTAGGCCTTCCAGAGCAGACTGTGGCAGATAGCAGTGCACGTCAAACTGCAGATGTTAACGCTGTACAGACTATTCTGCAAAATGTGGTTTTGGAAAATCTTAAAGTGGTCAAAGCAATCCGACTTGGTAAATACGTCCTTGGAAAAAATCGTCCGCTGAAGATATGCCTTAAGAGCTCTCAGGAAGCAAAGGAAATACTGCAGAATAAAAATAAAGTACCAAACAATATTAAACTATACTCAGACCAGACCCCTACTCAGAAGAATATAATAAAAGAACTGAGCCAAGAGTTAGCACGACGTAAAGAAAATGGAGAAAAGGACCTCATCATAAAGTATTTTAACGGCACTCCAAAGATCGTAGAGATGCCTTCAAAAAACTCCAACCCATAATCTCACCTATCTTGCAAAACCAAACCAACGAAACCATTACCTATCAACTATGTCACACCTACCAGGATCTATCTACATCAAAATCTACCTTAAATTTATTCTACGCAAATGTACGGAGTATCCGCAAGCGAGGAAAATTTGACGAACTGAAATGTTCCTTAAAATCGATCGGACACACAACCCATGTTATCCTGCTCACCGAGACTTGGTTGAGATCTAAAGAGGATGCGGAATCATTCCAACTGCCCAACTATACACATTATTACAATCTCAGAACAGACTCTAGAGGCGGCGGAGTTTCCATTTATGTGCATAATAATATAAATCATAGTGTAAACGAAGAAACCTACACTGGAGGTGTAAACTATCTTTGGGTAGGTCTAGACAAATATGCACTGAACGTAGGTTTAGTCTACAACCCAGGAAATATTAACACTACAGAGTTTCTTGAAGTATATTCATCACAATTGATAAGCAAAAAGCGTGCTATTGTCTTTGGTGATTTTAACATCGACCTACTAACGAAAAATGTCAAGAGTAAGCGGTATAGAAATGCCATAAAAGAATCTGGATACGAAATTATTAACAATATCAGCGAAGACCACTGCACACGTGAAACCACTTCAACAAAGACTATTCTCGATCACGTATGCACAAACTTGAAACATAAGGGCTTCCACATGGCAATTGTGGACTCACCCATGTCGGATCATAAGCAGATTTACCTAGCAATGAAAAAGTGCAAATCACCACCTCTAAAACGTGTCATGTATGATGGAGTGGACTACGAAAATCTCTACGAATGTATAAAAAATACAAACTATAAACCAAATGACAACCACTACGACAACCTCCAAAATTATATAAAATGTGCAATACTTGAAAGCAAAGTTACCAAAACGAAAGTCCTAAACCCACCCCAACAAGACTGGATATCCAAAGATATAATAGAAAAGATCCATGAAAGAAACGTAGCTTGGCACAACTTGAAGCAAGATCCAGAAGACGAAGATTTAAATAAACGATTTATAAAAGAAAGGAACAAAACTACAGTCAGAATACAAAATACCAAAAAGAAATACTACTACGAAACATTCAAGAAATACTCTGGAAACCCAAAAAAGATGTGGAAATTAATTAACACACTGTCCAGGAACAAGGTCAAAACACAACTCACTCCCCCAAATCTCTTAACCAGCGATGGGCCCGTAACCGACGGTAGTGAAATTTGTGAAACTTTCAACACCTTCTTCTCAACGATCGGTTCGACACTCGCTAACGCTATCCCAACGACACTGCAGAAACACAACGTAGACACCATGGCACAAGCAAAAGATTGCACTAATAATTTAACTAGTTTTACACCATGTCAATCGGACGAAATTTCAAAAATAATCGTTAGTCTTGATCCAAACTGTAGCATGGGGATTGACGGGATTACTACAAAAATAATTAAATGTATAAGGACCCTCATAATAGACAAACTGACAGCCTGCATTAATGAGCACCTAGCAGAGGGAACGTTTCCAGATGCACTAAAGATTGCTAAAGTCACCCCTATCCATAAATCTGGCACAAAAACAGACCCAAACAATTACCGGCCTATCTCTGTCCTTCCTATCGTGTCCAAAGTCTTTGAAAAAGTTATTTATTCGCGTTTAGACAAATATCTCACTTCTATTAATTTCCTTTACAAAAGACAGTACGGGTTTCGTTCTCTGTCTAACACTTTATCAGCTACAGCAGATCTTATTACAGCAACACAAACAAATATTGACCAGAAAAAAATAGCACTAGGTCTTTTTATTGACTTAAAAAAGGCTTTCGACACCGTTAGTCACTCAATATTGCTGCAGAAGCTCGGCAAAATGGGTGTTTCTGGGGTGGCACTTAAAATCATAGAATCATACCTAAAGAATAGGTTTCAAATAGTGAAAGTCGGGGAATACCAAAGTAAACCACATAGCACAGGCTCATTCGGTGTGCCTCAGGGATCAGTGCTTGGACCATTATTCTTTCTCATTTATATCAATTCCGTACACGAAATTTCATTACATGGACACATTTCCCTCTATGCTGACGATACCTGTCTTTTTTACTACGGTACTTCAATTGATGATATGATTAATCAAGCGCAGCAAGATTTAGACGTAATATCTATTTGGTTCCAGCAAAACTTACTTACAATAAACGCTGCTAAAACTAGCTACGTTATCTTTAAAGCCAAAAATAAAAAAATACCAGCTCACCCGCCCTTGACCATTGATAGCAAAATAATACAGCAAAAAGAGTACGAAAAATACCTTGGACTAAGAGTAGATTGTCAGTTAAACTGGAAAATACAAATTGATCACGTTAGATCCAAGCTTTCCTCACTTTTGGGCTCATTGCGGAATATTGTCCAATGTCTTCCTCTTCGAGTGCGCCAGACCATTTACAATTCTTTAGTAAAACCACATCTGATGTACCTCATTGAAATCTGGGGCAATGCGCCAAAAACTAATTTAAAGGACCTTCAAATTGCTCAAAATAAAATGATTAAATTGCTATTCCACTATGATTACCTTACACCTACAATTAAAATTTACAGAGAAACTAAACTCATGAACATCAAACAACTACATGCATACTGTACCAGCATACTTATAAGAAAAATTTTAAACAAGACGATTCACACACAAATACACTTCACTAAAATACATCAAATACATAATCGTAGCAGTCGTAGGAAGGATCACATTTTATTGCCGCGAGTGCGGACAGTCAATGGTGAGAGAACAATTATTTTTGCGGGAGTGCAACAATATAATAAGCTACCTAAAGAGGTAAAAAATGCGAGCTCATATAATGTTTTCAAAACTAAACTAAAGAATCACATTCTAAATGATCATACGTTATTTTAAACAAACTTGCCCTTCTGCAGCGTTACTTTGCTGTGGCACCGTGTTGACTTTAATTGTTCCTTTTGTGGGTGGATGGAAAAAATTTGCAACATTTGTGCTTCTTGAATGTTTTAGCACAATGTAATTTATAAACTATGTTTTATATTTTTAGTTTTTTTATATGTGTAATAATGATTTTGTTTTGAAGAAAAATATTACCTACTTAGTTTGTATGTCAAAGTTTTATGTTTTACCATATTTTAAGTTTCCAAATTGTTCTCAAGTAAGTGAAATAATTGTAATTTCTTTTTGAGAAAATAAATTCTTTAACCATACTCCAGGGCAGAGTCTTACAGACACTTTAGTTACGCAATGGTGTAACTGGTGCCCGTTTCTAAAAGATAACCTAGATAGGGTTGTACCCCTTTTTGTGCTTAACAGAAGACAGGATTTTTTTATTTTACAAGAACAATCTATAAAGACTTGGATCCCGCATCAAAATTAAGCAGAAGAAAATAACAGTGGAGTAGGAAAAGCAGGAGACAGAACCGAACATGGCGAATGGGTAAAAAGGGACGTGTAGAACTGGGATAAGCCTCATAGCACCACCGATAAATATTATCATTAATGTTTTTCCAAAGGCTACTGTTAATACCAACAGGGTAGTTGACTGACTAAAAAAATATGATTCTGTTTAGTCCGTCTGTTAGATTACCGAAAAATATTGGATACGTGTTTTTTGTTTTATCAAATTAATAAAAATTGACGAAAATAAAACGTGTCAACGATCGTGAGTGGGGGCTGGTGACGTCACATTCTGGTAAAAAATGTACTAAACTATGACGTCGCGCATCTTAAATTGATGTTTACGTGAAAAAAGAAAAATACGTGGCCAATATTTTTGGAAATATATCTGAAGGACTAATTAAATTTTTTTGTCAACTACCCTATTTTGATAAAGGAAATATTTTTATGATAGACGAAAAACCCAATAACAATTTGCCTAACCTTGGAGTCGAAAGACCCAGGACCTCATGCTCAACAGACACAATTGCGACCACTAGTGCAACGAAGGTCCTATCCTAGCAAATTCTGTTCAAATCTATACTATTAAGCTGATGAGTTTGTTGCTTTACTTGTTTGGTTGAACGCGCTAATTTCAGAAACTACTAGTTGGAATTGAAAAAATATTTTATTGTTAGATAGTCTATTTATCGAGGAAGGCTTTAGGCTATATACCACGCGGACGAAGTCGCGGGCAAAAGTTATCATAATTAAATATGAACGAATGCGCGTCAACCCTAACTACCACACCATCTCGTCTAGTCCCTTCACACGCAACGCCATCCCCTTACAGCAAACTTTAATACAGTTTGTTCAACTATTTGATAAATTCAACATAAAAACATATTCTTTATCTCACTTGAATAGATTCTGTACGTTCCAGAACTTTCTATTCAATCGTCCGAAGATTCAATTGTGACAGGATTGGACGAGATTTTGAATATTATTCCGTTTCTATTATAATAGAAAGTTTATTTTCCTCGTTCCTTGTAAATAAATAAATTGTTATTGCTTTCAAAAATATATACCTACTGAGTTTTTGGTTTATTTGTAGATTTTATGTTATTAAATGTTTGCCAATATTTTCCTTCTAATTCTTTTAAACGTCTACAACTGACCGTATCTGATTCTGTTTTTGTTTATTAGTTTTTTAGTAACTGTTTATTGAAAGTTTTTGATTTATATGAAGTAACTAAATGGATTGCACAGGTAAAGAAAGAAAATACAGGAATAGAGAGGCCTACGCCCAGCAGACGGGGAATTCAGGCTGTGGATGATAAGTTAAATTTAATCTGAAAACAGAATACGAAATCTTACCTTTTACCACATTTTGTTTTTCTCGATGATATTAAAAATCTTGACATCTAACTGTACATTACATGGGTGTTAAAATATAATAAGCGAAATGTGGGTGTAGTCACTAATAGATACACTTCTACCTAACATAATAATAATATTGTGAATAAAAGGCGTGATGTTATGTTTTGTATGTTATGTTAAACGAATACTTCAATGATAGCAGTGACGTATTTAAATGCCAAAAATGTTATGCTTTAACAATTCGTTTGGAATTTTAATGTGGATTTCATTTCAACTCGTTTTACATACAAGCGTTCCTATTTATGTTTTGTTTGAATGGATTCACATTCATCAGATTATGATACATACGTGGGTGTGGGTATTATTGAAGCTGTGTTTATTAATTGCTACAGAAAATTCCTGGTTTGTATTTTTCATACATAATATTGCACCAGGGCCGGGCTTGCACCAGGGCCGATATTCTTATGCCTCTTGGTCTATTTGAGTTTATAGATCCAGCATTGAAAGGTTTTATTTTTATTAAAACTGCGTAGTATAAGATGTGTAATACAGTTTTTAAATAAAAATACTGATTACTTACTCTGAGTAATGGGATGAATTACGTCACAAATTCGGTATAAAATAATACAATGTGATTTTAAGTATACTCATACTTGTGTGAATGCCATTGAGACAGTACTACTCAAATGTGAACGAAACAGCCACGTAATTTAATGTTAGTGCATTTAATGCAGAATTACAGTTATAACTAATTAAATTCTTGTCATTTTCTGCAAAAAAAATTAGACCCACATTTGTCGCAGTTTTAAAAAGAATTTATTACTTAGACGTTTCTCAAAAAGATACAATTCATCGGCACTAAAATGAACAATGTACAACAAAGTTTACGAAGACTGAAAGAAATAAAAGCCTTACAATATTTATTTTGTAACTTTGAAGACTGGTCTCATTGCAAGATAGACTATTTTTCTCTTTTTACATTCTCTTTGTTATGTTTAAATATTATAGAATTAAATGGAAAGAGAAGTAAAGCTATTTATGGTTTTAGCAGTAGCTTTTGCATATTTAAATCATAATTTATTTCAGACACTCAGAGCTAGGCGAGCTATGGAGCGAGCTATGCTAGGAGTCTCTCTCAGGGATCGCGTCCGAAATGAGGTGATCCGACAGAGGACCAGAGTTGTCGACAAAGCTCACAGAATAAGTCAGCTGAAGTGGCAGTGGGCCGGCCACATTAGCCCCAGAACCGATGACCGTTGGAGTAGACGTGTTAATAATAATAATAATAATCATTTATTGAGGACCAAACATTATTTACATATCATGCACCCACCAAACTGCGCAGCAGTTTGTCGGCGGTTCTTGAGTGGAGACCGCGAATCGGCAAGCGTAAGGTGGGACGCCAGACTCGGTGGAGCGATGATCTTCGCAGAGTGGCTGGTAACAATTGGATGAGAGTTGCCGAAAATCGAGTTGAGTGGTGCAAGATTTCTTTAATCTATATCCAGCAGTGGATTGCAATAGGCTGATGATAATGATTATGAGTCAGAACATCATATTTCATACAAACAGTCTTGCGAAGTGATACCCAGTAAGAAAGATATCGTATCAGCTAATTCAGGATAAACTGAAAGTTATCCCTATCGTACATAAGGAAAGGTGTAGACCTTTCCTTAAGTACGATTTAAATGTAACAACCCCGAGTCATCTGTTCACACAATTCAATAACCAATATAATTTTACGCAATTACCACCATTATTTTCTTTCAAGCTTTCAGATAATTGGTCAAGAAGGTACCACTGAGTTTGTTGTGAATGCACGGTGTTCTAGTTTTTACATGGTCCGAATAGTAAATAACTTCGGATGTAACCCGTACAAGTTCAACACAGTATTGCGTTAATTACGCACCCACGATACAGGAGAAAATCCTAGTGTGGGACAACATTTTTTTAAAAAAGACGTGTGGCACTGGAGACTGCCGCGGTAAAGCTATTGCATAGCATTTTTTATCAACTTATGCAATTATAATTAATTATTTATTTTATTAATGCAGTATTTTTTTTACTTTGTAAAGCTTTTTGTACTTTGTATTTCTTTGATATTAATTCAAGTTACACTTTGAGCGTGGTAAATAAATGAGTGTTAGGTTTTTTTCGTTACGGAATTTCTGGATTCGGTCTCCACGCTCAAGGCCCGCGATAGAAGCTATGCAATAGCTTAAAAGAAAAGAAAAGAATTCCCATTACATTTGATGTGCAGTCGGTCGGTCGACCCTCGGTGAACTCACGTAGGAAACGAGCCTAGTTTTATAATCGTAGGTACACATATCCCAAATTTCAGGTCCTCCGGTGATAGCCTTACTCTATCAATCTACTGATACTAGTTAAGCTTGAGCTATGATCAAACGTAGTAATTACGCGTAACCAAGGCGAATTGTATGGCTTTCGGATAATTGCACCGCACCACAATGCATTCAATTTGCCGTGACCACTCTATCTATCTGGAACGACTGCGTCAGGTGGTTGGGTTTCATTGATAGGGCTTTGCTGTTAAGGTGGTGTCGTATTAATAATTTCCATTAAAAGATAGAGAAAACAATGTGAAAAATTTTATAGTAGTTAATTAAAACAAAGAATTAACAAACAACAATATGACTGCCTCGTTGGTCTAGTGGTCGCAAGCGCGACTGCTGTGCATGAAGTCCTGAATTCGATTCCCAGGTTGGGCTAATGTTTCTGTTACTGGGTTTTCCCATCAGGAATTTCTCAAAAGCAGCCACGGCGACTGGATTTGTCCCCAGTTGGTGGCAATAGGTTTGCAATAACATGGGACTTAAACACACTGGGTGTACTTTTAGGGACACCTCTGTCTAACGCTTCGGGGATTACAGGCGTGACGTTATGTAAGGTTATCTAAAAGAAACAGAACAGTTTTATAATCAAATATCTAATCTTGTTTATGGACTGAACATGACCAGATATTGCACAGGATAGACAGGGATTTTTACCATGTTTCTATTATTACAAAGAAAGTGATTATTGTACCAGAAAGTGTGATACGCAATTGGGATGTAGCTCTCCGATCCTGCCGTCAACTACCAGCGCTTCCTCAAACCTCGTTCATTCCTCGCTCATCTCACCTTAACACCTGAACCCAAAGCGTTTACGACGTTGCCAAGCACATTCGACGAAATTGAAATATAAATTGGTTTTGGAAAATTTCAAACGCAGACTTAACACTTCAATGAGTACTTTTATGATAATAAATTACCTGTCATTGTCATTTGTAAGATGTGTGTAGATGAGCTATGAACTGTTTGTTTGTTTGTTTTGTTATACTGTTGAAAAGTGTTGACGAGAGTTGGAGAAAAGTTTGGATGTTATTCTATTTTTGGAGTTTAGTGGTTATGAAGGTTGTTGAGTACGTCTATTTAAATGCTTTATTTGTTTGGGATTTGTTTGGGTAACAACCGATTGTTTGTGAATGTGTGAACATTGTAGGTTCCTAGATGCTTGTTGGCTTTTGTCTACTTTTTATCTTGTTTCACGTTAATGTTGTGTAGTAAGTAACCCACAACTTATTGTCGTGCCTACGTTGTCCCTCCATAGGTACTAACATGATAATATTGTAAAATAAAATAATTTTAAAAGATATAATACAAGAAGCGACCGACTCGAACCGTGCACATTTTTTCGAAGTTTTATAAGTGCCATTCTAGGAAATGTGAAATAAAATATTTTGACTTGGATTTATGTTTTGCCTTCTGTAGGACTTTAAAATTATGTTAACAGGTACATTAATTATTCTTTTAGTAAGCAAGGCTGAAATCTTATTGAGAAACCCATATTTGTTGAATGTATCAAGACTGATGGACCAGAGCCGTAACGCAATGAGTGTCTAAAACGAGTGCCATCGGCGCATCTGGCGTGATGTTTTAGACGTATTTTTGGGAGATAAATTAAACCAAAGAAACCAAACCAAATAAACGATGTATGGACTGTGTTAAAAATGATATGGGAAAAAAGGAGGTGTCTCATGAGATGACGAGAAACAGAGAAGTATGGAAGAGGAAGACATGCTGCACCGACCCAAAACGAATTGGGATAAGGGCAAGAGAATGATGATGAAATTAACATTTTTTTTAAATTTCCAAGGCTAAACATAAGAATGGTTAATTCCCACTAGTTCTATTAAACAGTAACTGTTCTAGGGTAGAACGAATGGGAATTTTATTTCTCACTAGTACTACGATATAAAGTGTTTCAAAATCGTAGAATATAGGGACCAAAACCGAGTTCTGACGAGTCCTATGGTACCGCTGAATCAATTAGGTCGCTCAACCTGTGTTTATGCTAGTATCACGCACTGAATGTACACAATCACACAGTATTCACTAGTAAACAAGGATTCTGCGGGGAGATTGTTTCCGAATAGTCCCGAATGAACACGAACTAATTCTGACAATATTCGGCATTTATAAGGGAATTAGTCATTACTGTCCGTATGGTGTCGGACGTAAAGAATAGCACCATCCCATATCTTCCCGTGGGTGTCGTAAGAGGCGACTAAGGGACTTACCAGAGAATGGGCAGCAGCGTTCTCTGTGCCTTTGTAACAACCATACTACGATCGCCAACCCGCCTGCCAAGCGTGGCGTATGGCAAATCCCCCCCTTCTGGGGGAGACCTATGTCCAGCAGTGGACGTCTTTTGGCTGACATGATGATAGTGATGAAGATGACGATGTACATAAAACCACGCCTGTAACCAACGAAGGGTTAGACAAAGGTGTACCTAAAATTTTAATTTCATTTTGTCAGTTACGTTTAAGTCCCATAAAGAAGGGAGCGAGCTTATTGCCATCAAAAGGGCACAAATCCAGACTCTGGGGGGAAAAAATTGTCAGTACAAAAATAGAAATTCTATCTATTGTGTATTGTTGTGTGGGTTTTCAGCCGTCGTTTCATGTTTTGTGTCCGCTACAGAAAAAATGTCCGTTTGGAAAATCTAATAACACTGCCCGACCTGGGAATTGAACCCAGGACCACGAGGTGCTAGGCACATCAGTCGCTCGCGGCCACTTGATTAGCAATGCAGTCTACATATATAAAGATAACTGTACGTACCCACATGTCGTGTTCATAAGTAGAATCTTCTATAACGATTTTGAGTAAGTATGTTTTTTCAAATATAAGGTTGTCGGTGCTGAAAATCAGGTCTTCAGTAAGTGACCTGTTTTTCAATATATTTGGCTATTACACAGCCTTTTTTTTTGGCGTGTGGAAAATCATGAAATAACCCCTCCCGCTCTTGGGCAGAGCGAAAGGGAGTGTCAGACTTCTACTGACTAAAAACCACCCATGTTCCTTCTTAGCCTTTTATATCGAGGCCGCGGTATCTCTTGCGATCAACCCGCAGCCCCGACAACCTTATTTTTACGCTCTGCAGAACGCTTTCAGAGAGTTTTTTGAATACAAGAACGCCACATGATCTCTTACTATCCCCACCCTAATGAATTATCTGGGCGACAATTCATTAGGGTGGGAAAGCATCTCGTTATTATCAATGAATTTCGTTAATGTCCATTTTAATTGTAAATTCATGTGATAAATCAATTTAATGTAAGAACTTAATTGTGTAAACGCTTTTGAAAGATTAGATTTGCAAAACATTATGTTACGGGATTCACAGATACATGTATCTCTCTAAGACGCTGTTTATATGAACATTCCAGGACAGACAGAAAACAGCCTAAACAATTTAATTATAATTGAAGAGAATCCTAATAAAACGACTTATTAATCTGAACAACATGCGGGAAACTAGAGATGACTAAAATAACTAATGGTAGCTACAATACGCTTTGCTCAACAAAAACTAATAACAAAGCAAAACTTCATGCTCAATGAACATAATCATGAAATTAAAACCAACTAAACTCATCCACAATATTCCTTTCCCCACGAAAATCTAAAAAGAAAAGTAGGTTTGCTAAAAACAACGAAATAATATTATTTACAATTTACTCACACATTTTTGCACCCATTTTTACTTGAAAAAAAAGTTATAATAACACGGAGTATGCACCGCGCGCGTAATCTAATTTCCATCGTGTCTTTTTTTAGGGTTCCGCGTTGAAAATATTGGAGAAAAAATATGTCATGTTGATCGGGGAAATGGGGACCCTGACAATGAGTGAAGCCTGTCATCCCACGTCAATTAGAAATTACGAAGGAGAAGAAAAAAAGAAAATTTTGTCTGTTTAACCGGAGAGTTGAATAAAGGTTTACTTTGCAAATGTATAAAGTTAGTAAAACGTATTGAATTATAATTAAATCAAAATCGTGGCAAGGCTAGAGTCCCACTCAGTAAAACAAATGATACTCGTAATTTCAGTTCATGAGAGTCGAGTTTCAAAACCGTTCCGAAAAGTATGAAACTAAACCTCAGACATAAACTCAAATATTTGAACTCCTACACAAACAAGTAAGTATTTGAAATTAATCAAGTCTTTAAATAACAGGCCGTAGCAATAATTATTTAAATTTAATCTACCTTGACCGAGATTTGATTAACTTTTGAAGTGGTTCATTTATAATTTTAAATATATATTTTATGATTATGAATATATTTACATAATTATTATTAGCAAACTTAAAATAATAATACAAATATTGTATAAATAGTAAAGGAGAAAAGCATTAAAAAGCGGCAAAAAATTCACTTCGCTGTCAACAGGAAGACTGTCTAGAAAGCTGGCAGCATTGTCACGGTGGATGGCAATGCTAATTTTTTGACCAAAAAATAGAGCATGGAAAGTTTCCATAACTCTTTCCATCCAGTGTTCAGGGACATATATGCCCCTAAACACTAGGACTCGAACAGTACTTTGTAATATCACTACATTTTTATAAAATCAAGTCCTCCGCCACGTCTGTCTGTCTGTACCGATTTTCATGCTGTTTTCACCAATGGGTAGAGTGGTTCTCGAGGAAGGTTTTAGTATTATTTTATAATTAACCGACATCCACGCAGGCGAAGCAGCGGGCATCAGCTAGTTTATTATTAGACAAACATTATTCGTGTATATATTATGCTATCCATTGGGAATAAAAGGTTTTCACGTAGGTTTTCACGTATAAATATAGCATGGTAGGCGTTACATCAGTCACGTAAACAAAAAACTCATTAGCATCTAAAACCGGAATTCATTTTCATAAACTATTTTTTCCAAATAACATGCATACGGAACCTTTTAATCCCAGCATCAAACAATTCGCCATATTTTTTTTTTATTTTTACGCGACTGCAACGCCAGTCGCGAAAAGGTTTTTTACAATGCCATTGCGCGCTTGTCTGTTGTTCTGTACGAAGATTGCATTCACTGCAACGTTTATAAAAGCTTACGCGAAAAAGCGCCTTTTATGGTCGACGTGCATTTTGTTTTTTTTTATTGGTGTTGTTCTGTGTAATACTTTTAAAAGGTTAATTGTTGTCGATGGTCTTATAAAGGATTGTAATGTCTGAATGGTTTAAAGACTTTTATGTTACGTAGAATTCGTTTTGGATAATTTAAATTTACATATAACATCACGCTGGTAATTTCTGAAGAGTTAGGCAGTGGTGCACTCACTACACTAATACACCAGTTTGAAAAGTTCCATGTAATAGAAGAAGGTCAGGTACTCATGGAAAATCCAACAACTTTTTGCTCGATCAGAAAATTGAACTAACTGCGGTACTCAGACATATTTAATGATTACTTAAGCCGTCACTTAGTAAAGATTTGACATACTTTTGTATGACAAAACTGTCAAAACCTTGTTTTTTTAACGTTTCCTCTATGGGATATTTGTGTATATACGTAACTAAAGATAAATCTAAACTATTCTATTTCTCCATAGCACTTAGCTTGATTTATCAAAGAATCAATATCAAATTAAGCATTATAATTATAAGTTAAGTCTCGATTTCAAATTCAATTTAAATAACGCCGAATCAGATTTTCTCTCGAACAGATTTTTCGCAGACTTTTTCGACTCATCGGTTTTAGAAGTCTGTACAATCTAGTTTAAATTAAATTGTCATTCGATTTTCGTAGAATTTTTAATTTACGAAAAAGGTAAAAGTGAAAGAAGAGTGGCTCGTTGGTCGAGTGGTCGCAAGAGCGACTGCTGAGCATGAGGTCCTGGGTTGGATTCCCGGATCTGGAAAAAAGGTTATTGGGTTTTTCTATCAGGACTTTCTGAGCAGTAGCCACGGACCCTGAATTTGTGCCGGGTTGAGGCAACAGGCTCCCCCTTTCTTACAGGTACACCTCTGCCTAGCCATTCAGAGATTATAGGCATGACATTGTGTATGTATGTATGAGGAGCTCGTGGCTTAATAAGAACTGCCACTCGGGTCGATCTTTAGGTAAAACTGTGCTTGCCTAGGTCGGTCTGTGGATGGGTGACCGCCCGACATACCGAGTTTCCTCCGTGCCTCGGAAAGCACGTTAAGCTGTTGGTCCCGGCTGCCAGTCAGTGACCTGAAAGTCTGACAACCAGTCTTACCAAAGGGTATCGTATTACCTAGTATTAACTGGGTTGTGGAGGTCAGATAGGCAGTCGCTCCATGTAAAATACTGGTACTCAGCTGCATCCGGTAAGACTGGAAGCTGACCCTAACATAGTTGGGAAAAGGCTAGGCAGATGATGATTGTGTATGTATGTGTTTATACAGACAAAAATTAGACGGCACGGTTGGCGCAGTGGCTAAGCGATTGGACTGCTGCGCTGCGTGTCGCGGTTTCGATCCCCGCACGGAACAAATATTTGTATGGCCTGCAGATAGTTGTTTCGGGTCTGGGTATTTGTGTATGTGACTTTATATGTTTGTGACCGCACCCACGATACACGAGACATTCCTAGTGTGGGGCAACTTTAAAAAAACAAAAAATGAGTCATCCGTACACAGATTTTCGTTCGGGCACACATCCAACTGTAAGGCAGTGGAGACAGCCTTTTCGCAAGACAGGGAGGGTCGCGTCTCCCCTAATTTAATCACAATGACACACAACATTAAGAAACTTTGTTTCCCCTATTTCCCCTTTGCAATATTCGTTCATAATTGCGTTGGTTATGATCCATAACGGTTTTAATTAGGATGGAAAGTACTCTTCTGCCACTGACTTTTGGGTTATTGCTTGGTGAGTAGAAAGGCTTCAAAGGTGACCCAGAGCGGGAGGAGTCATTTGATCATTTACCACACCCCACAAAAAACAAAAACACCAGTTAGTTTAGTTTAAGTTTAGTTTAACTGGGCTTTTGTCCGCACTTAGCCTCTTGATTGGGCCATTGTGCGTGCTGTTTAAAGAATACCTACTCCAACCAACATAGGTCGTCCCAGAATTTTAGCAGCCTTCGCAGACTGCTGCAGGCTTCTGGGAGAGTTAATGGGGATCGTAGAGTTTGTGCCCGGTGATCTGCCACGCTCCTGCACTCTAGGAGTACGTGCCTTGGCGTTTCTTCCGCCTCCATGCATCCTCTGCACAGTGGGCTGTCTGTTACACCTATGTTATGTAGATGTTTGTTTAAGGAACAGTGACCCGTTAAAATTCCTATGATTTTACGGATTTTGTCCCTTTTAAGTTTGATGAGATTGCGAGTAAACCTTATTGGTGCCGCCGGAACTGCATCTTTTGTTTGCCTGCATCCTTCACTGTTTCTCCATTCGGTGAGGTGTTTTTCTGTGGTTCTTAAACGCAGCCATGTTTTTATTTGGGCCTGAGGTATGGGCAGTAGTGGTTCCGGTCCAAATACTGTATCACCTGAGCCTCTCTTGGCCAGCTCATCTGCTGCGTCGTTGCCCAGCGAGTTGCTGTGTCCTTTAATCCATTGCAGGGTTACACTGTTCGTGGTTGCAATGGATTGGAGTGCATTGTGGCATTCCAGTATTAGGACAGAGGTAATTGTGTTGTTTTTTAGGGCTTGAAGCACCGATGCACTGTCGGAGATGATCTTTATTTTAAAATCTCTGACGTCTCTGGCTGCAACTGCTTGTGCCGCTCTGGTGATACCGACACATTCGGCTTGGAAGATTGTGTTTAATTTATCTAGGGTATTTGATATAGAGATGTTGAGATCATTCGAGAAGACGCCGGCTCCTGTACCATATGAGGTCTTGGAGCCGTCCGTATATATCCTAACTTCATTGATGCCAGAGCTATCTACTGCTTCCGCAGTGAGTTGGATGTCGTAACTTCTATCGAACACATGGTGAGATGAAGTCTTGTCCATGGGCGCCTCAAGGAGTGGTATTTCCTTCAGAATCCCCTGCAAAACTTTTGAGTGTGTTGTTTCTGTATTTACTTTCCATAGTCCGTTTGATCTTAGTCTTAAGGCCGTTGCCTGAGCTTCCTCTTTTATGACCAGATCCAGAGGTCTTAAATTTAAAAGAAACTCTAACCCTGCTGATGGAGTTGTTCTCATGCATCCAGTAGCTGCTACACTAGCTAAGCGCTGCAGGCTCTGGAGTTTCGTTTTCACCGTGGTCAGCTGAGTTCTGGGCCACCATACAACTGATCCGTAGGTAATAGAAGGTCTGATGACTGACGTGTATAGCCAGAGTGTGATCTTTGGGTTAAGACTCCATCTCTTACCAACTAGTCTTCTACACTGGTTAAAAGCTATACAGGCCTTCTTTGTTTTAGCCTCTAAGTGACTCGCCCAGTTCAATTTGTTATCAAGAATTATGCCCAGATATTTCACTTGTGTTGATAGGGAGAGTCTAGTGTTGAAAAGCTTTGGTAGTTGTAATTCTGGTAACTTCCTTTTGTTGGTAAAAAGGATAAGTTCTGTTTTCTTGGGATTTACTGAAAGTTCGTGTTCTTCACACCAAACTTCTACTATCTGCAGTGCAGAGCGCATCACTTTGCACAGCATATCTTCAGCATTCCCGTTTATGAGTATAACAAGGTCGTCTGCATAACCAATAGTAGTGTATCCTCTGTCATTCAGTTTTTTTATGAGGCTATCCACTACCATGTTCCAGAGAAGTGGAGATAAGACGCCTCCTTGGGGGCATCCTCTTGCTACCTTGGCTCTTGTGGTAGTATTTCCCACTATCTGTACCGCCCTCTTGCTGACCAATTTAGTGATCCAGTTTCTTATGACCGGTTTTACACTAAATTTCTGCAGGGCGTGGTTAATGCTGTTGTGTATGGTCAAACTCAAACTCAAACTCAACTTGTTTCTATTTTGTGCACTACCATGTGTAATGCCGACTCTGTTGATCTGCCTTTCCTGTACGCGTGTTGTTGGGGATGTAGTGGTTTGCTTTTTAGAGCTCCATCCCTAAGGTGTCGATCTTTCCAATGTCTTCAGAAGAAAAGATGTTAGACTGATGGGCCTGAAAGATTTGGCGTGTGTGTAGTCCTCTTTTCCTGGTTTAGGTAGGAAGACTACTTTTGCCTCTCTCCAAAGTAAGGGGATATAGTTGAAAGCTATGCAGGCCCGGTAGATTGGTAGTAGGTGCTTGATTACCTGTTCTAGTTGCCATTGTAGTAGGGCCGGGAAGATCCCGTCCAGCCCTGCGGATTTGAAAGGCTTGAAGCTCCTTAGAGCCCATTCTATTCTATCCGCAGTTACTAGTTTGTTAGCCACATCCCATTCGCTAGTTGTTGGTGTGCTGTGGTGGTCAGTAGGCCACTCTGGGTCGGATGTGATTTGGCATCCGGGAAAATGGGTCTCCAGCAGTACTTGGCTGGTCTCATCGTCCGAGGTTGTATATGTGCCGTCGCACTTTATAAGGGAGCCCAAAAGGTTGAGGTCACCTTTAGCTAGGACTTTCTTAATTCTTCCGGCTTGGTTTGTTGAGTTAATGCTACTACAGGACTCTGTCCTTCGGTACCTGATCCGTTTTTTGTAGTGTTTCTGCGCTGTTTTATACTTGTCCCAGTCCTCTGTGGTCCTGGAATTTTTCGCTTGGTTGAAAAGTTTTCTAAGGCCCTTGCGCAATCTTTCTAGTTCTGGCCCCCACCATGAACTCTTATCAGGGCTTTTAGGAGTTATGACAGGACATGCCAGCTCGTAACTGTTTAGAAGAGTATCAGTTAAGACCTGTACGCCACGTTCTATGTTTTCTGTACTAAGTAATGCATCAGCTGTTCGTGCATCACTTAGTGCTTCGCTCGTTAGTTTGGTATACCTTGTTATATCTGTTTTTCGGGGGTTACGATATGGAACAGGGTTTGTTAACCTATGCCGTAAATTGAAACTATGCCGTAATTTGCAGGGTCGCTTATGTGCGGCAACATTGGTCCATTGCGACTTGATGTCACAGTCGCTAGGTATGGCCTCTGCGAGGCCCGACAGATCTAAATTCGAGCACGTTTTGTCCCCCCCAGAATACGTGGGACAGACTGAGCTAGGCTCAGTGAGGGATTCTCCGCTACCTGAGGTAGTGGTACCCCCCTGGGGTAGTTTATTTTGAAACTGTGCTTCCATTTTTCTTTTTGGTCTGGGCATGGGTATGTTAAAAACAAAAACTCACACTTACCTGCCCTTGGTCGGTGCGGTACAACTTTCTGAGGGTATTTAGTGCCCCAAGGCCATGTGGGCCCGAAGTGTGGTTTTACGCCGCCACGGCTCGGCTCAGCCAGTTTGTTCGGTTTTAAGGCGCCGAAGGTTCGCCTGTCGCTCTTCGTATTTTGCTACTGTGGTCTCGAGGTAGGTGGAAAGTGTGCGGGAACTCGTTTCAGACCGCAGCATTGCCCGGGGAGGACGATCCCACACTGATGTACGTGTGGGCCCATCAATAGACCGAGGCGTCGGCCTAGCAATGGCGTGGACGTATACGAAGAACTTGTCGGTGCGCGCCTGATAGCCTCGACTCCGCACTCTCGAGGCGTACGCTACTGGTATTCTTAGCACTTTATAGGAGTGTGTTCCCTGACTGCAGAACACACCCCACTAAGACCTACACCAACCCCCCCCCCCCTAAACACCAGTTAAGTTTAAGTCCATGGGACTTAAACATAACTGGCGAAATGTGGGTGTACTATTAGGTACACCTCTGCCAAACCCTTCGGGGATTACAGGCGTGATGTTATGTAATGTTATGTTGTGTGTTATTTTTTTCAGGTTCCCTCATATTAAAATGACAAATTACGAGACACGAGATGCATACAAATCCATTAAACAACCATTTGGAAATAAAAATAAAAACAAAAATAAAATAATGATAAAAACAATTATTACAGACGTGATTTTATGATAAGAAGAAATGTTGCTAGTTTTATCTCTGCCCCTAACCCTTTATTTACTGCCTCACGTGTAGAAGCACAGCTTTTAAGTAACAGATACTGGGTTCGTTTTAATGGGTCAAGCAAAGTGTTACTGGGTATTTTATTCAAGAATATTTCAATA
This sequence comes from Diarsia brunnea, assembly GCA_949774965.1. Taxonomy (NCBI): domain Eukaryota; kingdom Metazoa; phylum Arthropoda; class Insecta; order Lepidoptera; family Noctuidae; genus Diarsia; species Diarsia brunnea. The sequence goes on along the minus strand of OX459014.1, from coordinate 4,366,049 downwards.
GCAGACCAGGGTCTGGGTTTGGGGTCAATTGATGGCAATAGACTAATACTACAACATCCATACTCATATTATAAAATAATGCAAAATTAACTCTGTTTGATTGTTTGTGACCTTTTGACGATTAAACGAGTGATTCGATCTTAATTAAATTTAGCAAGGATATAGGTAGTTTATTTTCTGGGAAAAGGCATTGACTATCTTTTTTTCTTCATACACAAACACACATAAACAAATTTCCACGTGAACAAATTCGCGGGCAACAGCTAGTACCACATAACTAATGAAACGTGGGTGTGTACCATATGTACCTCTGCTTACCCGTTCGAGGATTACAAGCATCATGTCATGTTGAACATAGAACTTCCCCTTGTTTATTCATGTACGATACCCGTGAATCACTGAGCGTTGCTATAATTAAATTTATTCGCCGCGAATAACTGCCAGTTGTTGTTATTTACGCCTTTTCATTTCCGATCTGCTTTCGAGTTTTCTGTTGCGTGGTCGTTAATATATGTTTATGTTTATATTTCTGTTTGTTTTGTTCATGAGATTATTGTTATGAAGGGTTGCTGAAGATTTGGGAAAATTGTGCTGGTTTTATTCGATTATTGTTGATATGGAATCTGTAAATACGGCGAAGTTTTGTATTTTGGTATTTTTCATTTGTCTATAGTTAATACCTACAGTAAAGGGGCAGTGAGCTGGCCATATTTATCAAAGGGTCAATAGTGTAATAGTGTAGTCAACAAAAAACAATCTAATTAGTCAGTCAGATAGATTTACAAAAAATATTGGACATGTATTTTTTCTTTTTTCACGTAAACAAACAACGAAGACGATACAGTGCTTTGGAAACTCGTGTGACGTCATTTTCTAAGACATTAGTATGACATTTTTTACCGGTGAGTGACGTCACAACCACCCACTTAAATCTTTGACGCGTTTTATCTTCGTCAATTTTTATTGATTTGATAAAACAAAAAATACGTATCCAATAATTTTTCGATAATCTAACAGACGGACTAATTAGAATCATATTTGTGTTAGTCAGTAAACATCCCTATTTGGGATGTCGCTCAGGTAAGATGATATCAAAAAAAATATTCTGTGCTATACTGCATGCAAAAGATCGAGAACTGGACAGTAATGGTGCAATATAGGATAGGATTATGTGTAGCAGAGATCTGCGATAGACATCCAAGATTGAATTACTACAGTTGGCAGCAATAACGTATATGTATGTATCATCACCTTAACTTATCGTATGCCGAGTGTAAAGACACAATTAAAAAGCTATTGCCACCAAAACATTACGGTAACACGACCAGTCTCATTAAAAAAAATCTTACAATTCTACGTCTACGTCGTAGTAATCTTGAGGAGCATTATCACAATAGCCCTCAAACAAGAGGCTTATATACATATTATAAACAGAATATTCATCATCATCATCATCAGTTCAGCCATCAGACGTCCACTGCTGGACATATGCCTCCCCCAGAAGGGAGGGATTTGCCATAATCGCCACGCTTGGCAGGCGGGTTGGCGATCGCAGTATGGTTGTTACGAAGGCACAGAGAACGCTGCTGCCCATTCTCTGGTAAATCCCTTAGCCGCCTCTTACGACACCCACGGGAAGATATGGGATGGTGCTATTATTTACGTCCGACACCATACGGAACAGAATATTAACAGGAAGAAAACAGCTCAAAACCACAAATCCTCACACCATCTAAACCCCGACTTGAGGTTGTACACTGACATCCAAATCTCAACTAGCTACCTAGTCGACGCATTACTGAAGTAAAGCTTACCTAATCAACACGTTAGCGCTGACATGGTTACGTCTGGAATTATATAGACCACAAACCGCTTAGAACGTCAACTGCAGACCAAGCTTTGTATGTATGGTAATATAGGACTGACAGTATTCGATGATTTTGGCAAAGGAAGATCAGTAAGGCGTCGGGCGATACGGCTTGGTACTCGACACGCATCGAGCAACATAATATTATATGCGCTTGTCATTTGTTTTTCCGTTGTAACGTAGGACTGACACGTTTGGTGATTTTGGCAAAGGAGGATCAGTAAGGCCTCGGGCCATACGGCTTGGTTCTCGACTTACAATATAGGCTCTTGTTATTTGCTTATCCACGTGAGTAGATATTATAATCTACTATTGTTGCAGCTATACATGTGTTCATGATAAGCATATCTGTTATTTTTACTCCCACAAACCAAAAGGGTGGTTACCCTTTTATTGTGCTGATTTTGTGAAACGAAAAGTAACGATATTTGTGGGAGTTTTTTTCTTCTAAGAAGTATATTTAAAGAAAATATCTCAATGATTACATATAATGTTTATATACAATACGTTTGACTAATATGAATGAAACAAAAAAAGGACCAAGGAAGAGAACGCTTTAAAAGCAACCAGACGCTGCAACCACCAAAATGGTCGTTTAAGATAATTATATTGTTTAACATACAGCTTGACACTGTTCTTATTAAGCTAAGAGGTGCTCGTGGCTTAATAAGAACTGCCACTCGGGTCGATCTTTAGGTTAAGCTGTGCTTGCCTAGGTCGGTCTGTGGATGGGTGACCGCCCGACATACCGAGTTTCCTCCGTACCTCGGAAAGCACGTTAAGCTGTTGGTCCCGGCTGCCATATACAGATCTTTGGCAGTCGTTACAGGTAGTCAGTGACCTGAAATTCTGACATCCAGTCTTACCAAAGACATATCGGATTACCTAGTATTAACTGGGTTGCGTAGATCAGATAGGCAGTCGCTCCATGTAAAATACTGGTACTCAGCTGCATCCGGTTAGACTGGAAGCCGACCCCAACATAGTTGGGAAAAGGCTAGGCAGATGATGATACAGCTTGACACTGACCGAAAAATTAACGTGAGAAAAAAATCTCGGGGTACCCTGGCGCTTCCATCTTAAGGAAAAATAAACAGCACCTTCGAAAATCCAATGACCGTGTAATTGACAAGGAAAACAGGTTAAGAAACTCCTGTCTTCCTAATGAACGTTGTTTAATGAATGTGATTAGAAAAGGTATTCTGTTGGGTGTTGATAACAGACCAATGATTACCTTATCCGGTGTGTTTGATTATAATTATCTATAATATGAATAAATACATTTGAAGTACCTGTTTGTTGTTTCAAAATAACAGCTTTTTACTTAATGCATTTGAAAGTATATACCAATTGAGTATTGTTAAACATCTAGATTGATAAATGGAATACTCTTCATTATTTGCAACCATTTAATTTTCCTGTGAATGTGTAAATTTTATGTAGGCTAAAACGATCTTTTAAAAACAAACTTCACTTCTATCAGCGATACTGTTTCTTGTAAGACACTCATAATAACCTATTACGCATTATGTATTAGTTTCATAATCGCAATCAAACTTACAGTAAAAAAAAAATAAAACTTAAATTACAATCCAATTAAGACACATACTCACCTATAACTGCAGCACCCAGAGAGCTTTAATGATTACTTAGGCCATCACTTAGTAAAGGTTTTGACAGTTTTGTCATACAAAAGTATGTCAAATCTTTACTAAATTACGGCTTAAGTAATCATTAAATATCTCTGAGTACTGTAACTGCAGTTAGTCCTTTACCTAATGACTCAACAACTCCCAAAAACAATAACAAACAAAAAATCGCAAAAACTACGTAACTTGCAATATTTTCGCACCATCAGCACCCAGTTATTGCCTTCACGATAACTTCCGATAGCGCTGCGTAACACGATTTCATTAATGAATTTAACACCTACAGAAACGCTCATAGTAATGATTCGACGATTTCTCCCCTCACAAAGGACGATGGGGAAAAAAGGGAAAAAAGAAACGAATTGAAAACAATTACGGAGAAGCAAGTTTCGCGTGGTAACGATTCGAGCGACTTTTGTCAAGGGAGGGGACCACAGATATAGACTGTTAGACTGTGTTTTAGACTGTTTTGTATATATTGTAATATATATTAGTTCATTATATTATATCTATATATGTATTAGTATGTTATATTTATGTACCTATATCAATTTATAAAACAAAATGGTTTTCTCGTAATTTTTTTGTACTCTAAGGTTGACTGGTAGAGAATGCCTTGTAGCATTAAGTCCGTCTATGTACTACTCTTGTGCATGAAGTTTAAATAAATAAATAAATATAGATATACCTAGCTAGATAATGCAAGAGCATCTCTACATCGTGTGCTCGGCTTAAGTCATTATTCTCTTGCCCTTATCCCAATTTCTTTGGGGTCGGCTCAGCATGTCTTCTTCTTCCATACTTCTAATTACTCGTCATCTCATCAGACACCTCCTTTTTCATCATATCATCCTATAAAAAGTACAGTTTATGGGTTAAGTATTTTGTACTTAACGAGATTACCGTCGCAGCAAGCTAATTTGTTTAAAACGGCAACATTACAACTCAAGAGCTTAATTCTAGACATTTAAAGAACAAAAATGTAGTCTATATTGTGTAGTGATTATTTGTAACTAAATAGTGCTTATGACGTCATAGTAGGTATTCAAAAATGGCACGCTAGGTTTTCAAACGGGTTGTAGAATTTACTTGCGCTATCTAGGTACTATCTATATCTGCGGAGGGGACATTTTTAAACATTTTCTTGCCAACAATTGCAGGGTTCGTGTTTGGACACGATTCTAAAGAGATGTAATCAGTTTTTTTTGGAGAGAAGTAAATAAAATTGTGTGAAGAAAAATATGGAGGGCATCCTTGTTTATGGTTGGCGGAAAAATTCAAGTCGTTTGCTACATATTTTGTTGCTTTTTATTGTCAACGGCCGATGCACAAATTTTGCAGGTTACTCCCAAAAATAAAGTATTATTTTGGCGTGGCCGTTCTTTGAAATAAGGTGGGTTTTTACGTGTCTATATATACACAAGCTGAACTTTTGCATCCGCGTCAAATTTCAGAATGTTATCAGAAAATACATAAATATAATTATAATCAATTTAATTGACAGTACCAGGTTAGTAATTCATTTACGCTGTTTTCTAAGTTGTTAATATTTTTAGTGTTTCAGAATAACTCGCGTACCGTGGTTTAGGGAACAAAAAGTTATGGAATAAACGTTTACGTTTGTTTATGTGTGTGTGAAAGTGCGGTTTTAGGTCGAGAAGCTGATTGGATGCGTTTTAAGATGGTGGTTTACACTTACCAAATTCTGTTTCTAAGAAAAAAAATACCTACATATTTTATTTTATTGAGAGTTTCGGGTCGAGAATCATTAGTATTTATTTCCTCCTTGAATTTGACGCAATTGCTTGTACTATTAAGTCGGCAAAAATACTCCATAATTTTACAACTACAAGTGCCAAGTTACAGAAATCTTGCTGCCATCGACTGTTCCGAGTTGTGGTCACTTCTGTGTATATGATGACATCTCGGTACTACGGAACATAATGCACTGACATGACAACGTGACACGATCATGCGACACGACGACGTGTGACGTTACCTGTTTTGTTTGAGGACTAGTCACGCTTGTGTCTGGGATTGTAGATCCTGTTTTGTTAATGTGTGTGTTTATAATGATGTGTTGGCTGTGGCTGTGTTGTACTTATCAAATCAAATTCATTTTTCGGACAATATAAGTCCTAGATAGGTTAAATGGTACCTATAATTAATGTTAGTAATGTGTGTTGGATTTTGATACATTTAGAGCGAAAAGTAAACCAAATACAAATTATGATTTTAATCTCCGAGAGCTTCAAAAATCAACATCATGAAAGTCAGCAAATCTATTTGATTATATTTTTTTCATTTCTTATTTATTTATTCTTTTTCGGCGCCCGTACGTTGTACCGAGTGGACGTGTGTCGGTTGTCCTCGGAATTTTTGCTTTCGAATTTTGTGATTGGCTAAGTTAAGTGATTGTGAATTCCTTGTCACTCTTACCTGTTTCTTACCAGTAATCAACGCCCACTGGGCGGTCCTAGAGTGAGATACAAACAATTTTGTCACCTACTTTAAAATCTGACTTTCGAAAAGTGACTGTGATTTGCTGGATTTGAACTCGCTCCCACGGTGCTGTGTGCTGCTGCGGTCCGACTCCCCGCCCGCTGCGCCACGGTGCTAGTGACGTAGAAACTTGAATAAGCTACTCGCTATCTGCTACGCGGCCGGCGCCGTAGCCGCTGACGTCAGTGCTACGGATTGCCTACGCAGCTACGAACACAAGTACCCGTGGTCGATGCGCTACGACTTCGCCCGCACGCGACGCCCGTCTCGCGCCGCAGTGCGCACGCACTTACCGATTGTGACCAAGTCAATGAGATCTACTAGAAACTATATTACAACTCTTTGAAAACATGTCTGCTGTGAACCGCACTCCCCCCAACACGCCGAAAACGCAATTAAACAACCTTTGCCAGTCCCAGACCAAATCTGAATCGGATATAGCCAATGCAGTGGTGAGTGATTACGTAAATACTAACCGAAATAAAAGAGCCCGTAAGGCAAACTCGCCACAAGGCGCTGCTACGCACGACCTTCAAACTCAATTCGAAGATTGGAAGGTTGAACAAGACTCGTCAATTGCAAAGTTACTTGCGACTCAAACCGCTATGATGGCTAAATTGGCGTCTGATATTGGAGAAATAAAATCCCAGAATACTCAGATTCAGGCATCAAATACGGAAATACGCAAGTCAAACGAGGAGATAGTTAAATCTATGTTCTTCATAAACCAGCAATTTGAGGAGCTGAAAAACGAAGTGGAAGACCTGAGAAAGGATCGCCGGGAGCAGAGACAATATATAGAAAGTCTAGAGAAAAGAGTACAAGATCTACAACATAAATCTAGGTCGTCGGGCATTGAAATCCGTAATATACCGCAATGTACCACTGAAACCAATGCCACTCTTGTAAAAACGGTATGCAGTATTGGCGAAGCTGTCGGAGTATCCATAAAAGACTCTGAACTGAGGGATATTTACCGCTTGCCCGGGAAATCATCGGGAACCACTACCACCACACGACCGATAATAGCTGAATTTTCTTCGGTTATGACAAAGGACAAACTCATATCTGCAGTCCGAACGTTCAACAAATCCAAGGTCAAGGAAGATAAATTAAATACTGGTCTCATTGGCAATCCAGGAACTAGTCAGCCGGTTTTTGTCACGGAACAGCTTCCAGGTAACACCAAAAAACTGTTCTACCAATCAAGAGAGTTTGCGAAAAGCCACAACTTCAAATTCTGCTGGGTATCTAACGGTAACATATTTCTGCGAAAAAAGGAAGGAGACAAACAACTGTTAATTAACTCTGAAAAAAGTCTCCAGGATATAGATTACACTGGCTTGTGACTGACAATTCGCATAGTTAAGATCTTTATATTACCATGCACCTGTCTACTATTGTTGTTTTTCGATATTGTATTTGTTTCTAAATCTATAAGGATACACAATTTGTTTAACACTCACATAACCACACAAATAAAAACTCACCACGACATTCGCACTCTATACAAAAACACATTCACAACTCATTCCCACAAAAACACCTGGTATAACAACCACGTTTACACAAAAAGGCAAATAATAAAGGACATATTTTATATTAAACAAATCCTAAAAATAGAAGTCGTACATTTGAGTCACCTCACGTTATTTCTACACTCTTCCAATGGCTAGCATAAATAGTATATGCAGCGAGTTGGACTCGCTAACAGTGGGTGACTCATTTAATTGTGCCCCAGAAAAATGTACTGAATATGTCAGTACCACCAATACCAGCATAAAAATATTACACTTAAACATCCGCAGTTTAAATAAAAACTTTGACCAACTCCAGGTACTAATGCACTCAACAAAATTGGATTTGGACGTGGTAATTCTTACTGAATGTTGGCTTAGTAAAGTCAGTAATATGCCTGTTTTGGCTGGATATGATTCCTATTTTACTGGAATAAATAGCAACCAAAATGATGGAATTGTTATTTTTACGAAACATGCTCTCCGAACATCAGAGTGGGAACCTCAATTTGTGGGTGGAAATTGCTTGGTATGTCATATAGTTAACCAAAATCTCGCTATTGTAGCAGTGTACAGATCCCCGTCATACAGTTCCAAGGAAAGTAATGAAAGTTTTTTGGATAGTTTAAATAGTGTCTACGTAAGCCTCTCCTCCTACAAAAATATAGTCCTCATAGGTGATATTAATATAGACCTCAAACCCACTAGTACAGATGACCGCTGTTTCAACTACCTCATTCTTAATGCCTCTCACGGTCTTCTCCCAACCCACAGGTACAACACTCGCCTTGATAACTGTCTAGATCATGCACTCGTTAAAACTACCCTTCCTGTTACTACCCTTGTACTAGACTCGCACATCACGGACCACAAACCGGTGCTACTTAATATTTCTAACACAAGCCCAGATAATAAACCACTCCACATATCTACCCGCACAGACTACGATGCAGTTAAGTTAGATTTGGAAAACTCGGATTTTACCCAATTATACAAAATTGTTGACCCCAATATATCCATGGACATGTTCATAACTATTATCTCTTCAGTAATTGAAAAACACACTAAACAAACTAAAATCCCAAGGAAAAAAAGAGTAATCAAACCATGGATAACCACCGGGCTTTTAAAGTGTATACAAAACCGTGACCGGTTGCACAACAGATCAAGAAAAGATCCCAATAATCTAATCCTGAAAATCACCTATACCCGGTACCGGAATTTTTGTAACGACCTGCTCCGGAAACTAAAAATAGCCCATGAAAAACGCGAACTTGATAAATCTCGTAACAACCCGAAAGCCCTTTGGAAAACCATAAAACAAATCACCAATACCACCAAAAAGAAAACTAGCCCAGTGGAACTGTTGGAAATCCGTGATAACGCTACTTCATCTGTAAACGAAGTATGTAGATTTTTCAGTAACATAGGCACTAACTTGGCACAAGAAATCTTGTCCCAATCTCATCAACCTACACACCTACCTAGCCCATCATGTCAAAACATTTCACCCAGCCCCGCCAACTCTCTTGTGATACTTGAGGTTCATGAATCCGAAGTGGAGTCTCTTATTTTGCAACTGCGTAATGATTGCGCAATAGGTTGGGATGGTATATCCCCCTTAGTGCTAAAGAGTTGCCGCCAGACCCTGACGCCACCTTTGACATATATCCTTAACTCTTGCCTAAAGAAAGGCATCTTTCCTGATGCGCTAAAGAAGGCTATCATCCATCCAATTCATAAGGGAGGGAACAGAAACTGTGTCAACAATTACAGACCCATATCGGTCCTATCAGCACTCTCCAAGATATTAGAAAGGATCCTAAATAACGGTTTAAATAAATTTCTCAACAAACATCAGCTCATAGCTGATAATCAGTATGGTTTTCGCTCAGGCATCTCTACTGAAGATGCAGTCCTTGAGCTGACACAATTGGCTGCTAGGAATCTTGACAGTAGAGTTAAAAGTCTAGGGATCTTTTTAGACCTTTCTAAAGCATTTGACACAGTCTCTGTTCCCAAACTTATAACTAAATTGGAACTCATAGGGGTACGAGGAAACACCCTCGAAATTTTCAAAGACTACCTTAACAACCGGACCCAAAGAGTTAAAATTGGACAGTATATAAGTGAAGAAGCATCGACCACTTACGGTGTACCTCAGGGAAGCATTCTTGGCCCCACCCTCTTCCTTATATACGTTAATGAGTTGTGCAGAATGACCATCCCAAACTCTAAGATCTTTGCGTATGCAGACGACACCGCAGTCATAGTTCATGGACCAACCTGGGATAGCGTTAAATGCTACGCAGAAGCAGCTATGATAACGATAATGAAATGGCTCGACTTAAACTTGCTCACCCTAAACTGCAACAAAACATCGTACATTCCTTTCGCTATCCGGCGTAACAACTTGCCCGACAAATCTTTCTGCATAACAGCTCACACCTGCTCTAAACAATCCCCACAATGTTTATGTCCAACGCTTGTAAGAACTGATAACGTGAAATATCTGGGTGTCCAAATAGACGAAGGATTACGATGGGACAAACAGGTTGACGCCAATACCACTAGATGTTTAAAACTCTTGCATATTTTCAAATCCCTTAGAGACTCGGCTGCGCCTGATACCCTGAAGATGGTGTACTATGCATTATGCCAGTCCGTTATCGGCTATTGCATCACAGTATGGGGTGGTACAAATAAAACCAGTCTTCTGAGGGTAGAAAGAGCGCAGAGAGCCGTACTCAAAGTTATGTCGCGGAAACCCTATCGCTATCCCACTACGCAACTATACGCTGATTCTAAAGTACTTTCAGTGCGCCAGCTTTTTGTATTGCAGTCTACTGTCAGAAAACACGCCAGCGTTCCCCCATCTGACCCTAATAAAAGGAAAAAACTACCCTTAAGTACCCCGCACAAAACCGCCTTCGCTCAACACCAATACTACACATTAAGTACATACATATACAAACAAGTTCACAAAAACCTAAACATTGTAGATATAAATAAATATGAAATTAAATCAAAATTAACGGAATGGCTACTGAAACAGGACTATCTACAAACAGAATCTCTACTTAAATACGTCTCCTAACTACCTACATATCTTCAATCACACACAGCACACTCACACACACACACACACACACACTCTCACACACTTACACGTGCACGCACATACACACATGCAAACACACCCACACGCACACACACACATGCAAACACACACATAACGTTTAAATAGATACTGTTACTTAAATTAGCCTTATATTAAGAACCCAGGTAGATCGACACAGTCTACTATTTTACTAATTATAGCATCACTTTTTAAGCTGAATCACTGTCTCTCAAGATACAGGTTCCCTAGTTTGAGAGGCAGGGTTTTCTATATTGTGTACAGATTTCAGTTCTTGGATTGTCTTGCATTGTGTCACTACCAAAGCCCATGTAAATTGTGTTTATATAAATATGTTAATCTGTATTTTTGTGAAAAATAAAGTTATTATTATTATTATTATTATTATTGTTCACAAGATCCTTTTTTTTTTTTTTTTTTTTCGAAATGGCATCTCGCAGTTCAGTCTATGAGACTGGCTTCTGCTTAACCGGACAAATCCCTGTGGATGCCTTGAGTTTAAGGCCTCCAGCCAGGGGCAAATAACTTATAAACTAAGTGACAAATCGCTAAGGGCACCCCCTGTGGGGTACGGACCTCGGCTTAGGACGTCACTGGGGGAGGGCAGCAAGGGGACAGGCTGGATCTGAGTGAGATTATTTAGGGGCTGGTTTAAAACTACTGGCTCAGCATCGCGGGCTGGCTCTAGCAAGGGTCGGGGGCGGCTTGAAACGGGGTTTCGCGACGACGGACCACGGCGGCGCGGTCGGAATGACGGATATCTGTGTTTGTGTTTTTTAAGTGTGCTAGTTTCCCTACTGCTTTCCTGAAGAATGGTGATAGGGTCGTCGGGAGTGGTGAGAGTATGCCGCGGACGGCGGATCCTACTTATACGCGATGGCTCGTATCGGGCGGCCGATGCGATCAAAGGATTCCTATGTTTGACCGCGGTGTCAAAGAAGCGCTTGGAAAGGCGCTTCATGAATTGTAAAACGGTAGGTATTTTGAGGTCTATATGTAGACTGTTATTACGGACAAACCAGGGTGCTCCGGTGATCTTACGGAGGAAACGGTTCTGCAAGGTCTGCATCGTGTGGATGCGGCGGGGATGGGAGTGTGCGAATACGACACATGCGTATGTCATAATTGGTCTGATCACTGCAGTGTAAAGGCGCATCTTGCCGTTAAGCGACAATTTGCTCTTTGATTGCAGCATAGAGTGGAGCCTGCCCATGGCAAAGGCCGCTCTGTTACGAGCGGCTCTTATGTGCTTCCCGAAGGAGAGGTGGTGGTCGAGTATGACTCCTAATTACTTGGCTTGCTTCTCCCAAGGGATAGGCTTGCCGTACATTGTGATCGGACGTGGTGTGGGACGTAGATGTCGAGGTTTGGTGAAAAGTACCGCCTGACTTTTGTCCGGGTTCACTTCGATCCTCCACTTCCGGAACCAGGCGCTAAGCGCATCGGCAGCCTTCTGTAGAGTTCGAGCGATGGTGTCTTGATTCTGACCGGCATAGAAAATAGCCGTGTCATCAGCGAAGAGGGCTAACTGGGCCTTTCCTCTCTGAGAGGTCTTGGCTTTAGGGACGTCGCTAGTGAACAGCGTGAAGACTAAGGGGGAGAGTACTGAACCCTGAGGGACTCCAGCACGTATTGGGCGGGGGGAAGACAGAGCTTCACCAATGCGGTAGCGAAAAGTACGATTCGACAAAAAGTCCCGTAGAATGTGAACGAGACGGTCAGGCACTCCCAGAAGATACAGCTTATATATTAAGCCGTTGTGCCAGACTTTGTCGAACGCTTTTGCTATATCAAAGAACAGGGCACCTGTCATCAAACCACGCTGGAAGCCAGCGCTGGCGTGTTCTATGATGCGGTGAACCTGTTGGATACACGAGTGTTCGGTCCTGAAGCCAAACTGCTCGTCCGGAATGAGACTCTTAGCTTCGACGTAATCTTTGAGCCTCTTATAAATAAGCCTTTCATAGATTTTGCCGAGAGTGGTCAGGAGACTGATCGGCCGATAGCTCGAGGGCTCAGCCTTAGGTTTACCCGGCTTGTGTATACCTATAACAGTGGCCTCTTTCCAGATACTAGGAAAAATGTTGTTGGCTAAGGCGCCATTGAAGATGGCGGCCAGTAGCACAATAAGCTGTGGGGGTAAGAGTTTAATCACCCTGTTCGTGATGCGATCGAAACCAGCCGCTTTCCGAGGCAGAAGGCCGTCAACGATCTCTTGCACTTCAGCGGGGGTCACTTCAGGCAGAGGAGCATCTGGGTCTTCAACAGGGGGGAGTTAAGCTCTACGTTCGACTTCGGCGTTCACCTTATGAAGATGTCGCTTGTCTACCGGTTGAGAGCTATCGGTGCACTGAGCTTCCAGGCTGTCGGCCAGGCATTCAGCCTTCTCAGAGTCGTTCACAAGATCCACAGCTCTTTTAACTTTTATCTTAAGAATATAAACTAAACTTACAGCCAATTACGGATTTACAATTTAATAACTATACAATACATTGCTAAGAGTACAGCTTGTGCGTGTGTGTATGACTGTGTGTGTGTGTAGGAGTGTGCCTGAGGAGTGACAAATGGGTGTGTTTTGGTGGTGCATGACCCCGTCGGGGCTGCGGGTTGTTCGAAAGAGATACCACGACCTCGGTACAAGGGCTAAGAAGGAATGTGGGTGGTTTTTAGTCAGAAGAAGTCTGACACTCCCTTCCGCTCTGCCCAGAGCGGGAGGATTTATTTGATGATTTCCCACCGCCCGAAAAAAAAAATAGTGGGGCATGACGGTTGTGTGTATACCTTTTACCTATTGTACAATTCTATTTATTTAGTTTGAGATGTATTTGTCAGTTCATCACAAACTGTTTTTTATTTATTTATTATTTATGTATTGGTGTTGAATATATATATCAAGATAAGAGATTTTTTTTTGTTAAAGTTACTTAGTATTCTACCAATGACTGAGTTTTGAGCGTAGTTAGTACCACTGGGTGGTACTTCGAATAACTGCTTGTGCCTAGTCCGTCGAGACGAACACTTAATATTACAACCAAGTTATTCAAATCGGTGCTGTCGATATACCCACTGCAGATATTATGATTATAATGAAGAAACAGCATGTCCAGAATCATACGTCTGTTCTCGAGTGTCAGCATATTATGATGTTTACATGATAGCAGATAATCTGTAGATCTGAAAACACTACGATAGTTAATGTATTTGACGCATTTAGATTGTATTGATTCTATCTGCTGTTTGCTTGTATCTATAATGTATTTCTAAACTGTCTCTCTAATATCATTAACACCCCGAGAGGCTTTCAGCAGTATTAAATGATGTCGACCGATAAACGCTTTGAAGCTGACGCATAATTCAGTTTTCTCCGTTATGGGCAGTATTTGCATGCCTCCATGTCATGTAAAATGTGCGCGTAAAAGAAATTTTGGCTTTATTTAGAGTGGGCTGTCGTGTGGTATTATTTGTTTGGAAGTATATGGAGTGGGGAAATAAAAACGGTTTGTATACGGTGAGTTGATGTTACATGAAGCTTATATAAAAACTTGTTGGTCTAGTGCTGCCGAGCGCGACTACTCAGCATGAGTTCCTGGAGTCGATTCTCGGCCTAAACAAAGTGTTATTGGGTTTTTGGTTTAGAATTAGTAATTTTTGAGTAGTAGCCATGGAGTCTGGATATATGCCCGGTTGATGGCAATAGGCTCGCCCCATATTACTAACTGACTTAAACATAACGAGATGTGGGTGTACTATTAAGTACCTACAGCTCTGTCTAATCCGTTCAGGGATTACTGGCGTATGGTTATGTATATACTCGTATTTTATAAATGTGTTTGATACGAGAAGGAAGTTCACGTATCATGTACCACCAAAGTACATTTACCTTTTTTTAAACGATAGAATCAGTTTCTCAATGTATAATGTAGTTATTTAAAGAATTTTCCTGCTTAATTTTTTAGAGAAAGTTATTTCATTTTTAAACAAACGGAAAGTATATTACAAAGTAAATGGGCTTTGACCTTTCAGAAAATATAAAATTAGAAATTAAATATCCCTTTTCCTTTCGCCCTTTATAAAGACTATAAAGGTCAGAATTAGTCTTCAATTCTTTTAAAACCTATTCTTATTCATTTTAAGACACTCATCAAATGCCTCGAACCTAAACAACCAAAACAAAGTTTTTGTAATTAGTTGGCACCTACATTATAGCAAAGTCTTTTTTATTTATTTCTAAAACAAACAGTTTGTTTTAAATTGAAAAAAGTTGCGCAATAAAATAGTTTTAAACTGAAAATGATTTTGTAGTAAGTTAGGTTTTTAATAACGGGTTCTAAAGTTTACTTGTGTAGGAGGTGCCTTCAATAAGATCTATAATTATTGTTTTTACTTATAATAATTATATTTCAAACGCTAATGCTGGTAAGTTGTAATCCCGTAGAGAGAACTGCCCACATCAATTGTTCAGTGAACGGAGTTCGCGTAGCAGAATTTTGGACCAAACATATTTTAACGTTTTGCTATCGATACGCTAATAAGACAGTACGTTCTAACTGTCTGAGGAAGTCATCGAGATTGAATGAGGTCGTCAACGACTATATTATCAAATACTATTAAGCCATCAGGTAAGGTTGTAGTCAAAAACAATTTTACTTAAAAAGAACTTAATGAAAAAGGACTGTCGCGTTGGTTGAACGGTGGCAAGCGCGACTTCTGAGCATGAGGTCCAGGGTTCAATTCCAAGGTCAGACAGAGTGCTAATAAGTTTGTCCATTAAGTGAAAAATACACAATACACACTTGAATCCAAAAAAATAGTGGTGTGTGGTGTGGTTCGAACTTGAGACTTATGACCTGGGCCCGCAAAGGCCGACGTTCGTCGGGGCTGCGGGTTGTTCGAAAGAGATACCGCGGCCTCGGCACAAGGGCTAAGAAGAAACATGGGTGGTTTTTAGTCAGTAGAAGTCTGACACTTCCTTCCGCTCTGCCCAAGAGCAGGAGGGGTTATTTGATGATTTACCACCCCCCAAAAAAAAAGACTTGTGACTCGGCAGTCCGACGGTAACAGAATGCCAGTTCCATGGAAGTACTGGAACAAAAAAATCCCCAGTAGTCCCATAATGGAAATATACAATGGAACTACTGGGATATGGCAGAGGGTCACACCACTGGGGTATCACTGGCCTATCAGAATTCATTACCACCACACGTTCCCCATTTGTGCCCGGTTGATGGCAATAGGCTCGCCCCCTATTACATGGGACTTAAACATAACTGGCGAAATGTGGGTGTACTATTAGGTACACCTCTGCCATAAACTCCGGGGATTACAGGCGTGATGTTAAGTTATGTTGTGTGTTCCCCAACAGAGCAATTACGAAAAATAATTTTAAACAACAAGATTTTAAACCCAAAAATTACCGTATTAAAAATGACCTAAAGGGACTTTTAGCCAACATTACAGGGTACGATAACGATCCAGAGGTAGGAGCAGCATTGTTCTGTGCCCTTAAATCTTTTACCTTTACTTTCGGTGATATATTACAGGTTAAAAGTGTTTTAGTAAGGTACATTTGAACAATTATTTATCACCCCAATGTGAGAGGGAGAATGAGATAGGCAGTCTATCTCTTTCTCTCGTTACGGTGGATTTTGAAGTGGGACGTAAACGGGTATTTTTACATCCCTATAGAGTATAGATTGACAAAAATAATGTGACACACCAAGAAAATGAACAACAAGTTCTAGTAAGATTATAATTGTCGTGAAAATGGCTGTTTTTTACACGAGTTTTGCCGTCAAAAGAGTGACAGCCGGTCTCACCAAAGGTTTTAGTTCTGAACTAAACTGCAATGGGACACAAACTCTATGAATATGTATGAATCTGAGTCTACTACTGTACTGTGTTACCATTGTACGTTTTTGACTTAGTTCAAGAATAGGATTCTAAAAAATATGATTCTAATTAGCCCATCTGTTATATTATCGAAAAATATTAAACACGTATTTTTTGTTTTATCAAATCAATAAAAAATTACGAAAATAAAACGCGTCAAAGATTTGAGTGGGGGGTTGTGACGTCACTCACCGGTATAAAATGTCATACTAATGTCTTAGAAAATGACGTCACACGAGTTTTCAAAGGCCTGTATCGTCTTCATTGTTTGTTTACGCGAAAAAAGAAAAAATATGTGTCCAATATTTTTTGAAAATCTATGTGACGGACTAATTAGATTTTTTTTTGTTAACTAACCTATCAACTACGTAGATAAATATCACTCATAGGCAGTACTGTATATTACGAACAGAAAAAAAATCTATTAAAATAATTACCTAAATAAAATAGTACTTCAAAAAACGTACACGTTGAGCGCACAATCGCACGTATGTGAGACCCCCAACCTCCGCTGAAACAAACCCCCGGAGGGTAACTAGTTAAAAATAATGAACAGAGAAATACTACAAACAATTAGTGCTAATTGCTCTATTAGTGACCAGCTCGGGAAACACAACAAACACAGTTAAACCCACATAAACAGAAAAAAACATACACAACACAATGAACGTGTATCACATTAAGCCTGTGAGTGTTCCCAGAAGAATTGGATAGGGTTAAATACAGACATGATTTTCTGATCGTTAAATATCAACTACGGTTGGTATATGAGGTACCATTTTGCTTGTGATTAGCACGTGAAATATAATCTCAGAGAAGACCGGACTCATACCTGAAATGAATAGAAATGGATTATAATACTAAAGAGTATGGCACATTATGCCCGTACGAATATATACAGGGTGTAAATCAACCCATCACACATCCTTCAACCAAGCATTCTGTACATCAAACTAAGTACCCCTACGCAAAAAAATTTGCTGGGAATCGACTTTTTTTTGGGTCAAAAATCACATTTTACGGGAAAACCTGCAATGTGAAAACATAGTGCTTTGAATAGTAAACGGATCATGGAGGTAATTTAAATGAAGATAAAACATGAAAAACTAGTATTTACAAAAACAGCTGTGAATAATTTGGAACTTTGACCCCCAATATCTCCGTAACTAGGAGGTGCTCAGGTATGGTCTAGAACAAAAAAATGATCGCAGTGGTGGGGAGAACAAGTGCCTTTTGTTTGCGTTAAGGGTACTTTTACACCCTATAATTATCAGAGGGTAAAGTAAGTAATGATAACATTTTGTAACATTGAGTAACATTATGTCAGGACCTTAAAAGAAACCATAATCTCTGAGTTTGTTTCGGCTGTTTCTACTCAGAGTCAGATAAGAAACCTCAGTCCCGTATTAAAGTATTTGTAAGAACCCATTTTTGCAACATAGACATCATTAATCATTAACCTATCCTCGGTTATAAAACGCAGTTTCATAGGACTTGTAGCACTCTGAAAATGGAGAGTTTAGGGTGATTTAGCGTTCCCGTCGGGGCTGCGGGCTGTCCGCAAGAGATACCGCGGCCTCGACATGAAGGGCTAAGAAGGAACATGGGTGGTTTTTAGTCAGTAGAAGTCTGACACTTTCTTTAGCTCTGCCCAAGAGTGGGGGGGTTATTTGATGATTTCCCAACCACGTGACGTGACGTTACGATGAACATTCTCATACATACTGTAATTATGTATTAGATAATATTAACGAAAAATAATGTTGTCTATGCAAAAGAAAACTTTAGAGACTAGAAAACAAAGTCTTTACTTGCTATAATGATGTCATTTCTAAAAAAAATTTCTACAAACACTAGATTACATACAGACAGAAAACTTAATAACATAAACCCTGCAATTAGCGCTTCCCTTTATAAACATGCACGATAAATATATAAATACCACGATACACACCACACACACACGCACACACACACACACACACAAATACACACACACACACATTCACACACTAACATACACCCACACCCATACGCCACAAGCAGATATTGTATAATGTAAAATTGTTTAAATCTTATTGCATAATATCTGTGTAAAACTACTGGGAGAAGACACTGATTCCTGCAACACAGGTTACAACCTAGCGCAGGAGTCAGGGTTTCCATACAAAAATGTAACTTACTTTTATGTCAATAAAGATTATTATTATTATTATTATTATCATTACAAACAAACTGTGAACGAAAAGCAAAAAAGAAATTTTCCACGTAACTCGACAGTACACAAGTTTGCGCCATGCGAGGCAATTTTACGTAATATTTCTTCGCAAGACGATTTACTCAAGTGCAATATCCGAGGGGTTACCTGCACAGTAATATGACAGCTTATGTTTTAAACTGAAACACTTTTCGGAATATTCTCGTAGAATATCTAGGTCATTTTTATTTTTCGTAAGGTGTATGAAAGTTTAATGTGTATTTTGTTTCTTATTTTCTCTGTTATTATTAAAATATACAATTGTCGTATTTGAAATTAAAGAACGATGGAGGCAATTGTCGTGAGGAAAGTTTTGAGGACAAAATAATGTGGAGTAGAGGAAGATTAAATAAACGATAGATGGACTGTGTGCCATGTTGGACTAGACGATATTTCGTTAAAGGAAGGAGGTATCATAATATGACGTGTATTGGAGAAGTATAAAAGAAGACGACATTCTGGATCGACCACAAAGTACCTAGTTGGGATAAGGGCAAGAAAATTATGACATGTCGTATTTGAAACAGTGTTTGGTTTTCGCTTGGATTTTTTAAAGAAACTGCTTCTGGTCAAAAACCAGCGTCATGAGAGTTTTGCTCAATTTAAGTACCTACCAACAGCAACAGCATTCGATAAAGATTGTTGATAGTATATCGATCATAATTATTATTATCGAAATCGATGATCGCGATAATCCTCGCTATTTCATTCGATTGACGTATTTTTTCCCGACTGCGGCGAAACACAAAGGAGGGTTATGATTTTGACAGGTATGTAAGTATGTTTATAGAGGATACGCGTGGTCGTATACCACCTATCCTAAAATAACAGTACATTCTAACAATAGTGAGGGATCATAAACTTTAGGCCAAACTATGAATATTTATTAAATAGGTACATTCAAATATAACATTACGTGTAAGTTGCTTATTTGATAAACGATAAACATTAAAATATGATTTGCAGGTCCAAAACAATTTGTTTCGAGAGGTACCTGTTTCAGTTTCTGGAGGACACGCCCGAGTGTCAACACTGTAAGAATCGCCTGGAGGACGGGGTGGAGCATACAGTCACAATATAAATATGGACAGTACGGAAACTACCTACAAACGCTCAAAACCGCACACTCACACAAACATGCGCATCGACGGGGCACTTCGGCAGACTTCGCAGTGCTCTCAGTTGTGTGTGCGTGCCGCGCCGAGACGAGTGGTCAGTTGGTCACGAATAAATTCATACCTCCCGATATTTTTTTAAATGCAACGAACGTATTGCGCGGTATACAACTGTGTCAACTCGGCTTCATCAGCAGAAGAAAGTATTTTTAACCGACTTCCAAAAAGAGGGAGGTTCTGAATTCGTCTGTTTGGTTTTTTTTTGGATCTTATTTGTTTCCGCATAACTCCCTCATTTATGAACCGATTTGAAAAAATATTTTTTTATTCGAAAAAGTATACTCACGAGATGGTCCCACTGATACCATGTCAGGATCTGATGATGGAATCTTAAAGAAATCGAGGGCAACCCTCAAATTTTATAGGCACATATTACGTGTTTCGTATTTTTTCTAATGCTATTTAAGTATTCACATCTGGTAGTCATTACCTCATGTTGATGAGCTGATGATGGAAGGAATAACTCCTTAACGGTTAGAAGTTGGAGGATAATTCTTAAATAAAATCTTATGGGGACATATAATGGTTGTATTCTTTCAGATTATCTAGGTGAGCTGATTGTGGAAGGTACAACTCCTCAACGGTTAGGAGTTAAATGCAATTATAAGGGAATCTTGAAGGTTAAGGGTTAGGTTTCTTGGTTGAATGTTAAATGCATCGTAACTATTAGTATAGGAAATTACAACTTAAAAAAAACATTTTCTGAAGTCGGTGACTTTTGTTTGTTTGATTTCTTCCTATTTAGATTGTATTTGTAAGCTAGCTTTTTTAATTCGATTGATTGATCACAACAGAATAAAAATGTTTTATTAAAAAAATAAACAATATCAAAACAAGCTTAATTTTATTGAATTAATAGTTAGCGAGAAGTTATCTAGGGACTTCAGCAACCGTGCATTTAAAAAGGGACAACCCTATGGCTTCAATGGAGCGTAGGTAGTTATCGCATCAACTAGGCTGTTTCCGTACTGTCCATATTTATACTGTGATACAGTGGAGGTCTGCCCTGCTTGGGGGGTGGTCAAGGCGATCGGCGGCGGTGACCATGGTCCGGAGCAAGGAGGCATGAGAAGTGATCCGCTTCATCTGCGAAGCAGTAATGCTGGCGATGGAGGTGGTCGAACGCGTGAACGAGAGGGAAACCTCACGCCCCAGCCGCTTTTATTCTGTCATTCCCGGCCACCGTCCTTGCTGGCCTGCGGACGGTAAGCGTTGTGTGGCTCGCCGTCCTATCAGATCCAGGCCCAGGTCAGCGGCGCGTTGTGTTCCACACGCGCCTCAAAGAGTTGTCAGCACAGTAGACAGGGCCCAGTAGGGCTAGTGCCTGCCATGGTTGCTAAAATTGTTCGAAAGAGTCACCGTGGCGAAATTATTAATTTGGGCTTTAGTTTTATCCAAAAATAGGAGTTTCAGGAAAATGTTTGCTTTTTTGTTTTACTCACAAAATTAACAATTATAAATCAGGTTTTTAAAAATCCTTTAAAAATTGATATTTCTATAGAAAAGCAGCAATTTTCATGAAGTGCAGATCTCCTTGTTTCTATGAACACTTTACTCTTCCTGTATGACCCACAAAGGAGCGATTGCGATGTAATGCTGGCTCCGCAACTACCTTTTAAAATGCTAAAAGTAACGCAAATCAAATTGCATTTATCTAAGAAAAATTATGAAAGATAGCAAAACGTTTTTAACAAAAAAAGAATAAACGTCGTTTTTACTATGTAAAATAAAATATAACATATTACGTTCAGAAGCTCGTTGCTAAATAGTAACTGCCACTTAGGTGAATCTTTAGTTTAACACGTGTTTAACTAGGTTGTTCAGTGAATGATCTGCCCACCCATTAAATACCGAGTTTCCTCCGTGCCTCAAAGCACGTTAAGCCGTTTGTCATACCCCTTAGAGATCTTTAACAGTCGTTGCAAGTAGTGGCCTGAAAGTCTGACAACCAGTCTTACCAAAGGGTATCGTATTACTCAATAGTAACTGGGTTGTGGAGGTCAGATAGGCAGTCGCTCTATATAAAATACTATTCAGCTGCATTCGGTTAGACTGGAAGCCGACCCCAACACAGTTGGGAAAAGTTAGGAAGCTGATGATGTTTTTAGAAGTATGAACATAATTTAGACTTAATGAGTTACGTTTGCACTAACTTTATAGAAACATTAACGAAGTAGAACTTAAGAAAGTCTATAAACACAAGTAATGTTTCACAAGGGAGCACTGAAAATGATAACACACTAAACAGTTTCTTTTAAAACAAAATATATTAAAAGATTTCTTTTCATAAAAATAAAACAAAAAGTACGTATAATTTACAATTGTTTTGGATCTTGTTTTTCGTAATAAAGTTAGGGCTGTCTTTTTAGACAGACTAAGCTTTTCTTTTAATTAACATACCTACGGAATTTTTCTACTACAACTTAACAATCAATTAGATTTCATAACTAGGATAAAGAAATGTCATAGAAATTCTGTGACCCCACGTAACTGTTACTCGACAAATATAATAATTCAATTCAATTCATTTATTTATCTCAGACACAAATATTGTTAGTAAAAGTACACTTAAAAAAAATTATGTTAGTAGGCAGTTAATTTATCCAAAAGACATACAGAAATAATAATAATAATAATAATCGTTAATTTATAAAAAAGGGCACATTTACAATAAAACAATAACAGTTACAATATAGAGCACAGTTGCTTTTTTGCCTGAACTAGGTTGAACCTGTGTTTCAGGCTACAAGGTATATAAATATCTACTTAAAACAAATAAATTAACATTTAGTGTATAGTAAAATACTAAAATTAAAACTTATTACACTAGATACAAAAACGGTGTGTGTGTTTATTTGCAGACAACAAGTCGATCCTCTGTCTGTTTCATAAGATAAAGGTTGTAAAAAGGTAATTACGGATTTTTTACAGCTAAAATAGTTATACTAATACATACATACTTAGTTTTCTATTTAATCTATTGTACAAAAATGGGCCTATGAAAAAGGGATGAAAGTTTGCTACCTTTAAAATTGCTCTTTGCATAATATAGTCATTGTGATTCCATTCACCCGTTGTTTCACTTGTCACCTACGTTCGCATATCTATCAACTTCCAATCCAAGCACCTTCCTTTTTATTTTTCCTAGTAAAAAGAAGCTAGACGGTATCAAGTAATTTTTCCAGAAAATCCCGGAGCAACATTGCAATATAATACAAAATGCAAGTTCTCGGCATATGAGCTCAATTTGACAACGTACAAGTATAACATAGAACATAATCATGGCATATTTCATTTAGCAAAGCTCGCGTGGTCTGTGCTCGAGTCTAGGATGTTATTAAGTTCCTGCAACTTTACTCTTAGGATAGGAGCTAGGGTAGCTTGAAATACGAAACGAAAATATGTTTTTCATAAGAGAAAATTGCTTAAAATCTGAAGTTACAAGTGACGCCGAAGAAAATGTTGATCGGAACCAGATTCAGCTTGCTGCTGAGAAATGTAGAAATTACTCAGCATGACTCAGCATGAACAAACGCAATAACACTTTCCCCGATCTGATAATATTATTTAAGAACTCCGGATATAGATAGAACCAGTAGTAGCGGCCGCTAGACCAACGAAGCAGTGCAGTATATACGAATTAAGAATAATTTATTATATGAAGGGTTTAGGCAAAAAAACAAGGCTTTGTAAATTAATGTGCATTATATTTAGTCAGCGGGTGTGACAGTATTCATTATAATTTTTTAAATAAATTTTATTGTACACAAGCAAAGTGTAGATATTTATTTAAATTATAATAGCCATCGGAGTAATTTAAAGACATTGTAATAAATTTGTTACATTAAACAACAATAAAAGAATACTTTTGCACGAAACTATCTCCTGGACTACCAAACCGTGCGTGAGCTCCCTACGAATATTTATAGTCTCGCTATACTTCGCCCGCCAAACTTTCAGGTATTAACGTAATGGTATCAGGTCACGTTTGCTCACAAAAAAATAACTTGAAAGATTACCGAGACTTAAGTTCGTAACTGGCAAAGATTGATATTTATTTCATATGTTTATAAAGTTTTCTTATGTGCTTTGTTTTAGTGATTAGTTTTGTTTATGGCCTGAAGATGTTCGTAGTAACTTGGTGAGGATCTCGTGAACTTGTGTTCTGGAGAATTACTCTTTAAGACTTGGGTATAGCATATTATGAGCTTTACAGCGTTCTATGAAATATAACAATATGCATTGTGCGTGTGTGAAACTTAAAATCTCTTATAGTCACTTAATATTTTGGGTTGATGAATTTGTTATTCGTTTATGATCTTGTGGGCAATTGTCAGTGACATCTCCATCACTGCTCTATGTGAAAATCTGTACTTATTCTTAACGAATTAATTGGAGAAGGCAAGTTTGCCTTCTCTAATTCTTAATTCGTGGCTAAAGTCCAAGTTTACTTACAAAAAGACCGAAAAATAAAAATTAACTGCGTAAAAAATACAAACGAATCGTGAACCTCCTCCATTTTAGAAGTCGGTTAAAAATACGTAAAACCAGTAAATTAAGTTCGCAAATAATCCCACCACATTCCGAACACTGCCACTAAAAAACAAATTGCACTTCCATGTCTGAAAACTAATTAAGATTTCACCGACAAAATGCACCACGAATTCCGAGCCAAGTTCACACAAACAATTAAGTGAACATCTAAGCTGGAAACAATTTAATACAACAATATGTACTAGTTATATACGAACTTAATCTAGGCGGGACAGGCAGGATATTGCACCAGACAACAGCACCGTTTGGCAGACTCAACCGCTAAAATCTTGATTCGCAAATAATATGGACTTCAGACTTTCCCATTTTTATTACAGCAAATTGGATAACGTAGTCCTTTGTTTTAGAATGCAGACAGATCTATTTGTCTGATTGTAACAGTGCCAAATGATTTTAAAAATGTATTTTTATTTTCTGGTCTGAGTCAGACTTGGTTGGAAATTCGTGAGTCATTTGTAGAATAATAGAAGCTTGTCATTACTATGGTTGAGTGAATCACGTGATTAGCAGTACACTGTACAGAAAATTCACATATTTTTCTTTGAATTTAACAAAGTCTGCCTAAGATAATAAAATATTATATCACATTTTATTTATCTAATTCTTCTTGGCTAACCCTTTCATTTGATACCGTTCTCATGGGAATGTACACAAATTAACTAGTCCACCATCTTTGGGAGTCTGCCATTTTGGATTAATAAGAAATACATCACTTAGTTAATTCTCTATCGTCATCCAAACTAAACATGTATGCAAAATTTCAGCTTAGTCTTAACTTCTAAGAATTTTTACATAGTGAATTGTTCCCGAGCAAAGAAATCGGTCTACCTTGCTCGGGAGACAGATAGCTAGGACAGATTTAAAAATCAAAATCAAAAGTCATTTATTCAAACTAGGCTGATAATCAGCACTTTTCGAACGTCAAAATTTACTTTACTTATTTACAAGAGACAGTTCCCCAACACGCCCCCCCTTCGACACTTCCTAGTGTTTTAGCTGGAAAGAAGAAGTGGCGGAACAAACTCTCCAGCTACACATCTGTCTGTTAGGTTAGAAGAACCAGACTCGATATAATAGTAAGGTGTAGATTTACTACAGACAAATCAATTATAGAAAAAAAGTATATTATAATAAACAATATTAGAGAATAAAATATTTCTATGTACCGAATAAGATAGTGATTCGGAATTAATCGAATATCTATTAAAACTTATAACACCTAATAAAGAGACTATAAGTCAGTACCTACACAAAAGAGCGACATTGACACTTAATTTTGTAATGTATTTAGAAAAACAGTTGAAAATATCACAGCTATTATAGCAAAATCACTAACTTGCAGAATGCAACATCTTCATCTAAGATTTCTTGGAAAATGTCTAATTCGTCTGACACACCATTTAAGGGTTCTATTACTCGTACAATGATTCGAACTGGGTCAGTGTCGCCTCTGAGTTAATCAATCCAAGGTCAAAGTAAATTACCGTAAACAAAAACATGTTTTCTCACTTATGGACCTCTCAATCCACCTTGAAAAGTTTAAGCCATACCGAGAACTAAATCCAACATTTCAGACCTTGTTATTTATGAAGGTTTTCGCATTTTTTGGAATCATAATGCGTTGAAAAAGAGGATCTTTTGTTAATACCCGGTTGTACCACAGACGCTGTTGGTTTAGCCTCTGTTGACTTTTAAACTGTACAATGTTTTTATTCGCTTTCTGTACAAAGGTTTCATTATTGGATTATGCAAAGGTTTCATTTTATTGAGTGGTGTTTCGTTAGTTCAGCACGTTAAGCTGTTAACACCGGCTGTCATTTGTAAATCTTTGACAATCAGTACTGTGTGACCAGATGTTGAGGTTATAATGCACTTGTCTAGGATGGTTTGTGGATGGGGTGACATCCATTAAATACAGAATTTTCTACGTGCCTCAGAAAGCACGTTTAGCTTGCCAGTCGTTACACGTAAACGTTTGTTTAACATCGATGGTTTTGATATCTAATACTTGCAAGAAAGTTGAAACCAAACAAACAGATACTTTTTTATAGCATTAACATCATCAGTCTTTAATGATCCAGCAGGGGGCTGCTGGAACTCAAGGTTTTTCTCTGTGGGAGTGTGGGTTTGTGGATATAAGCATTTTTTCTGGTTCAATCAAAACCCTAATTACTACGCTAACGTGTATATACTAAACCTTCCTTTACTAACAAAACCCAAACCACTCCACACAACTCTCAACTACTACAATCAATTATGATATTTATAGCACTCCCAAGAACACTCAAAAAACAAGACGTAACCGAAAAAATATGAAGAACATTGTTGTCCGAAAGGATCCGGGGCCAAAGTAACCCACGCTAGGAAAGTTTATTTTTATCCAAGCAGGCTTGGACCCTCTGAAACAAATTTCATGAATAAATTTTTCCTTTGTAAACAAATCGAGCAGGCCATATTAAATTAAGGCTCTCTTGTGACTTAGAATGCAATAAAACGCCCGAATTTTCGCCAGTGTATATCTTTGCGTGTTGCTGTTATTTTTGCGATGTTTTGGGGTCGAATTTTTTCACAAGGTGTTGTAGGTTGGATTATTCGTGATGCAAAAACAGTTGGTCAGTCACTCTGCCAACTAAGTGATTGATTTAAAGTATCAAATAGTAAAGAACCTACCTAACCTACTCGTGGGTGACCGTGCACCATTGTCAGTCGTCATTAACAATTGAGATCAAATACAAACCTAACATGTAAAAAACCTAAACTTGCCACCAAATAAATTAATTTATTTGTGTTAACTTGTTCATGGTGGTTAAATAGGCATCTGCTCTATATTAATTATTCAACTTGCGTATGCCGTTTAAACTGGAAGCCCAGCAAAGATAGCTGGATAACATTGGTCGGGTGTTTGGTTAATTTTGTATTGTATATCGTACGCAACTGCAGTTCCAAAGCGCGTATTTTGTAAAAAAATAATTATCAATATTATAATATAAAATTTCTTATGCAAGGAAAAGGCGATGTTTAATTTTTAATGAGGTATAAATCCCCTAACACGAATCGCAACGAAAACGAAACTAATAAATTTGTCAATCGTTCGAATTCAATCATACAAGTTTACTGCGCGCATTCATGCTAAGCTCACAGAAAATCATTTTAAATATCCATCCTCTATGGAGGATGGAAATTGAAAATCTTTTAGTTATAACTAGAGATTTTAATCTCCGAATTAAAATAAAAGACCCAATTTAAGACTCAGATAACATCGTTGTAACAAAATCGTATAGCCTATTTAGTTATTAAACTTTTTACAACCGAAACGGGTTAGGCTTTACAAGCTCGTAAAGTACTTAGATGGGCACTTCAGAATTATCTGAAGAGATAAAGAAGGTAGTACCATTGTGTCCAGTTTACTGCTGTTTCGACTATGGGTCATGAAATCTGTGGATGTTGTGTGATGAGTTTATGTTATGGGAGTAACCTAGATTTAATCTTGTTAGAGTTCACTTACTTCTGGGTAGTAAGGTTCAGACAGCCACTCAATCAGATAGCTGCTTCATGTCAAATATTAATCCAGGTGCATCTATCACGCCTGTATTTCCCGAAGGATTAGGAGGAGCTCGTGGCTTAATAAGAACTGCCATTCGGGTCGATCTTTAGGTAAAGTTGTGCTTGCCTAAGTCGGCCTGTGGATGGGTGACCGCCCGACATACCGATTTTCCTCCGTGCCTCGGAAAGCACGTTAAGCTGTTGGTCCCGGCTGCCATATATACATCTTTGGCAGTCGTTACAGGTAGTCAGTGACCTGAAATTCTGACATTCAGTCTTACCAAAGAGTATCGTATTACCTAGTATTAACTGGGTTGTGGAGGTCAGATAGGCAGTCGCTCCATGTAAAATACTGGTATTCAGCTGCATCCGGTTAGACTGGAAGCCATCCAGTCTTACCAAAGGGAAAAGGCTAGGCAGATGATGATTTCCCGAAGGATTAGATGCTGTACGGGGAATAGAACATCCTTTTTTTTGGGGGGGTAGGGAATCATCAAATGACTCCTATCAGACTTGTACTGACTAAAAACCACCCAAGTTCTTTCTTAGCCCTTTGTGTCGAGGCCGCGATATCTCTTTCGAACAACCAGCAGCCCCGACGGGCGTGAATAGTACACCTTCATTTTGCCAATTACCATTAACTAGGTGCAAATTCAGACTCGGTGGCTGCTACTGAGAAATTCCTGATAATACTTTGCAAGACCTGGGAATCGAAACCAAGACCTTATGTTAGCGAAGCAAGGATCTGTGATGTGTCCCGTCGGGGCTGCGGGTTTTTCGAAAGAGATACCGCGGCCTCAGCACAAAGGCTAAGAAGGAACATGGGTGGTTTTTAGTCAGTAGAAGTCTGACACTCCCTTTCGCTCTGCCCAAGAGCGGGAGGAGTTATTTTATGATTTTCCACCCACCAAAAAAAAAAAACTAATGTTCTGCAGCCGCGACTTTTGAGCAATTAGGTCGTAGGACCATCAACCATTTTAATTCACACATTTTGACAGTAAATAAGATAACATACCATTTCTTAAACATCATTTTAATCAGAACATCCAATCCAAATTACGACCACCCACCGTGAACCTAAACTTGAACCTTCTCGAGACTCTTAAAGCGATCAACTTTGTCAACCATAGGGTCTAAATGGACTTGTTTGATTTGGTAATCGCTGGGACTGCCGGCATCAGGGGTCGCTCCCCTAAACCATTATTTTTACAATGGGTTTCCTTGAACACTCTGTTCCGATAAATTATTGTTACGTGTGTATTCGAAGAGGACTCTCCCGTGTTCACTTTCCCGGTTGCAATTTTTTATTACGATATTTCCTCTTACCGAGATTGCGCTATGTAAAGTTTATTTTTTGCAACTTGCTTCTTTTAGTGAATTAGAATCACGACCATAATGCGTTTGATATTAAGAGTATTATTCCATCCATACAATTATGTTAATTGGGTATGACTTCGAATGAATTAATCAGATCTCATTATATTTTCATGAAATAAGTCAATGCTTAGGTTAAGCTGCGCTTGTCTAGGTTGGCAGCCTTTTTTTTTTTTTTTTTGTTCCGGGGTGGAAAATCCTCATGGATGTCCCCCGCCCTGGGGGGGGCGGAGGGGTCTGTCAGACTCTTACTGACTAAAAACCACCCCGGTGTTCCATCTCACACCTACGCCGGGGGCAGCGGGAACTGAGATACTACCGCAACCCCCGGCTGGTGCCGGCCCGCCTCTGCGGGCCTCAATCTCGGGTCGGCGGGAGGAGTGAGGTGTTAGACTCCCCCCGCGCGACGTCTAAGAGGGGCGCGCGTGGGCGTGCGCGTGTAGGTGGCGCAGCCTAACCTAACCTAACCAGATGCAGCTGCATACCAGTACATTACATGAAGGGACTGCCTATCTGACCTGCACAAGCCAGTTATTACTGGGCAGTACGATTCCCCTTGGTAACACTCGTTGTCAGACTCTTGAACCACAGACTACCTGTTACAATTGTCAGAGATCTACAAATGTCAGCTGGGACCAACGGATTAACGTGCTTTCCGCGGCACAAAGGAAACTTGGTATGTAATGGGTGGTTACCCATCCACAGACCAACTTAGGTAAGCGCGACTTACCTTGAAGATTGATATCGAGCTTCCCGCAAACGACCAATACCTTCACTTAAAAACTTTTAAATCACAAAAGGACTCGAAGCTTCACTGCGATACGAAACCAATAACCACAGAACAAATAATTTCCTATACCAATAACTAAACATAGAATTTCATTTCCTACATAACGACTCAATAACTTAAGTAAGTTCAACCTCTCTTATTGGATTTCATTAAACACTATCAATTTACAGATGGGCCGCGGTTGTAACTCTTACAGTTTATTGGGTGCACGTGCACAGGTCAGTATTGATCTGGAGTTTGCAGGAAAACTGGACGGTTTTTTGGTAATGAAAGTTTTGAGTTAGTATTCGGCAAAAAATGTATTTTACCAACGAACTTAAATTCAGGCCAAGTTGATCCTTTATACAATTTTGATAGCTACCCATTAGAATTAAAATACAGAATACAAACAACGCAAAGAGAGGCACGAGATAATTTAATAGCCAGCAAAGTAAACAGAAAAGTGAGATACGACCGAAATGTTAACCCAGTGTCATACAAACCAAATGATTTAATTTTAATAAAAAATGAAACAGGTAATAAGTTCCAAAGCATTTATCAAGGTCCATACACTGTTATAAGAGAATGTTTCACTTGTCTCCCAAGTCCCAACCTTACATATAACCTTACTATGTGTTTAAGAGTATTGACACTAAAATACCACTAAAACAAATGTGTCTGGGCCACGAAAATAACGCTACGCTTATGGCATCAATTCGCTACAACTTATGGCCTTGTAGATAATAGACATGCAATTGTTTTTGACGCTTGACGCTGACGCTTGCAGCACAAGGCGAATTCGCTTGGAGCGTCGCATTTCGTGGCCCTCGGGTAGTCCCATGTAATAGAGGGGGAGCCTATTACCACCCACATCACTCTACAGCTGCTACTGAGAAATTCCTGATGGAAAAACCCAACAATTTTCCCAACGAACCCAGGAATCGACCCCAGGAGCTCATGGTCAGCAGACGCGACTACGACCACTAGCCAACGAGGCAATCAAGGTGTTGCCTATTTCTATAAATACTTTGA
This sequence comes from Diarsia brunnea, assembly GCA_949774965.1. Lineage (NCBI taxonomy): Eukaryota > Metazoa > Arthropoda > Insecta > Lepidoptera > Noctuidae > Diarsia > Diarsia brunnea. Next base: position 4,334,782 of record OX459014.1, on the reverse strand, counting down.
ATAGGCCTGACATTTAGATATGCTTTTAGAAAAGCTCGATTCTTCAATCGAGCTTTTATACCTTCATATATAAACACAGATAAATACTTACATACCACACAAATTCATACCATCTTCATTTTTACATTCATGGTTAGTTGTAGTTCATACTTAATAAATATTCCTTGGTAGTTTTTGTCTTAATTTTTAGCTGCCCGAAGAAAATAATTACTTGTGTTTTACTGTTTCCACCTAAGTTACACGTATACTCTGTCATCTGTCATTTCCCACTGGTATTAAATTTTCATTGACTATCGATTGTTCCTAAGTTTAATACACTTCTTTGTCAAAGCAAGTACTTTTACTTCGGATGCGCTTTTACCTAATCAACGTCAAACATTACTTTTTCAATTTCAGCCAATCCAAGACTATATCTTCTGTCTGCCAATGTAATGAACAAGGAAAAACGTCATCTGCCTTTTGTAGCTCAACTTTACAGCACCTTAAGCCATGGAATTTAAGAAGTGACATAAAACCGTGAGGACCTCCGAGATTTTCATTAGTTGAGAGGACGAAATGTTAAAAGAGGAGGAATGTCTAGTATAATATGAAGTCAGAGATTCTTTATTTTAAGTATATAAGTCTTTATAGATTCACTGTACAATTTCATCATCATCATCATCATTTCAGCCATAAGACGTCCACTGCTGGACATAGGCCTTCTCTAGGCATTTTCCATAATCGCTACGCTTGGCAGGCGGGTTGGCGATCGCAGTATGGTTGTTACGAAGGCACAGAGAACGCTGCTGCCCATTCGCTGGTCGCCTTAGTCGCCTCTTACGATGTACAATGTTGCTCCATGTAAAATACTGGTATTCAGCTGCATCCGGTTAGACTGGAAGCTGACCCTAACATAGTTGGGAAAAGGCTAGGCAGATGATGATAGATTCACTGTACACACAGTTTCTGAGTATAAATAGCTATTTATTTAAACTTTATGCACAATAATGATACATAGGCGGACTTAATGCCACAAGGCATTTTCTACCAGTCAACCTTAGGGTTAATCAAGACAACATTGTGGTAGGGTACAAAATAACTGAAAAAGAAACAATGTCAACTTTAATAGAATAAAAAGTATATACTTATATCGGAGCTATCGGAGTAGGGAAAGTCCAAAGCAACAATGAATGGACTGTGGGAAATGTATGGCTACATAGTCGGTAACTCGTTAGATGACGATTAATAGAGAAAGAAGTATGGAAGAAGAACGTAATGAAAAGTAAAATATGATTATGATCATGAATTCTAGTAACATTTTGATTTTAATTGATGTTTTATTTGAACAGATACTTGATTGGAACCTAAATGTGCAATGTTTCGACGAATGAAACAACTTCTATCGGTACATTCTGAGTTGTTTCGTTTCAGAGCTTACAGGCAATTAGTACTAAATTGGCGCGGAATACTTGAAGTGAGAATTTGAACTTGTTATTTGTTTGACTTTCAGAAAATTCTGTGGATTTCTCAGTGATATTTAGTTTCACTCCAGAATGTATCTACTTCTAAGTTGATAGGTACAACAAGAAGTGTTGAAACTGATAAAATATTATCGTGTCTTCTTGTGGCGATCACAAGAAAAGCGCTGAGACAATGAAGCTCGACGGAGAAACGATTTAACTGTCTTGGTCATGGACTGTCTTGATTTTTCCTACTCCTCCGTTATTCTTTTCTGATTATAAATATCGTGTCTGTAATACTGAGAACTTTTTGATGGAAGAACCTACTTCATGAACAGCAGTTTATGATTTGCCAACCACCATGAACTTGCCCCCGTCCTCTCTTGCCCGTCATGCAGCCTCCAGGTCGGGAATGAAGGAAACGACAGAGGTGTCTAGGTTGCTGCGTACGTCGAACAATATCTGAGTCATCGATTCGGGACGCAGAAGAATACCAACTTGAGTGTTATGTTGTTAAAGTCAACTAAACTTATTTGTGGCTGCTAGCTTCTGATCAAACACAAAATGACTAGAAGGTGGTAGCAGTCGTTATAGATTATCAGAGCGTGACTATATAGCATTTACAACTTTACGTTTTTGCCTTTCGCTCTTTCTTTGCTGTGTTTTGTAAAAAACGGTGCTTACCTACATTTATTGATTGATTGACTATAAAGGAAAAAATAATACACAATTTCTTCTAAAATGTTTAATGGGAGAACTGTTTACAATAATCAGGGTTTGGATAACAATTATTAGTGTAGGATACAAGGGTACTATGTTGTACATCTAAAATATTTGGGTACTTACATGTTTCGGTACAAATTGCTAGGTTTAACAAAAACAAGAATTGCTGACGAGTAATTTCAGTTTTTTATTTCTAATATTCTTATTGATAACATGAAACTTAACAGTAAATATAAAATAATGTACTTACGTCCGGACAAATTTAAGATAGGGTAACGGATGCGGACATCTACATACAAAAGCTTAGCAGCATTGAGTTCATAAAAACGTATTCACCTGTTTAATAAAACAAATATTCTTTTATGTTTTACATCGATATATTTATTGTTAGGTACATATTATTATTATACAAAAAAATAATGGAAATAATCGAAACACAGACATGGTCTAAGGAAAAAACAGAAGAATAAGTTTCTATGGCCTTAAAGTTGTTTGCCTTTTCTTTGAATGGTTTTTCTTTATTTGCGGACAGTGCAATATTACTGTGACAACGTAGGAACACATTGTCACAGCAATACTTCACTGTAGTATCCGCAATTTGTCCGCATCAGTATTAATCAATTTATACTAATTTCAGAACATACACAATAATAATTAATCTTCGTTATAAATCCACTGGCAGTTTTAAACAAAATGACACAAATACATTCACGCCTTTTCTCCATGGGGGTATGCAGAATCTACAAAGCTCCACCATCCTTTGTTCCGGCTTTTACTTCGACGTCGCTCAATTTACAAATTGTCAGGTTTTTTTTACACTAATGCCTATCGATGTCATCTTTTCACATTTTCCAACACGCACAATAATTTGAAACTCTATTGTTATTACAATCAAAACAAAATTCGAATTTCGTAACCCCAAATTCTAACAAAATGTTATTATATTATTATTACATACTAAAATTCTAACGCTTACAAATTTAATGGCCGTGTAGAATATATGTACATATTTACACTAAATTATATCACAAATAACAATGGCGCCTAACAATACAATAATAGTATTAACAACACAATTATGTTGAGCGTTTTTGGTAACATGTTGGTTGAGTTACTGAACAAAGTTTTTTGCTTCACTGCTCCTTCCATTAGCCCTGCGGATAGAAAGACTTTTTAGACCAATAGGTTACTTGACATAACAAAAAAAAATTAGTCCATCAGATAGATTTCCAAAATATATTGGACACATTTTTTTTCTTCACGTAAACAAAAAATAAAGACGATACAATGCTTCGAAAACTCATTTGACGTCACATTTCACTACATTTTTTAACAAAAAGTGACGTCACATGATCATCGACAATGTTTATTAAAAAAAAAAACAGTGCTTTGAAAACTCGTGTGACGTCATATTCTAAGACATTAGTATGACATTTTTTACCGGTGAGTGACGTCACAATTAACCCCCCACTCAAATCTTTGACGCGTTTTATCTTCGTCAATTTTTATTGATTTGACAAAATAAAAAATACGTATCGAATATTTTTCGATAATCTAACTAATGGACTAAACAGAATAATATTGTTTTTAGTTAGGAAAGTACCCAATTCATGTAAGAGACAAAAATATAGAGTATGAATATAAATAGATGACTATAAGAGCAGAGGAAGACCAAAGATGACTTTCTTAGGATTTATTTCAGGTAAATCCATCTAGATTTTTTTGGGACAAGCCCGTCACACGTCCTAAACCATTGCAACTCCTGAAAGCCAGAATAAACAGTGGCGACCGTCAGAAAAGCGCCAAGACAATGAAGCTTGACGAAGTCCCAGAAAAACAATTAAACTGTCTTGGATCCCACAACGAAACGAGTAGGGAAAACATTAATATATTACAGATCTAGATATTATAGAAATAATAAACAAATCATATTTATGTCCCTAAAATATATTTCTACCCAAAAAAATATCTAAAATGATCCAGACGGATCCCAGATCCCTTAAAACAATTCCCCGGACAGGATCCTAACTTCTACGTGTTTCAATATCCTTCACTTACATTACTCATATATTTATTCATATTGGTATATACCCGAAGGAGTTAAAATCTTATTTACTTACCGCCTATGTTAACTTCGGCTGCCGATTGTGAGCTCGGGTATAGTTTTATTTCTGTAAAAAAATATACGATGTCAGTCTCTCTTGGGAGTTTCATGTCTCTGTTTTCTTATTAGGTACTTACACATTTTTGGATTGAATTATTTTGTAACAAAAATATTACGAAAGTTATTTTTTCGTCAAGTTAAATAAAATGGAACTCAGTGTACCACCGAGTTTCATTGTTATGGATGTGAGAGGAATGACATGCTCATGAAACTGTATTGTATACTTGGGAAAGTATGTAACTAATTTAATTGTTATATTTTGGAGCTACCAACGGCTTCAATTATTCTAGCAAACACAAACAATTAGAGAGAGATTTTTTTCATCTAGTAAATATAATACTGTTATCCATTGAAATAAATATAACCAAAAAACAGTAAAAGCTACACGTAATTTAATATTTAAATATCGTTGTTTACGTTTGCAAATATACAGTAATGGACTTTATTTAGTGTGCCAAATAAATATTGTTATTTCAATAAAATCAATGAAAATGTAAAATGAAACAAACATTTTTTTTTTGGGTTATTGCTTATTCTCCCCGTTCTTGTTTACACCCGAATGTTATTAAAACGATATTGTAAAACTATATTCTAGTAAAAAAATTGTACAATCAAGCACAAATCACAATTTTTTTTGCTAGTTATCTTTGTAACATTTATAATCATAATTCTGGTTAATAAATCTATCAACCCAGCATAATATTGAACATATTTGAACAAACATATAACAATATAGAGTGTCAGACTTGCCCGTCGGGGCTGCGGGTTGTTCGAAAGAGATACCGCGGCCGCGACTAAGAAGGAACACGGGTGGTTTTTAGTCAGTAGAAGTCTGACACTCCCTTTCGCTCTGCCCAGAGTGGGAAGGTTTATTTGATGATTTCCCACCCCAAAAAAAAAAAGACTTATTGACTAAATACCACCCATGTTTCTTCTTAGCCTTTTTTGTCCGGGGCCGCGGTATCTATTTCGAACAATTCACAGCCCCTGACTGAACTACAAAACAGATACATTTTTTTTTTTGTAACTCACCATAAAGTCTGAGCGTCCCCTCACTCTTACCGAGCGAGTTAGTACTCACACAGTTGTAAGTACCAATGTCACTCTTGGAGAAGTACCTGATGGTCAGCTTCATCATCACCCTGTATGATGAACGTTCTTCACTTATCTCGTACTTTGGCCTGAGGGAAAGATACAAGTTCCAATTAGTTGTCAAAGATTAATGTCACGCATACAAGCTGTAAACATGCCTTTCATAAAGCCGTCCACTACGCATTCTCATCATTATTGCTAAAAAAAAACTTTTTTGTGTTGGATAATCACTTTTTACTGTAAAACTCAATGAAATGCACTTAAAAAATTATGCTGATGATAAATGTAATTTATAGTGCAGGCGTCATAGTGGTTGTAAATGAAAGTTATAACATTAAAACCGTGTTAATGATATAAGTTGAAAAAGTTTTTTCATAAGTACATTTTTACGGCTTTATTCTTATAAAGTTCTTCTTATTAAATACATTACAATAGGAAAATTTACGATGAAAACTTCAGTCATCTGCAATTCACACACAAAATATACCGCATAGTTCAGCTAAAAAATGAGTGCAAGCCAAGTAAACATGATCAAACAACAATCATCTCTGTTCTCACTTCACAAAAGCTAATATCCTCTAATGAACCGCAAAAGGCAAATGTGTGATGATGATTTATGAATCCACTGATCATTAAAGATCCCTTCTCCCCTCGTTATAAAAAAAGGAGAATGGTAATAAAAAGCCCATCCATTGGTGCCACTTGACCGCTATGAGTGATTTTGATCCACAATGGATCCACCATTCACGGTGATCGTGGATGTATTGTGAGTTTCAACAGGAGGGGTATCAATCATCCCCTATATGAACTCTTTATTACTGCGTTCAATACAATAGACATGGAAATCTAACCCTTGAAAGAGGGCCATGAAATGAGAGTAGAAATAATGTCGATTATATTTTTTTTTCACAATTTCTAAACTTCTCAAACCCGTCAAAAAGTATTTGACTACTGTTAAAACATCACAAAAATGTTATGTTATTTCAAAGAACTAACAGAAATAACACGATGTGTGAAAAAAGTAATAAAATCTATCAGAAAATGGCTTAGTTTTAACTGATTTTAAATGACGTGTTCGCGTTCTCTGTGCCTTCGTAACAACCATCGACTGTAGCAAATCCCCCCCCCCCTACTGGGGGAGGCCTATGTCCAGCAGTGGACGTCTTATGGCTGAAATGATGAATTGACGTGTTAGACAAAGACAGCGTTATATATGTAGAAACGTGAAGTCATGTTTCATACCGTCAAAGTTACGTCACGGTTACGTAGTACAAATGGCTGTTTCGCACGACAAGGATAGAAAGTGCCCCTACTAAAAACTTCTAAAGCATGTAACTACTCCATTTATTTATCGATATTATTACTTTTTTCACACATCGTGTTATTTCTGTTAGTTCTTTGAAATAACATAACATTTTCGTGAATTTTTAACAGTGGTCAAATAGCCAATTGTACCCTGAACGCACTTGTTCTTCCCGTCATTGCAATCGTTTTTTGTTTTAAACTAAACCTGGGAATCTTTTAGTAACAGAGGTATTGGAAGTCAAAGTTCTAACTTTATCTCAAGTTCTAAGAAAACTTTACTTTTAACACCTCTACAACCTATACAATGCATTCATGTGCAAACGTGAATTTTCACCCCTTAAAAAAAGATATTTTCCTGCAATAATTTGGCGTAGATTTACTTAGTTTGATGTACAAGTACATACCACATCATGTTTGGTTAATGGTTTCGTGAAAGGTTCGTTTACATAATATTCTTGTATAGTCGTTTCGTTGGTTTTCACTGCAAACGAGGAATGAAACCAAAAATTATGCTTATTTGAGAAGTAATGGAAATAATCCGTTTTACAAACTTTTAACCAGGAAAAATTATTAATGGCATTCACGATAGGTCGCGAACACAGGCTTTGGCCTTGCAAATGGCCACTATGAACTCAACCTCATTTATTTTTGGTTAACTGTGTGAAAATGTAATTTTCACTAAAAAGTAATGAAGATGAGCAGTATTTTTTTAATGTTATTCAAACAAATATGGGAAAGAGACGAAGCTGTAGAGGACTAGCGCCATCTCTTTCCCACTGTGGAATAAGATTGAAACAATACTGCTTTAAGACGTTATGGTACTTAAGGGGAACACAGCAGTGGATGACTTTGACGATTTGACCTCTGTACTGCCTTTTGTTTATTTTTCGGCCCCTACCGGCAAACGACTGTACTACAGAAAAACGTACCAAAGAACAGAAACGTGTCGCAGAGTGGTCATCGTATTTGCCTAACATATTTTGTTTCTCTTGGAGTACAATGTATGAATAAAATATTTAATTATAAATTATACACTTTGACTAATAAAGTAATAACCTAGCTTTCATTAGTTATTTCACTGAGCACAGGTACTCCTACGATACATTCTTAAGGTCTGATAAAGACCAGGTAACTGCTTATCGCTTCTCAGTCACGGAAATAGTCAGAATGCTCCAGCTTTCAGCTAATTGAGCACGAATGCTACTACACGATACATTTTGAAGGTCTGACTATGACCACCTAAGTGCTTATCGGTTCTCAGTGACTGATGTAGTTAGAATGACCTAGCTTTCAAATTTTATCTGTCTGAGCACGGATGCTACTACTTAATACATTTTGAAGGTCTGATGATGACCAGCTAAGTGCTTATCGGTTCTCAGTGACGGAAGTAGTTAGAATGACCTAGCTTTCAAATTTTATCTATCTGAGCGCGTATTCTACTACATGATACATTATGAAGGTCTGATGATGACCAGCTAAGTGATTATCGGTTCTCAGTGACAGATATACTTAGAATGCTCCAGCTGTCAGCTTTTATCTTATTGAGCACGGATGCTACTACATGATACATTTTGAAGGTCTGATGATGACCAGCTAAGTGCTTATCGGTTCTCAGTGACGGATGTAGTTAGAATAACCTAGCTTTCAAATTTTATCTGTCTGAGCACGGATGCTACTACATGATACATTTTGAAGGTCTGATGATGACCAGCTAAGTGCTAATTGGTTCTCAGTGACGGATATAGCTAGAATGACCTAGCTTTCAGATTTTATCTTATTGAGCACGGATGCTACTACATGATACATTTTGAAGGTCTGATGATGACCAGCTAAGTGCTTATCGGTTCACAGTGACGGATATAGCTAGAATGATCACCATCAGGTAAATGGCACGATCAGTCTCCAAGGCCTATTCGAGCTCTTTCAAATGAGTCCACACACGACGGTTCTACGTGGTGCCATCAATGAGATCCTATACTTACCTTCGGAGTCTACCATCAGGTAGCTAGTATCATCAGTCTCCAAGGCCTCCTCGAGCTCTTTCAAATGAGTCCAAACACGATGGTTCTACTCAGTGCCGTCAATGAGATCCTATACCTACCTTCGGAGTCCACCATTAGGTACGAGACATCATCAGTAATCCAGATCTCCATCTTCTATCAAACGAAATTCTCAAGACAAAATAATTAAAACGATAAAACAATTAACACCATTAAAACAATAACATACATTACATAACATCGCGCCTGTAATCCCCAAAGGGTTAGGCAGAGGTGTACCTAATAGTAGGCGTGATGTTATGTATGTTATTATTTTAATGATTTTAATTAAGCAAAAAACAATTGTAGTCGTTCTTGTAGCACGGATGCTACTACATTTTGAGGGTCTGATGATAACCAGCTAAGTGCTTATCGGTTCTCAGTGACGAACGTAGTTAGCATGACCTAGCTTTAAAATTTTATCGATCTGAGCACGGGTGCTACTACATAATACATTCTGAAGGTCTGATGATGACCAGCTAAGTGGTAATTGGTTCTCAGTGACGGATATAGCTAGAATGACCTAGCTTTCAAATTTTATCGATCTGAGCACGGATGCTACTACATGATACATTTTGAAGGTCTGATGATGATCAGCTAAGTGCTTATCGGTTCTCAGTGACGGATACAGTTATGATGCTACATCTTTCTGCTTTTATCTTATTGAGCACGGATGCTACTACATGATACATTTTGAAGGTCTGATGATGACCAGCTAAGTGCTAATTGGTTCTCAGTGATGGATATAACTAGAATGACCTAGCTTTCAAATTTTATCGATCTGAGCACGGATGCTACTACATGATACATTTTGAAGGTCTGATGATGACCAGCTAAGTGCTTATCGGTTCACAGTGACGGATATAGCTAGAATGACCACCATCAGGTAAATGGCACCATCAGTCTCCAAGGCCTCTTCGAGCTCTTTCAAATGATTCCAAACACGATGGTTCTACGCAGCGCTGTCAATGAGATCCTGTACCCACCTTCGAAGTCCACCGTCAAGTAAATGGCATCATCAGTCTCTAAGGCCTCCTCGAGCTCTTTCAAATGAGTCCAAACACGACGATTCTACGCAGTGCCGTCAATGAGATCCTTTACTTACCTTTGGAGTCCACCATCAGGTAAATGACATTATCAGTCTCCAAGGCGTCCTCGAGGTCTCAACACCATTAAAATAATAAGATACATAACATAACATCACGCCTACTATTAGGTACACCTCTGCCTAACCCTTCGGGGATTACAGGCGTGATGTTATGTAATGTATGTTATTATTTTAATGGTGTTAATTGTTTTATCGTTTTAATTATTTTGTCTTGAGAATTTCGTTTGATGGAAGATGAAGATCTGGATGACTGATGATGTCTCGTACCTGATGGTAAACTCCGAAGGTGGGTATAGGATCTCATTGACGGCACTGAGTGGAACCATCGTGTTTGGACTCATTTGAAAGAGCTCGAAGGGCCTTGGAGACTGATGATACCAGCTACCTGATGGTAGACTCCGAAGGTGGGTATAGGATCTCATTGACGGCACTGAGTAGAACCGTCGTTTGTGGACTCATTTGAAATAGCTCGAAGAGGCCTTGGAGACTGATGGTGCCATTTACCTGATGGTGGTCATTCTAGCTATATCCGTCACTGTGAACCGATAAGCACTTAGCTGGTCATCATCAGACCTTCAAAATGTATCATGTAGTAGCATCTACCAGAAACATTTGCACGACTGATGAGTCGAATATAGTGAGACTAAAATTATTTTACCGTCTTATTATGTATGTACCTATATTCTGGCAAATAAATTCATTTCATTTCATTTCATCCGTGCTCAGATCGATAAAATTTGAAAGCTAGGTCATTCTAGTTATATCCATCACTGAGAACCAATTAGCACTTAACTGGTCATCATCAGACCTTCAAAATGTATCATGTAGTAGCATCCGTGCTCAATAAGATAAAAGCAGAAAGCTGTAGCATCATAACTGTATCCGTCACTGAGAACCGATAAGCACTTAGCTGATCACCATCAGACCTTCAAAATGTATCATGTAGTAGCATCCGTGCTCAGATCGATAAAAATTGAAAGCTGTAGCATCATAACTGTATCCGTCACTGAGAACCGATAAGCACTTAGCTGATCACCATCAGACCTTCAAAATGTATCATGTAGTAGCATCCGTGCTCAGATCGATAAAAATTGAAAGCTAGGTCATTCTAGCTATATCCGTCACTGAGAACCAATTAGCACTTAGCTGGTCATCATCAGACCTTCAAAATGTATAATGTAGTAGCATCCGTGCTCAATAAGATAAAAGCAGAAAGCTATAGCATCATAACTGTATCCGTCACTGAGAACCGATAAGCACTTAGCTGATCATCATCAGACCTTCAAAATGTATCATGTAGTAGCATCCGTGCTCAGATCGATAAAATTTGAAAGCTTGGTCATTCTAGCTATATCCGTCACTGAGAACCAATTAGCACTTAGCTGGTCATCATCAGACCTTCAGAATGTATTATGTAGTAGCATCCGTGCTCAGATCGATAAAATTTTAAAGCTAGGTCATGCTAACTACGTTCGTCACTGAGAACCGATAAGCACTTAGCTGGTTATCATCAGACCTTCAAAATGTAGTAGCATCCGTGCTACAAGAACGACTACAATTGTTTTTAACCGACTTCAAAAAAGGAGGAGGTTACATGTTCGTGTGTATGTATTTTTTTTTTAATTTTTTTTTTTATGTATGTTACCTGATTTCTCCTCCATTTGTGAACCGATTCTCAAAATTCTTTTTTTATTTGAAAGAGTATACTCCTGAGGTGGTCCCATTTAAATTTGGTGAAGATCTGATCCTGATCATCGGAGATATACAATAGAACTCTTCAAAAATAGACGGCAAATCTGTCGTGATTGCTGCAATCGCTTGGATGTTTATTGTTTACGCAACATCTTAACTTATCATCACGCCTGTATGCTCTGACGGGGTACGCAGATGTGTACAGGACGCCCAGATTTCGAGAGTTAGGTATGTTAAGTTCCATTTTATTGCGGATAAGCCTATTACCGTGACATGTATTGTTAACAACGTAAAATTAATGAATATCAAATATTTGTAAAGGATATTACAACTAAAAATGGAAAAATAAAAAAACTTTTTTGCAAAAATAAAACCGACTTCAAAAACACAAAAAAGTGAAAAATAACTTTAGCTTCTGAAGTCGGTGACAAAAAAACTGAATAAAACAAACAAAAGTCACCGACTTCAGAAGCTAAAGTTATTTTTCACTTTTTTGTGTTTTTGAAGTCGGTTTTTTGCTACAATTGTTTTATCGCTAAAAGCGATCGCTAAAAGCGATAAAACAATTAAAATCATTAAAATAATAACATACATAACATAACATCACACCTACTATTAGATACACCTCTGCCTAACCCTTTAGGGATTACAGGCGCGATGTTATGTAATGTATGTTATTGTTTTAATGGTGTTAATTGTTTTATCGTTTTAATTATTTTGTCTTGAGAATTTCGTTTGATGGAAGATGAAGATCTGGATGACTGATGATGTCTCGTACCTAATGGTGGACTCCGAAGGTGGGTATAGGATCTTATTGACGGCACTGAGTAGAACCATCGTGTTTGGACTCATTTGAAAGAGCTCGAGGGGGCCTTGGAGACTGATGATACCAGCTTCCTGATGGTAGACTCCGAAGGTAAGTATAGGATCTCATTGATGGCACCACGAAGAACCGTCGTGTGTGGACTCATATGAAAGAGCTCGAAGAGGCCTTGGAGACTGATGGTGCCATTTACCTGGTGGTGGTCATTCTAGCTATATCCGTCACTGTTAACCGATAAGCACTTAGCTGGTCATCATCAGACCTTCAAAATATATCATGTAGTAACATCCGTGCTCAATAAGATAAAATCTGAAAGCTAGGTCATTCTAACTACATCCGTCACTGAAAACCGATAAGCACTTTGGTGATCATCATCAGACCTTCAAAATGTATCATGTAGTAGCATCCGTGCTCAGATCGATAAAATTTGAAAGCTAGGTCATTCTAGCTATATCCGTCACTGAGAACCAATTAGCACTTAGCTGGTCATCATCAGACCTTCAAAATGTATCATGTAGTAGCATCCGTGCTCAATAAGATAAAATCTGAAAGCTAGGTCATTCTAACTACATCCGTCACTGAGAACCGATAAGCACTTAGCTGATCATCATCAGACCTTCAAAATGTATCATGTAGTAGCATCCGTGCTCAATGAGATAAAAGCTGAAAGTTGGAGCATTCTGACTATTTCCGTGACTGAGAACCGATAAGCAGTTACCTGGTCTTCATCAGACCTTCAAAATGTGTCATGTAGTATGAGAGACCGTCATTAGGTACGAGACATCATCAGTCATCTACATCTCCATCTTCCATCAAACGAAAATCTCAAGACAAAATAGTTAGATAACATAACATCACGCCTGTAATCCCCGAAGGGTTAGGCAGAGGTGTACCTAATAGTACACCCACATTTCGCCAGTTATGTTTAAGTCCCATATAATAGGGGCGAGCCTATTGCCATCAACCGGGCACAAATCCAGACTCCGTGGCTGTTACTTATAATTTCCTGATGGAAAAACCCAATAACACTTTGCCCGACCCGGGAATCGAACCCAGGACCTCATGCTCAGCATCGTGCTTACGACCACTAGACCAACGAGGCAGTCCAAAATTAAAATAATATCATAGATATATTATATCTATATACCAAAATATCTACTAAGAAACGTAGGTAATTTATCAATAGTTTTGGAGAGCTCGGCCACGCGTCACTTTACGTTTATTAGGCATAGTTAGCTTACTCTATGATACGTGCAAACAACAAAACGAAATTACAAACTACTTTAAATATATTTACAAACTTATTTTCTGTTCTTATTTTACGAAATATTGATAACTATACAATTTACAATATGTTTTAATTCAGAAATCATTAAAAACGTGAACTTTTGAATTTTATTTGTGAAGTAATGACATGCGTGCAGTCCACCCGTGACAACAGTCATCGAGACACTGGCGCAGCGCGTTCCAAGTATGCGCGACGGGTCTCGCGCCGCATTTGCCTCAAAATGTCGGGAATTAATTTATTATTTTAAAATTTTATTACAAATCAGAGAAAATAAACAATACGGATTGATAAATACATCACTACGTATTTTTGGGTATAAAATTCATACCGAACTATTCAGCCGTTACAGAGACAAAATTCGATTTAGGTTAAGACATACTACGATTTTTTATTAAATAATGTGAAGGTTTATTAAAATTTTAAACAATACGAATTATTTGTGATGACTTTAAGTATAACATATATTTTTTATATGGAAATCGTATGGAAGGATTCCTCAACAAATTTCTTTAAACATACGTCGTTTTTGGGATTCTAGCAACGCAACACCCTTAACAAACTTACTTAAAAATCACAACCCAGACCTCATCTTTTACTGCATATGCGACCATTAGACCAAACAATCAGTATTTTATATTTCAATGGCCAGTCAAATCTCCAGGGTTGCGGAATTTGATCGAGAGAGTAGCCGCGGGCCTGGAACGCCGCAGGCATTCGAAGGAACACGGATTGGTTTTAGTCAGTAATAGTCTGACACTCCTTTCTGCTCCACCCAAAGTGGGAGGAGTCATTTGATGATTTCCCATCCTTGAAAAGGCCAATCAAATCTGCACCATTATGGATTTCACTACAATCGCTGTTCTTATGGCCACATTGCCACTTATTGGTACTGAAACTTGACGTCGTGCAATCGAGTGCCCTCCTTGTTATCATAAGTATGTGGGCACTACAAACTGTGAGCATAAAACCTTTTTGATAAGCAATTAAAGTGATAAAAAGTTTTTGTGGAACTGATGAATATTCTAACTTTACATTTGCGTATTTTTTCCAAAATGAGGTTACACCTACTATGGCAAGGCGTATGATTTTTTAGGTCACACATATTTTGACTACGTGTTCCCTTTTCAAATGACATTTTATCCAGGTAATTTAAACATATGGAACAAATAAGTACTATTGGTACATAACATTAAACATGAATTTACAAGACAAGAATTTAAAACTAAAGAAATGTATGAAGTACCTACAACTACAATATTTGAAAAAGTATCTATTTTAAAACATAAATTAAAACCACATTAACACACTTTTAGTAAGCCATTGAAAAATGCGTACTGTTCACCTGGGGTCTAAAATGGCCAGTTTTCCCTTTCCACAAATCCGTAAAATGGTCACAGACGCAGTACTGTTATGAATGGTCAATTTTACGAATTTAAACGCAATTCATATTATAATTCTGTTATGATCTGCTAAAGTAACGATTTTAGTGCCCTGTGCTCAATATTTATTGCAAAAAGTCTAAAACTATTTGTGTCATTTTAAGGGTTCTAAGTGGTTCTAACGGCAGCCAGGTATTAAAGTTGACCCCAATACCTGGAAAATGCTTTTATAAATATTTCTATGTAGTTTACTGGTCTTCTATTTATAAAATATGATATTTATAAATTAATGTGTGGTTCAGCCAACCTAGCTGGCTAGTTGATTGTTTAAACTAAATAAATGTTACATTTAACACGATATTTATCACGACAAAAGATTAACAGAAATAAAAATGATACTATTTCCATAAAACTGGTTTCATCATCAGCCTATAATGCTTGAACTGTAGGGACTCAAGCCTCCTCTCTAGCAGAGGGATGGGCTATAATCCACCACGCGGGCCCAGTGCGGGTTGGTAGATATCACATGTCTTCGAATTGTTTGGTTTTAAGACATGGTTCACTCACGATGTTTTTCTTCGACGTTTTGAGATCAGGTGATAAAATAAATTACACAAAGTAATGCGTCTGCTTGGGTTCAAAGTTCAAACCCACGACTTACTGTTTGTAAGTTGGGACCGCAACCACTGGACCACCACTGTTCTCTTAAAACTGGTTTATGACTAACTAGCTTTTGCCCTTGGCTTCGCTTATTATAGAAACTTTCATCCCCTGTTTCACCCCTATTTTTTTTTGGGGGGTGGGAAATCATCAAATAACCCCTCCCGCTCTTGGGCAGAGCGAAAGGGAGTGTCAGACTTCTAACTAAAAACCACCCATGTTCCTTCTTAGCCCTTCATGTCGAGGCCGCGGTATTTGTTGCGAACAACCCGCAGCCTGTTTCACCCCTCTGGGAATTGAATTTTAAAAACTCCTTTCTTAGTGAATACCTACGCCATAAGAGGAATATGTGTGATCGTGTCAGTCAGTCTGCTTTGCTTTTTATATAATTATACAGACTGATTAATCCAAGATCTATATCGATAAACGTAAACAGATATTATCAATACACCCTGTATTGTTAATGCATGTCTATTATAATAATAGTAATTAATCCTTGAAGCTTAAATACGAAGGCCTGCTTTGTTAGTATTGGGTTCTATTGTTATGTTACGGGCACGTGTAAAGGGCCTTTTCACATGACTGTGCTGGCTATCGGATAACCGGTACCGTAGTAACCGGTTTAAATCTCAAAATGGTTCCATATGAGTATTTTGTCATAAACCCATCGCGGGCTAACTGACAGCCTGGACATGTGTCAAAAGGTTTGGGTATTTCTACATCACGCTTGTAGTTCCCGAAGGGTTAGGCAGAAGACCCACATTTCGCCATAATATAATACTTTAAAACTTTTTTGCAAAAAAAAAACCGACTTCAAAAACACAAAGTGAAAAAAAACAAAATCCTAAAAAGTGAATACTTAATACACCTCAGAAGAAAAATTTGCTTCTGAAGTCGGTGGCATTTGTTTGTTTGATTTCGATTTTTTTGCCACCGACTTCAGAAGCTGATTTTTCTTCTGAAGTTTATTTTTCACATTTTTGTGATTTTGTATTTATGTAAAAAAAAAAAAGAAACTATAGACGAATTGAGAACCTCCTGCTTTTTGGATGTCGGTTAAAAATGCAGACTTACTGCGGTACTCAGAGATATTTAATGATTACTTAAGCCGTCACTTAGTGAAGATTTGACATACTTTTGTATGACAAAACTGTCAAAACCTTTACTAAGTGATGGCCTAAGTAATCATTAAAGCTCTCTGAGTGCGGCAGTCTGAGTCTGGATTGGTAGCGGTTTTTTTTTTTGGCAAGCCCGCCAGACTATCCACTGCAACTCCTGAAAGCCAGAATCAACAGTGGCGATCACCAGAAAAGTACCGAGACAATGAAGGTCGACGAAGTTCCAGAGAAAAAATTTTACTGTCTTGGATCCCGCAATGAATCAGACATTAAATTAATCAGAAAAGAATAGCTAAAAACTCAGATCAAATTGATGTGAGGCTAAAAAGAAAAAAACGTAATTTCCACAGAAAAGAAAACAGAGGTACACCTCTGCCTAAAACTTCGGGGATTATGGGCGTGATGTTATGTCATGTAGCTAGAAGTAAAATATGAAAAGGCACCCGATCGGTTGATTAACTTCTACTAACTCTCACAGCCTTATTAATTCTAATTAAATTTTTCAAGGTCTTTATTAGTGAATATAGTTTACAATACAGTTTACAAACAATCTTATTATATTTGTATACTAAACACGATTTATGTCGTTACACAGGCTGCTATCGCCTTTACAAACATTAAAACATGGTATTATTTAAAAATATTTTACAATTAATTACTTACCTAAAGCTAAATGTTCAAATACGGGGTATGTGCAAGTCTTAGTATAGATTCACAGAAGTTTACACTGTTTCATTGTACATAATGTACACGTTTATTATAATTATGATAGGTAAACTAGCCGGTAGCGGGTACTTCGCCAAAAGATCACATCCTTATTAAACTATCGCTAAACCTTATTCGAACCTATCCACGGTTACTTACCCATCAAGTAACATCTCCCCTCTATTCTTGAGCCAGTAGTTGATGGTGTTAGGGTACGCCTCCACGGTGCACTCTAGTATCACATCGGTGCCGAGCGGCGCACCCAGCAACTGGTTTGGCACTATCACGGTTGGTGAGACTGTGGGACAAAGAATCATGTATTCAGTACAAAGATAGAAGAGCTGGAAACCTGTAATATAATATATACTGTCACTACAATCTATTCTAATGTCATAAAAAGGAAAGATTTGTATTTTTTGTATGTTACGAATAAACTTAAACACTACTGAAGTGATTTGAAAATTATTTCCCCGTTGCGTCGGGAAGCTACACTATCTCCGGGTGAAATAGGCTACTTTTTATCCCTGTATTCCCACGGCAACGGCGGATGGAGCAAGCAACTCCGAGCTCTGTGGCTGAACCGGGCGACCGAAGATGTCCAAAATCCGACCAATCACATTGGTTAAATCTACATTACGTCTCTTGTGATATTGTATATATTGATATTGTATTATTTTAATGTAAGTTTTCGCATAAACGGATCCATAATTACAAAAGAGATTAACGAAAAATGATTTCACAGAAACAGCAACTGAGAGCAGCGGTGGCCCAGTGGTAGCGTCTTACGAACAGTAATTCGTGGGTTCGAACCCAGGCAGGCGCATTATTTTGTGTCATTTATTTCATCACCGCTGCTCTCAAAACAGATAATAAAAACATCGTGAGGAAACTGGAATGTCTTATAACCAAAAAATTCGAAGACATGTGACATCTGCCAACCCGCACTGGGCCCGCGTGGTAGATTATAGCCCATCCCTCTCCTGGACATTAGGCCTTAGTCCCAGCAGTGGGAACATTAAAGGCTGATGTTGATGAACCAGCAACGCCTAGTGAAATGAACCTACAGCTCAGTTCAGAGAGGTACGGAATCAATACCGACTAAATGATAGTTCGGTTGAATCTGCGATGTTAGAATATTCATAGTGCCGTGTTTGATTTAGGATAATCATATACAAAGCTATTTGGAAGCTGCAAGATACTTTGGAATATAGCTCCAGTATCTGTGTAGTTTCAGGAATAGTTTCCTAGTTTCTGGTTTATTGAGGGAGAAGCGAAATGCGCATCTCTGCTAGTCAAATATTTATGTTATGGGACAAATAAAAGATGACGATGATCTTATGGCGTTTAGTGAAATTTACACGGATGCGCCATCGAAGGCAATCAAACATTTGTATAGTAAGTAACTGAAAGGATGACTTTTAAGTTCAAATTTCGGCCAAGTACCGAAAACACCGATCGCAACTACATACACACGTTTTTCTACCATTCTTCCTTTATATCAATCCTCACACAATCCATCTATTTCTTTGGTCTTCGTCCCCCTCGCCATACAATAACGTAAGTCTTTTATATGTAGCATGCGAATCGTCGTTCTTTTTTCAAAATCAGTTCAGTGGCTGTAGAAATTGGTGGGTTAAGCAAAATAATGTTAATTTTATTTATCTGTCAAGTTCAAGAGATAAGATAGTTTCATAGAGGGGGAAATAATTACTACCAATACGACGTATATTACAAGTAAAACTCACACTAAAGTGAGTAATTGTGTTACTCACTTTAGTGTAGCGCAAATCCCTGGCGTTGCTAGTAATCGTTGTGTATTGCCAACCCATGCGGATGCAGAACATCACGTACCAATTCAATAACAACCACTTCCAAAAAAAAATCACCTTAGTTCCTCATCCTTATAAATCTCGTTCGATCACCTAATGATACTAATACAAATTCTATCCGCATCAAAAACAATTACTACGGAATTGAACTCCTCTTATATGAAGGGGTTCCGTGATTTCGCTCCCTGAGGGTCGGCCTTAGGGACCAGCGTGCCTAGACTGGAATCTTTAGGACAGCAGTATTTTAGATTTCTTTACGAATTAACTTTCAAGAGTTTAGGAAGTTAAGTGATTTTCTGTGTATTTTCTTTTGGGTAAATGGTATTCTGCTGATAACAGTTTAATACGAAAAGTTACAATATTTTGTATGTTTGTGATTTTAAAAAAATATTTAAATTAACATCACATCTGTAATTTCCAAAGATATAGGCAGAGGCAGTTCTAATAGACCATACATTACGCCAGTCATGTTTATGTATCTTGTAATTGGGGGCGAACCTGTGTATATCGATCAACCGGGCACAAATCCCTACTCCTGATTTCTAATTGCATAACATTTAAACACACCTAAATATTATTGTTATGAACCAACAAAGCCACAGCCTTAAACTCAAGTTAAAGATGAGCTAACAGGGCGAAGACTAAACTGAAATGCGACCATTGACTTTAAAATATGCTATTGTGGAGGAACATTCATACAATCGTTTACAAAATGGCCGTCCACGGGAAATGTTCACGTGTTAACGGGATATTAGCGGCGATATTCATGCAAAGTGCCGTTCAACAAATAAATAGTTGCTCCAACTATTGTGGTGGGAACGTTTATGATTGTATCTTTGTGAGTTTTACTGAAAATTCGCTGTCCTCGTAGTTTCATCTACGTTGTGTTTTTTTTTTTTTGGTGGGTGGGAAATCATCAAATGACTCCTCCCGCTCTGGGTGGAGCGGAAAACAGTGTCAGACTTCTACTGGCTAAAAACCACCCATGTTCCTTCTCATCCCTTTGTGTTCCGGGGCCGCGGTATCTCTTTCAAACAACCCGCACCCCCGGCAGGCGTTGGCCGTTGCGGGCCCCTGTAATGTTGCCGATATAATCTACGTTCTGCCTCAAATGGATATTAAGTATGTACTTTTTAGGAGGAAGAAAAATATTACACTAATATTATGAAGGCGAAAGTTCGTGAGTGTGTATGTTTGTTACTCTTTCACGAAAATGCTACTGAATTGATGTGGATGAAATTAAGAACACATGTAGTTTATAACCTGGATTAACACATAGAATACTTCTTATACCGGTAGTATGATCCCGTGGGACAATTATCGAACTCCACGCGGGCGAAGCCGCTGGCACAAGCTAGTAAACCTTAAACAACATGTTGTGCAACATGTTGATCCGTAGATTTGCTCAGTGTACAGACCTAGTTAAAATTACTCTTTTCAAGGCCTACTGCCAGAGTCTGTACACGGGTAATCTATGGGTTAATTACACCAAAAGGTCGCTAGATGTCCTGCGCGTCCAGTATAATAATGCCTTCAGGATGTTGTTGAGACTTCCTCGCTACTGCAGTGCGTCGGGGATGTTTGCGCAAGCTCGTACTGACGGTTTTCACGCGATAGTTCGCAAAAAAAGTGCCTCGCTACTCAGGAGAGTGAGAGATAGTCGCAACAGCATCCTGAGAACTGTAGCGGAGAGCTATAGCTCTCCAATCCTAATTTTTCTTGTTCAGAGGTCAATTGGTACTAACACTAGATAATAAGTTATTTAATATTATGTTACTAACACTCTATGGATCTTATTGTGTCTGAAATAAAATAAATTATTATTATTATTATTATTATTATAAACATAAAAATACTAAATTAGTCTGCTACTTTCATCTAGTGGTCATACGACTGTTGTGCATGAGGGTTCGATTCCTAGGTCGGGCAAACTATTATTGGATATTACCATCAGCAATATTTTCTTAGTAGCATCCACGAAGTCTGGATATGTGCCCGGTTGATGGCAATAGCCTTGCCCGTACTACATGGGACCTAAACATAACTGGAAAAAATAAGGTGAAAATAGGGATGTT
The DNA here is from genome assembly GCA_949774965.1 of Diarsia brunnea. Taxonomy (NCBI): domain Eukaryota; kingdom Metazoa; phylum Arthropoda; class Insecta; order Lepidoptera; family Noctuidae; genus Diarsia; species Diarsia brunnea. Next base: position 4,313,343 of record OX459014.1, on the reverse strand, counting down.
TACTGACTAAAAAAAAATATGATTCTAATTAGTCCGTCTGTTAGATTATTTTGTTAGAATTGAATTGAATTGAAAAAATGCGTCAAAGATTTGAGTGGGAGGTCGTGACGTCACTCACCGGTAAAGAATGTAATATTAATGTCTCAGAATAAGACGTCACACGAGTTTTCAAAGCACTGTATCGTCTTCGTTGTTTGTTTACGTGAAAAAAGAAAAAATACGTGTCCAATATGTTTTGGAAATCTATCTGATGGACTAATGACATTTTTTTAGTTAACTACCCTATTGGTACATCTCTGCCTGACCCTTTGAATATTACAGGCGTGATATTATGTTATGTTATATAAAAGGTGAGATTGCATTCGTAGAGCTTTCTCTTAAGATAACCCAAGAAGAGGTGGTAAAATATAGACCATAATTAAAAATAAATTCAAACAAAAAATAAAATTCCTTATATATTAGGTGCTCAAACGGGAATACTTCCTGTCTTCATTCCACTCCTTAAACATTTAACCGGTCTAAGAAACTAAATACATACCTAAGCTTGACAATCTCAGGAACAATTCGAAAGCTTAACAGCGTTCGTTCAAGAGTGTAGAGTGAATTTCGCGAGCCATCGGCCCCGATCCCGTTCGCAATCCCGATTCCCGATCCGCAATCCCGATCCCGCAAACCGGGATCAGTTCCCTTCTTATCTAACATTGCCTTGCGTACAAACCGCTGTTGAAATCCTTTCGTTTCGTAAAATCCCGAGGTTTTTAATAAAAACGGGGTTTAGTGGAGAATGTGATATGACAAGGTTTGATATTCAAAGTTGTCTGGAGAGGAAATATGGTGATATAGTCTTTGGGTTTTGGTGGAATTTATTCAAGTGTTATAACTGCCTCGATGGTCTAGTGGACGCAATCGCGACTGCTGAACATGGGATCCCGGGTTCGATTCCCTAGGGCTACCTAATAGTACGCCCACATATCGCTAGTTATATTTAAACCGGTAGAAACTGAACTCCATGGAAGGGACCCGAATTTTCTGAACGGATACCTCAATAAAACTTCGCCCAACCCGGAAATCGAACTAAGGACGTTATGCTCAGGAGTCACCCTTGCGACCACTCAACGTACGAGGTTGTCAAAAAAAATTATCACACGGTTTAAAATCCTAAGCTACATCATCTGCCTAGCCTTTTCCCAACTATGTTAGGGTCGGCTTACAGTCTAACCAGATGCAGCTGAATACCAGTATTTTACATGGAGCGACTGCCTATCTGACCTCCACAACCCAGTTAATACTAGGTAATAGGATACTCTTTGGTAAGACTGGATGTCAGAATTTCAGGTCATTGACTAACTGTAACGACTGCCAAAGATCTATATAAGGCAGCCGAGACCAACAGCTTAACGTGCTTTCCAAGGCACGGAGGAAACTCGGTATGTCGGGCGGTCACCCATCCACAGACCAACCTAGGCAAGCACAGCTTTACCTAAAGATCGACCCGAGTGGCAGTTCTTACTAAGCCACGAGCTCCTCTCAACCTCCCAAGCTACATACCATAACTAAAACAGTAACCTAAAATTAACCGCCAATATTCATAAAGTTTATTTGTAGGTAGAAAACTCCTTTTAATCAAACTAGCCAACAGTCATACCGCTAACAAAATAACCCAGCCGATTACAGGACAAAATGACATCCCCTTAAACAAGTATACGACGTATCACAAAGGAAACGTTCGCGTTAAAAATTTATCTCCGCCTTAATAGGATGAAGAGCATAAAAACTGTGTTAACGTACAAGTTGTTTAGAAACAACAGCTAATGTCGTAAACTGGGACTTATGCTGTATTACCTTTATCTAGGAAAGAGCTAACAGCACGTGTAACAACTTTTAGTAAATGCTAGGTGTGCTGTTGGATTGTCAATGCTCACCTCTGGGCTTAGGGTTGGAAATCCTGTAGCTTTGACATACATTTAGGCACTAATTCAGGTGGCGGCTTGGGTTAGTGAAGACTGGTTTTAGGTACACATTGCATGTATATGGCAAGGTTTTTATTTATTAAGATAAAATCCGTATGGTGTCGGACGTAAAGAATAACACCATCCCATATCTTCCCATAGGTGTCGTAAGAGGCGACTAAGGGACTTACCAGAGAATGGGCAGCAGCGTTCTCTGTGCCTTCGTAACAACCATACTGCGATCGCCAACCCGCCTGCCAAGCGTGGCGATTATGGCAAATCTCCCTTTCTGGGGGAGGCCTATGTCCAGCAGTGGACGTCTTTTGGCTAAGATGAAGGAAAAATAAACAACAGGGCATAGGCAGAGCAGCGGTGGCCCAGTGGTGGCGGCCCTGACTTATAAACAGTAAGTCGTGGGTTCGAACCCAGGCACAATTATACTTTCTGTAATGTATTTCATCACTACTGCTTTTAAAAACGGTGAAGGAAAACATCGTAAAAAAGTGATGGATATAAATATTGATGGATGGAGAGGGAGAGGAAGGCCAAAGAAAAGATGGATGGATTGTGTGAGGAATGATATGAATGAGAAAGGAATAAATGCCACCTTGACGTGTAACAGGGAAGAATGGAAGAAGAAAACGTGTTGTTCCGACCCCAAATAGAATGGGATAAGGGCAGGAAGATGATGATGAAGGAAAACATCGTGAGAAAACCGACATGTCCTAGAACCAAAAATTCGAAGTTTTGTGACATCTACCAATCCGCACTGGGCCCGCTTGGTAGATTATAGTCCATTCCCTCTCAAAGCCCCAGCAGTGGGAACATTAATAGGCTGATGATGATGACCTTTATCTAGGTAAGAGCGAACAGCACGTGTAACAACTCTTAGTAAAGAGTGAGTGTGCTGTTGGATTGTCAATGCACGCCTTAGGGCTTAGGGTTGGAAATCCTGGAGCGCTGTTATACATTTAGGCACTAATTCAGGTGGCGGCTAGTGTTCGTGAAGACTGGCTTTAGTAACGCAGTGCATGTATATCTGAATACAGCAATTTGAAGTTATTTATTTACTAGCTGATGCCCGTGACTTCGCCCGCGTCAAAATATGTACTAAAACCTTCCTCGAGAATGCCTCTATCAATTGGTGAAAATAGCATGAAAATCGGTGCAATACGCGGTGGAGGACTTTGTCTTATAATATGTAACGATTCTTCGGGAAACAAACAATGGGTTTGGTTTTTTATTTTTATGAATAAGGTCTCTAATCTATGTTAATAAAAAAATACTCTATACTTTCGTAAATAAAATACGCTTAAGTCTGTGTTTAGATATGGATATGGCAATCGCGCGGTTGCCGTGTATCTGAACGAGCTCTAAGTTTCATGTGGAAGTCAATAAAAAACAAACTGTCGTTCAATGAGCAAAGGAATACTAGCCCTTTTTTTTAGTGTGTGGGAAATGGGAAATCGTCAAATGACTCCTCCCGATCTGGGCAGAGCAGTAAGGACTGTCAGACTTCTACTGACTAAAAACCACCCATGTTCATTCTTAGCACTTTGTGTCGAGGCCGCGATATCTCTTTCGAACAACCGGCAGCCCCGACGGGAGGAATATTAGCCCTAAAACTTTGTTTTTTTAACCAAATTAAACTAGATATTGAATTTCAATAATATTTAAATCAGTTATACAAAGGCAAGGGTCGATCACTTAGACAGTATCTATTTACTCCCTACTGTCTGCTTTACATCACTGCTCATACTCACTGTACTCATCTAGTTTACTAGACACTTGACCAATATAAATCGAGCTTCACTGTTTTGGGCGACTTGTGCTACTGTTATGCAAGTATTAAATGGTTGAGATAGCAGCTTATACTGGCCTGCCAGCAAACTAGGTAATGTAATCAGAGTCAGACAGCGTTCAAACGCGTATTATCAATACATTCATGCAACGTCAAGCGTACTATTGAATAGATAAATCAATGCTGATAATGCTATTACCGATTATACTGAGTAATTCTCAGTAATATCAGGTTACTGAAGGAACACGTCAGGCGATGTGTTGCATAATTTCTGACGTCCGTTAGTTGCTGTCAAAGATTTTATTATCCAACTAACTCGTGCGTGCGAGCTCGTGGCTTAATAAGAACTGCCACTCGGGTCGATCTTTAGGTAAATAATAATAATAATCATTTTATTTCAGGCAATTAAGGCCCATAAGTAAAATACACACAATTAGATAATACAATAATAACAAACTAATACATATTAAACATTAACTATACACGTAACGTCGGCGTCGTGTTTCGCTGCGAGGTGTCGCGTAACCGTCCTCGGAAAAAAAAGCTCGGTAAAGCTGTGCTTGGCTAGGTCGGTCTGTGGATGGGTGACCGCCCGACATACCGAGTTTCCTCCGTGCCTCGGAAAGCACGTTAAGCTGTTGGTCCCGGCTGCCATATATAGATCTTTGGCAGTCGTTACAGGTAGTCAGTGACCTGAAAGTCTGACAACCAGTCTTACCAAAGGGTATCGTATTACCTAGTATTAACTGGGTTGTGGAGGTCAGATAGGCAGTCGCTCCATGTAAAATACTGGTATTCAGCTGCATCCGGTTAGACTGGAAGCCGACCCCAACATAGTTGGGAAAAGGCTAGGCAGATGATGACTGTACGAACGTCTATCAATAAAACAAAAAAAAACCTTCCATCCATTAGATTCGGAGACCACTAAATATTCCAAATATATGATCCCTATATCAGCTTAGAGAGGCTTCGGGAACCAATGACAGAGAAGAGTCAATTATACGCAAGGACGGCTTACAAGAGAGAGATCAATTCGGCTTTATCACGACTGCTGCTGTGGCGTCAGGTGTAAGAAATAGCGGGACTGTTTACATTGTGTTAGCGGTGATTTTGAATAGGTACAGCTTCCGTCTTTTTTTAGAGTTGGATTTAAAATACCAACCATATTACATACTTAATTTACAAAAAAAATTCAAGCGTTGTAAAGTAAATACTACTGAAAACATTTATAATCCTTTCCCTTAACTTAAATAGTGAAGCAAAATAGGGTTTTTATTTTCTTTAATTTTGAAAACCATTGAAATTACAGTTATTTAAGTAATAATAAGGTAAAAACTACCTTATTATTGTCAGATAGTAAAACCTAGCCCTTGGGTCACGGGAAGTGTCAACAAATACATTTAAATAATTTCATACCTTTTTAATAATTGTCACTGAAAATGAAGTAGTAGTAAGATAAGATAAGATAAGATAAGATAAGATAATATTTAGTACTACGAGTATGTGTTGGAGTCATCATCATCAGCCTATAATGTTCCCACCGCAGGGACTCAGGCCCCCTCTCTAGGAGAGGGATGGGCTATAATCCACCACGCGGGCCCAGTGCGGGTTGGTAGATGTCACGTGTCTTTTTATTCTAAGACGTGCTAGTTTCCTCACGATGTTTTCCGTCACCACTTTGAGTTGTGTGTTGCAGTGCGTAAAACATAACAGCTTTCGCTCATAACTTGGACCAACAGCTTAGTTATACGAAGGTAGGCAAGAGGAATAATCGTCTAATTGTATTGGAAGCAGAGGTGAGAGCCGCTCAATTTGTTTCATTCCGACCTTATTTACAGACAAACGGTAGATTCTCGTTATCTCCTTATAATCAACTTTGTTATTCAATATTAAATGATTCTCAGAACAGAACATTTTCCTTTCTTTGAGATTTTTAATTTAATTTTTCCAATTATCAGGACTTCGATTTGAAGATTGGAAATGAATGACATCTTTGATTGCTGATGCTGTTTCTGGGAAAGTGATTAAAGTTTTTTTTGCTTTTTAAGCAACTTCGATACTCAGAATAATTTAAAAAAAGAAGGTCTGCGTAGCATTTTATCTTCTGAAGATCAACCCAGGCTTATAACGGATTATCGGAGTCAGTCGATGGATTCTGAGAACGTCGCATATATAAAGAAGCTTATGAATAACATGTTTAATTTTTTAATGAACTTATTAGGAAACTAATAATGCTTTCATTATAGTTGGGAATCCTTAAATAATATTTTTTTTTTTTTTTAAATAACGTTGCTTCCACACTAGGAATTTCTCCTATATCGTGGGTGCGTATACAAACATTTAAACACACATACGCAAACACACAGATACGGATCCGGATCCGCAGATACAGATATGCAGAACATCACTAGTCATTACTCACAGTTAACATTAAGTATGATTCTCTTGCTGACGGCGGGCGGCACATCATTGGCTGCGATGCACAGGAACGCGCCCATCTGTCGGCGATCCACGCGCCACAACGGGAGAGAACTGCCTGTGTAGCTCTCCACTAGATAATAAGACAAAAAATACAGTAAGATTTAACATATTTGGTACTGAAAATCCCAAAACTGCCCTCTAAATGTATAAACACATAATAAACTTTATGCAAAATAGAACCGACTTTCAAAACAACACTAAAAGTCTAAAATTACTTTACTTTCGGAAGTTGGTGACTTTGTCTGTTTCATTGCCTTTTTTGCCACCGACTTCCGAAAAGTAAAGTTATTTTAGGGTAGACCCCTCATCATCTCCCTAGCCTTTTCCCAACTATGTTAGGGTCGGCTTCCAGGCTAACCGGATGCAGCTGAATACCAGTATTTTACATGGAGCGACTGCCTATCTGACCTCCACAACCCAGTTAATACTGTACCCCTCCCCCCAGTGACCCCTATGTCTCTACAATGTCACATTAACATAACTGGCGAAATATGGGTGTACTATTAGGTTCACCTCTGCCTTACCCTTCGATGATTACAAGCATATTATTACGTCATGTTTTCAAACTTCATCATCAATCTATAATGTTCCCACTGCAGGGACTCAGGCCTCCTCTCTAGTAGAGATGGGCTGTAATCCACCACGCGGGCCCAGTGCGGGTTGGCAGATGTAACGTGACTTCGATTTTTTGGTTCTAAGACATGCCGGTTTCCTCACGATGTTTTCCTTCACCGTTTTGAGAGTAGCGCTGATGAAATAAATTACACAAAGCAATACGCCTGCCTGGGTTTGAACCCACGACCTACTATTCGTAAGTCGGGGCTGAGACCACTGGGCCACCGCTGCTCTCTTAAAACTCTCTTTTAAAACTTGCCTAAAATCAATTCTGTCACGTAAGAACAAACTATGTACTTCCAAACTACCCTAAAGTGGAGTAAGGATGTCCTTCACAGAACCTCTAGAGATCCTCCTACGCCTAGTAATCAATATGCTTGACAGCCGGATTTGTGCTCGCACTAAGACATTATTAATAAAAGGCCAAAGGGTGGTCTCGTTAAGGAGTGGTCCTATATTAAGATAAACCTTAAGGGACAGAATAATGAACGGAACGAAAATAGAGGTCAACAAGTTTGGATTAAAGATGAGATGCTCTTTATGGTAATTGTTTATATTAACAACTATGTCCTCTTGTCAGTTATAGAAATTGACTATGTAAATAGGAAAGGATTATTGGTTTATAAATGTATAATTTAGTGTATAAATTCTAATTCAGGCCTTATTTCACCTTCATTTGGTATAAGCGCAGCATATCTCCACACACAAAGAAAACCTTAAAATTATTTTGTTTTTAGACAGTCATCAGTCAGCCATCATCGATATGAACAAAAAAGAAACAAGGTACGATAACTACGTTACCCTAAAACATCACGAACGCTCCACCAAGATAATCTACGACTGATGTGTGTAGCTCCAGCTAATGTCTACGCGATTGCTACGGCGTAGGTGACGGCTACGGCCTACGCCGTAGCACATTGCCTAGTAGTAAGTAAAGTGCAGTACCGAGAAAGTCTACTTACAACAGTTTTTTTTTGAAGTATTGCCAATAATTGATGCCAAAACTACTGCCACCACAAAATATGACTGCCATTCTTGATTCACAATCCAAAAATAACTTTGTAATGAAAACGTTTTCATCAAAGCGAATCTCGCTCCAAAAACTTTTTCAATAGTATCGTGACAAATGATTTCTTTTGTTTTCCATTTCTTGGTGACTTGAAGGCCTCAAGTATGCAATGTTCCGGACCATTGGCTCTTGAGATTTCCTCTTACAATTTCATGTAACGTATTTTTTTCTTACTGGCCTTTTGTGAGTTCATCACATTTCAATACATTAAGAATTATGTGAAATTTTTGAGACATTTTGTATTAGAAGTAGAACCTCACTTATCGTATAAAATACAGTAAGTTGCTTTCTATTATATAATTAAAACGAGGTGTTTGACTAGGTCTTACTTACAAAGTAAGACCTAGTCAAACTACTAATATTACCTTTTATTAATATGAAAAAAATACTTAATTCACTTAAAATGGTCCGCAATTGCTGTGCGATATTTTTTTCTATAAACCTTATAACTCCTTTAGAAACATGTTAAACTAATTTTGTTTCTTTTTCTTACAATTCATGTCATTTTACATTATATTACGAATTTCCTCTCATTGTCTCAGAGACAATGGGAGGAAATTCGTAATTGCAAATTTTGATAAAAAAATGTTTTTTTGTTTTTATAAGTTAGTAATGAAGAGTTATTTAATCGATAATAAACATAAACAATTCATTCAAAAATACATACCTTTGTAAAAATCCCTACTGCCAACTTTCTTCAGCAGCATAGGCTCATGATCTTCCCGTCTCCACGTGATCTTGGGTGGAGGATGCCCTGAGGCTCTGCAGATAAGGGTCACATTGTCCAGCTCCTGCGCTGACACATCTGCTGATGTCTCCTCGTTTATGATATCAGGGGGTACTGGAGAAGAAGATAATAATGTTTAGGGATCGCTAGAAATGTTTGTATTTGGCACGTTATAGTGGTATGAATATTTAATTACATACTTTTTAACGAGAAAAAATTGTTTAATTTGTTCTAGATACAATTCCTTGTAACTTCTAAGGTGTGCCTAAATATTCAGAAATTCTTTATGAAAAAAATCAATAACAATTTTCCCGACCCGGAAACCGAACCCAGGAATTGATGCTCAGTAGTTGCCATTACGACCACTAGACCAACGAGGCAGTCAATATCAATATTTATTTATTAAAGTACAAGAAAACCGTCAACATTAACAGAAATATAATGGTTGTGTAAATAACTAACATATATTTTTTTCTAAGGAAGTACTAAAAAATTAACATCAAAATATCCTCCCACTAAAACTGACACATTCCGAATAAAAATGAACAAAATACTCGATATTTTCACGTTGCTTAAAATTCTACTAGATAGGTCAAAATGCACTCACGAACACTGGTCAAAAAAACAAAAACAATTTATGCAGAAAAATTCGAACACCCAATAAACGTGCAAAACCCCTGAGAATGTCATTCGAACATGCATGGCAGATTGCAAGCAATTTTTGCAGGGGTATATTTTTTTTATTCACATTTAAAGATTCGCCTGAGTCAGTACCAGAGATGTTATTGGAGCTCCGTAACCGAAAGTATCGAATATCCGAAACAATAAAACCATAATCAAAACCGATTTAAAATTTCAGATAAAGATGGAGTCTAAATATTTTTTTTACAAAATTGTTTTTTGTCGTATTTTTAAATAATTGGCGAAATTTTAATGGTATTTGCAGATTTTAGTTTTAGGGATAAATATTTTTGAGAGTTGGTAGCACTATTTGTTTTGCCAGGCCGAGCTGTCACTTGTCAATTGACAGCTCGAAACAGATTGTGATGTAATGTTCTAATATCCGTAACCGAAAAAATACGACACTTGCTCATCATCCGGAATAATTTCATATCCGTAACCATACCCGAAACCAGTATAATATTATTCGTATATCCGTATCCGTTTCCAGATCCGTAACTTCATATCCATAACATCCCTGGTCAGTACAGCTCGAGCAGTCGTAAAAATACGCTTATGAGTGCTGGAGCCAACTCGAACCAACTCGAGTGTATCGTTCGTGCTCAAATCACTTTCTTATTTACATAATATAAGTGTGTCGTGTTAGATCGAAGAGGTTGTGACTGTTTTTTATTGGTATTTAACTTTGCCTTTGTGCGATGCTCAGTTTATTGGCAAGGGAATTTGATAGGGAAGGGAATGTGGTATTGAGGATATGTTCATTTGGTTTGGTTTTGGTTGGTCTTTTTGCTGACTTATATTAGACTAGCTGATTCCCGTAGCCTCGCCCGCGTGGCAAATAATATATTAAAACCTTCTTCAAGAACCGCTCTATCCATTGGTGGAAATAGCAAATAAGGTGTGTTTTTGAGTTTATCGCGGATTTTTATAATATGTAGTGATGAAAACATCATGATCTGCCTAGCATTTTCTACTATGTTGGGTGGGCTTCCAGTTTAACCGTTTAACAGCTGAATACTAATATTAAATTTGACATGGTGACATATTGATTATACGGATCTGGGTAGCTTTTGTGTAATAAAAATTTAGACTGTGTATGGCTAATGTTAAAAAAGCTTGTAGATTTTTTTTTGTTTTGTAATAGTGATAGCATCAACGTGTTTGGAGATACCAATGGTTAGCAGTAGACTGCTTTAGAATGATGATAAATACCATTAGTAGCGGTATACCTCATCATATAGAAATATGTAGAAATTAAAAGTACAGACGAGAACAATCACGAAGTGACTTATAAGTCAAAAATGACATATATGAAACGTGGTGTACCTCAAGGCTCAATTTTAGGACCTGTACTATATATTATTTTTACTAATGATTTACTAAACTTCTTAAATAAAACTCATCCAAACGAGAAACTTGTTGTTTTCGCTGATGACACAAACATAATAATTGGGGCAAAAGACATAGAAAAATTGACATTAAATACTAATATAATTACAGGAAAAATTTGTGAATGGTTTACAGCCAACAATTTACTACTAAATACAAGCAAAACGAACCTCATATTATTTAAGACTACGACTCGTAATAAAGAGAAATTAGACATACAAATAAATGGAGACAAGATTGAATTAGTCGATAAGGTTAGATTTTTAGGAATTAACATTGATTCGTATTTGAATTGGAAACCGGAGCTTGCTGCCATTGATTCATCCATATCGTCAGCATGTTACGCACTAAGGAGCCTTAGGGATGAGTTAAATATAGAACAGTTAAAGGCTGTATATTATGCCCTGGTCGAGTCTAGGATAAGGTATAGCATCGTGCTCTCTGGGGAAATAGTTATAGTTCAAACTGGCAGAGAGCTTTCATCTTACAGAAACGAGCCATAAGGACTATAGTCAAAATTTCACAGCGAGACTCATGCAGAGATTACTTTAAAAAATTGGGAATATTAACGGTACCTAGTCTATATAATATATTGGTCCTCTTAAGTCTTTTTGCGAAATACCTACATGAGTTTGAATCACTGGAGGAACGTGAGTTTAGAGAGAACACACGAAGAAAAATCTTTAAACAACGAATAGCACCTAAATTTAAAATAGTAGAGCATTGCTCGAAGTACCAAGCTGTAGAGATTTTTAACAAGTTGCCTTCTGAGTTGAAGACCCTGATTTATAATACCCACTTGTTTAAAGCTAAGTTAAAGGCCTTTTTAATAGAAAAATGTATATATAACATATCGGAACTAATGCCACACAACAATAAATGAAAACTTTTGACATTACTTAAAATCTCTTGACATAATATTTGAATCTGTTTGACATTATATATTAAAACTGTTTAGACATTGTATTTTAAAACTGTTTGACATACTATTTCAAAACTGTTTGACATTTTAATTATATTGTTTTAAAACTGTTCTGACACTGTATTTTAAAATTCCTTGAAATTGTAATTGTAATTATTTTGGAACTGTTTGGTAGTATGTATTTCAAAACTTACAACATTTTATCTGAAACTGCTAGGCACTATATTTTGAAGTTTTTGGAATGTTAATTAAATTCATAGTTCTTAGAATTTTATGTAAATTGCATGTATATTCAACACAATGTAAATTGTTCACGAATAAATGAAATGAATGAAATGAAATGAATATACCAACTATGTGTGGGTCTACCTCCAGTTTAAGTGGATTCAGCTAAATACCAGCATTTTACATGGATCGACTGCCTATCTGACCTCCACAACCCAGTCAGTACTTGGTAGTATGAGATAAGAATGGTTCTTATACTAATTTAAACTTGTTTTCTATTTCGTAAGAATCAAATAGTTAAAGATATTAAAACAACAATAAAGCGGGTCTTCAGTATCCGATTGCATCTTCGTTTCTATTGAAATTAGCACTCTTTGTCCATGCAAAAGTTGTCTGGAAACGAAGTTATTAAAATGTTTATGTTCAAAAAAGCATATTTTTAATCTATTTTCTTCTGTCTATATCTTCTATATATATAAAATTCTCGTGTCACAGTGTTAGTTCCCATACTCCTCGGACACAGCTTGACCGAGTTTTATGAAATTTTGTGTGTACAGTAGGTATGGGAATATGTCGTCAAGTACTTTTCACCCTCCTAACCCCACCTAGGGTAGGTAGAAAAAGGTGCAATGTAACGCATGCAGGGCACAGCTAGTTTCACTATAAGAATTAAAACTTATCAATAATACTTATTAGGCTCATAATAGGCTTTTTATACACCACAAATACTGTTGCTTACACACCACAAAAGTTACAAAAGTAAGCCAAAATCGATAGCTATCAAGTTAGTCGAACACTCGACGCGATGAAACTCGAGGCGTCTGGCCAAAAGTTGTTTGGGCTCTTAATAGATTGAATCAGAACAATTAACAGTTTTGCCTCGATGAACACGGCTTTTACCTTTCACAAAATGTCGATGATGACCGTATGTCAGGAAAAGGTGTACTTTGGTCGCTATAATAGCTTTAGTAATGTATTGTTCAACATCTAAAGATATTGTTTTTTTGATCATGGAAATAGCGGTCATTGCATTTTACCTTAAACGAAGGATTTTTGCAATCATGAACCACAACAATGAACTAAGTATCGTTTATCTTGTATCGTAATTTAAAGGGAGATTTCGATTCAGAACTAATTCTTAGCTTAGAACTGCCGAGGCTGCGGGTTGTTTGAAAGAGATACCACGGCCTCGGCACAAAGGCTAAGAAGGAACATGGGTGGTTTTTAGTCAGTAGAAGGCTGGCACTCCCTTCCGCTCCACCCAGAGAGGAGTTGTTTGATGATTACCAACCCTTAAAAAAAAGGCTTTTTTCAGTTTTTTTAATAAAACTTGTCAATAAAGTTAGGCGGGTCGATGACTGCTAATGCCATTCTTAGACACAACAACATCAACTCATCATCTTCCTTCCCTTGTCTCATTCTACTAGTGGTTGGTTAAACACGTTTATTTATTTTTTTCTCCCCGTCAGACTTCACGGCATCATTTACTCCTTTCTCTTTCATATATAATAATTCCTCACACAACACATTCTTCTTTTCTTTGATTTTGCTCTCCCTTTCTATCCATTAACATCATTATCCATCAGTTTTTTAACTCAACAACATCAACTGCTACATCTAATTTTATATATATGAGAGACTTGTGACATCCGTTTTTTCTCATTCAAAATCCCTTGCAATCTTAATACCATCTAAATGAAACCAATCAAACGTCCCCTCGTCCATACTTCCTAATATTTCATTTGAACTTTTACACAATTTGAAAAAAAAAACCCCCGGGACTACCGGCGCGATATTACATATTAAATTCCTCACCCCCCAGAAAGTTACACCGGCACCTCGAGAGACATAGTAAAAATTCAATATTGAAATCCATACTTCAAAACTTGAGAATTGAAAAAAAAGAATAAACCCCAGAACTAATTTGAGCTGCGAACGATAAAAGTTGGCGCCCACCTTCAATGGCTCGGAGAAATAACGTTAACTTCTCTTAAGGTGATTTATTTTTCTGAAGAAAATACTTTTCCAGCGTTCATTCGAGACGTTTCATTGATATTGAGTTTTGTTCTAAGTTCCACGTAAGTACTTTGAAATGTTTTGAAGCTTCGGATTCGTCCCCTATCTTTAATAAGCTTAAGACTGCCTCTCTTTTATTTTTACCTATTACTCGTTTAGGAATCGTTCGTTTCGAGATTTTTATTAAAAAGTATATTCTCCCTTGTTTGAAAAGTTTGCTATTTCGTTTGTTGTTGTGTAATTTACTTAAGTTCTTTACAGCTACACCTTTTCAATATCGCTGTACGAGTTTCGGCCATTTCTCTTTTAATTTACGGTTTTTACTGTAATAAATACTTAAGCGATTTTAATTAAAAGTCTTGAAAGCGTTTAGGTTTTAATGTAAACTAAAAGGATCGTTTATAACAAAGGATTATTTGTAAACGACACCTCTTATAAGTGGGTTTTTATAGATGGGTATTGATAGAGCAAATACCCAAGAATAAATTAAACTAACTTTGAAATATGGTAATTATTGAAACTTGAGAGATTATTTGAAATTTCGTTGAATTTTAGTTATAGTATTACAATCACCTCAATATAGCGTAAAGTAAAACTTATCACTTGCATGGGTGAGCATTATAAACAACTATTACTGCTGAACTGAGTTCGATTTTCAGGTCGGAGAAAGTGTCACTGGCTTTCTTTGAACTTAACCCTCAAGTTCATGAAAACAGAAGTGGTGTGGTTTATTCGTGAGAAACTGCTCTAAACTAAATGCAATAAAGACCAAAATTGGCTGGTCAGTTCCACTTACCATAAACATCAATGCATCCAATCTGCCACTTCATGCTGGGCTGCGTGTTAATCTGACACATGTAGCAGCCGCGGTCTTCAGCCCGAAGAGGTCTGATCCTCAGCTGCCACGTGCTGGGCGTGTCCAGGCTCACTGAGTACCGAGGACTGAGGACCACTCGGTCGTTGAGGGATAGGACTGTCTGGTCTTCGGCTCGTAGCCAGCCCACCTGAGGAAAAAAGAAAAGATTGAAAAGTTATTGGATAGATATCGAAGATTAGCCTAAAAAAATAATTATTATACGATAACAGGAGATTCTCGCAAATGCCTCATAATTAATTATTACATTATTTTTACCAAAATTTCAAGGAAGTAAGTAACTTTTGGATAACATCTACATATAAATCCTAGACTAATTTTTAAATTCAGGAGTAAAGCTGTAGTATTAGAGGGACTCTACCTGTTCCAATCTCTGCTCATAAGTTGGGTTTTCATTTTTCTGAGCATGTCAATCAAATGAAAACGAAAACGTAGAAGAAAACGTGTTGCGCCGACCCCAAATAGAATGGGATAAGGGCAGGAAGATGATGATGTCAATCAAATGGTAATCTATAATGAGTCGCCTCGGAACTTACGAGTAGCTAAGCATTTCCTTAATATTCTCAACATTTAGTGTAGTGGTAGACCATCTAAAGTGCTTGATGCTTTGTCCGACATGTCATCTAAAAATATGCTCAGTCCGTTTTTTAAAAAAATAACGTGGAAGAGAGAAGTTTTTTTAAAAAAAAAAAAAGAACGTTGTTCCTCTCTAGGAATTTCTCCTGTATCGTCGGTGCGTTCACAAACATTTAAACTCACACACACAAATACCCAGACCCGGAACAACTATCTGTAGGCCATACAAATATTTGTTCCGTGCGGGGATCGAACCCGCGACACGCAGCGCAGCAGTCTAATCGCTCAGTCACTGCGCCAACCGTCCCGTCAGGTTTATCTTTCAAATTCTCAATCATCCACATTTTATGCGCAACAACTGTACATGTGCTCGTTTAGTGAAAACAAACTCCTATACATCTGTAAACTGCAGAGACAAAGCATTATTCGCAGCGTGTCGCCAATACAAAACTAATTCCATTACATTTAATTTAAAGTCGAAACTGTCAAAAACATTCGAAATAACAGTAAACAACAATTTCATTAAAGTAAACCATTCCTCACCGATTCACGATTCCAAAGCGAAGGCATTTTAAAATGCGCAAATTAGTTTTTGCTCGCACCATAGTTGCAACAGTACAGAATTTACATCTCATCCCGCCAAGTCACCGGGTCTTCTATTTAATTTACTCGAGACTGCAGCGAGGCCGCAGGCTCTTTGAATTTTAAACAGGGATTAACGTGAACCTACATTGACGAAATGTAACACAGGGAATACAAAGTTTTTGAAACATTTGTTTCTAGAATTTCTTTATATTTGCTCTCACAACATAACCTAACCTCAAGCTTGTAATCCCTGACGGGTTAGCCAGAGGTGTACCTAATAATACACCAATATTTCACCAGTTATGTTCATCATAATCATTATCGTCATTTTAGAAGAAAGACGTCCACTGCTGGACACAGGCCTAAACCAAGTGTCGCCACAATGACCGGTCCCGTATGTGTTGCATCCAGCGGATTCGCGCAACCTTTACAACGTCATCGGTTCACCATGTTCAAGTCCTATGTGACAGGGGGCGAGCCTTTGCCATCAACGGGGCATAATTGCAGACTGCTACTGAGAAATTTGAGATGAAAAGCCAATAACGCTTTGCCCGACCCGGGAATCGAACCCAGGAGCTCATACACAGCAGTCGGGCTTGCAGCCACTAGACCAACGAGACAATCAAACAAACATTTAAACAATGTTTCCTAAAATTTCTTTATATTTGCTCTCCTAGACGTTATTATGGAAGTGCAGGAATACAGCAATATAGAAATACAGAAATGCAGTTGTATTCCTCAAGAGAGTTGGCGTCGAAATGCATTCGCGTAATATACATACATATTTTGTAGGTATGAACAAGATAGTATAAATGAAGCCAACGGTACTGTGTAATATATTCGGGCTAATCTCGGGAAGTACTGCGCGGATTTAGAAACAGTTTTCACCACGATTAAATTTCAAAGATGCTCGAATGATTTAATAGAGGTAAAAAAAGCTTCGAATAGATAATTGTACAAAATTGAATTTCAATTGGGCCAATGATATTAATGTGTTCAAATCAATTAGGATATCATTAACTAGATTGAAATTCATACACATCATAAACAATGAGTCATTTTAAGTGGAAATACTACATTCTCTGGTAAGTCCCTTAGTCGCCTCTTACGACACTCACGGGAAGATATGGAATGGTGCTATTCTAACAGACGGACTAATTTGTAATCATATTTTTTTAGTCAGGAAACATCCCTATTGGGTTGTAGAGGTCAGATAGGCAATCTCTCCTTAGGAAATATTGTTATGTCATCTGCAATCAGTTTGACTGGAACCAAATACCAATATAGGGAAAAGGCTCGGAAGATTATGTTAATCACATGACAACACTGTGTGACAGTGTGAGCCAAAGACATTGGATGACACCAAAAGTAATAATTAAAGAAGTAAGAATAAAATTAAATAATAATCCAGCAGGCAGCTTGGACCCTGTTCCCGATGCCGGTGGGCTACAATTAGTTACAATTTTAAATGTTTTTTTTGGTATTTTAGTAAATAATAAAAAAAGTACTTAGTTTGTAAATAAATCAATAAAGGAAATTAATAAAATAAACATAATATGGCATCCTGTTTCACTAAACACACTGATTGTTTAGTGAAACGGTATGTCATATTATGTTTATTTATTGCATTATATTCATAGACATAATATCTCACATAATGTCTATGAGTCCCATAATTCCACTTCCTTTCACAAAACAAATTATACCAAACAGAATCACAACCCCAAGGAAAAGATTAGCAGCGAAAGCAAACACAATAATCTCATCCATTACCTCCCATTCGTATAGTTTCTCAGAAATTAATCTTGGAGTAACATCATTATCCATTATTGTTATGTCTGCTTCGTAATGCACGCTTTCATTATCAAATACATTCATTTCTAATTTACCTTCTATGTTCTTGGTTGCTGTGTAGTCTTGTGCGTGGGTTGTCTTGTTAAGTGCTTTGATTTTCGTGTTTTCTTTGGGTAGATCTTTAGTAACTGTTACTGTGTTCTCTTCAAGATTATTGTCTCGATATTCGTTAATAATACTAGTTAATTTAGTACGTCTGTTAGTAGTTTAGCTCACACTCAGATTAGAGTTAAGTTCTAGTAGTTCTTCTTCTTAGCTAGTTAATAACAATTCTATTTGAGTCGGCCCAAAATTTAACGATAAGTTTCTCACTTTCGGTTGCTTCTATCGGTTTTTATGATGTGCAAAGAACAGGACAGACTAGACACGATATCAAGTGGCCTATAGTTGGTGGCGCAACACCTAGTCTCCAGATGGGACGTTTTCGGTAAGTGGCATAAATGGGTTGGGTAGAAAAACACTTTATCGCCAAAGCTTAAGCTCTTTCCTTAGAGTGTTCACCAGTGTACGCCAGGGAGCACACGCTTTAAAAGCTCTTTAAGCTGTTACGGCTGCAAACCAAACATAACTGAGAGAAGACTTGGCTGATCTGATTCTTAGCACCAAATTGGAATTTTCTATGATGTGTAATTTCTAACATCATCAATTTTATCTGATGCTTCTTCACAATGTTATTCATAATTAGATATTTGATATTACACTTTATGAAAGGTGTTTTTAATATATTTAAGCTAATAAATCTTTAGCTAAAACCACTATATTATTTCCTTTCAATAAGGCTATAAAATTAATAACCCTGTCCCTTTTATTTATCAAAATTGATAATAACAATGTCTAGTAACAAATTTTCGGGTGAAATTGGTACTTTGTTTGTTACAAAATTAATGGATACTCCAAATTAATTTCTCCCGAGTGAGAGCCTTTATCTGTTACAACTAATATTTTAACTTATAATTAATCTTCTGCTTAATTAATGTGATTTTGTTTAATACTTTTTTTTATTTATCAAACGGCTTTTTAATTACGACTTGTTTTCATGGACTAAGTTTTCTGGTGACTTTGCTTGCTTGAGAATCTACTGAGTTTATCTTGTATTTTTTAAGTAAGCTAAGTATAATGAAGATAAATGATGTTTCGCTGTAATCTCAAGATGTTTTCTTCGCTGTCATAATGAGTAGAAGGTTTGCTTCGTCATAAATAATGAGAAACTTAAACAGAAAATATAAAAATATTTTTACATCTGCGACGAAATACTAAAGGTTTCATAATATTATGCTTGTAACCCCTGAAAGTTCAGGCAGAGATGTATGTCTGTCTGACCTGTCTCTGACAGTAGTTGATCACTTTTCAACCTTCAACCAGTGGTCAGTGGCCAGTGAGCGAGGTAATACCTAAAGTGGGTCCACATTAATTTCACCACTCAATTCCAACTCCCATGCTGTAGAAGATAAGCTGAGCCGATGTTATTAACTGGATACAAGTTTTAGCTTTGGACTGCTACTGTGGAATTGTTAATGGGAAACCCCAACCGCTGCGTGTCGCGGGTTCGATCCCCGCACGGAACAAATATTTGTATGGCCTGCAGATAATTGTTTCGGGTCTGGGTATTTGTGTATGTTAGTTTATATGTTTGTGAACGCACCCACGATACAGGACAAAATTCCTAGTGTGGGGCAATGTTTACAAAAAAAAAAAAAATATACACTAATTTAGACCTCGTGATCATTAGTAGCTTTTAGCCACTCGTTAAGACTAATTAGGCAGTCTACAAGTGTCTGGAATAAAACCAACTACCTTTTAGTCATACGTAACTCATCATAATCTCCCTATTCTTTCCTAAGTATATTGGGGTCGGCTTCCAGTTCAACCGGACGCAGCTGAATACCAATTTTTCACATGAAACGACTGCTATCTGACCTCCACAGCCCAGCTAGTACTAGATAGTACGATACTCTTTTGGTAAGACTGGTTGTCATTAGTCAAACGTTACTATCTCATTTAAATATTTTCAGAGCCCTTTTAATTTCACACTAATTTGAAATGTGCGGTCCAATTAACTACCCACAACACGATGATATTTTTTCCAACAAATTGCCTCTAAAGACTAATTACCACGTTTTAATTAAAACCCCTATTACTTAACTAGTTTTTTTTCTCAATTAATAACGTTAGAACTTAAGAGTAAACAGTAACTTAGTGTGTACTTCAAACATTTATCGTTAAAAGTCTTCCATTAAGGGTGCCTCAGACTTTCCATTCAGCAACATTTGTTCCACAAAAAAGCCGACCCGAAACTAATCGGCTATTATTCGGTTCGATTATTCTTGACGCGATTACGACGATTTCAGCTAAACTGGGTGACTTTTTCAAAACATATGCATTTAATCTTTTTACCTGAGTTAGTGCACCTGAAGCTTGGAAGTTATGACATGAGATGGTAATACCGGGATAATTAATATAATATAAGCTAACTCAATTCATGATATGCCTGTGTAAGATTTATAAAGGTAACAAACAGTGAGAGTTTGTTTCCAATTTAATGTTTTTACTTTTGACAATGCTCCAAAGATAAGACTAAGTGACTAGTACCTACATAGACTTTACTGTATCTCCGTTTTAATGTCTCACCGCCCAGGTTTGCTAAGTCACGTCGACCCGAACTAGTATGTAGAAGCCTTTACTTCGGAATATAGGGGTTCTTCATTGAAGTAGCACACTGCATCGCGTTATGCGGGAATTAATGGCGCCTCTCAAATGACACTTGAAAAGGATACGCGATGATAGAAGATTGTTAAAGCTATAGAATTACTTATTTCACGGGTAATTGTGAGATACGTAGTTACGAGTGTCTTTCAATCGATGATTATGTCGATAACTTGTACATATTATTACGCTTGTAAACCCTGAAGACGACATAGTTCTCATCGACAAAAAAAACCTAGATAAAGCTGGCACAGGAATGTAGAGAATAGATAGGTCCAGCAGTGGGTGAATTTGGGCTGTGGATGATGATGATTATGAATGTTCGAAGAATTAGACACAGGTGCTTCTAATAGTCCACTTACATTTTTCCGCCGGTAATCAGTTGGTAAAGGAATGTGATGCGGAAAAATAAGGAAAACATCACCTCGTCGTCGTCATAGTGAGGAAAGTTTTAAGTATATATGATAATGTCTACAAGTGTAGAGTAACACCAAAGGAACAATGGATGGACCGTGTGAAAGGCAGAGGTTTACTACACACAAATTTCAACAGTTATGTTTGAGTCTCATGTAAAAGGGGCCGAATCACGGCCCACGATGAAATTGGTATCTATGAGTAGAGGACACCTAGACGAACAAAAAATGTCATGCAACATGGTACCCCAAAGTGTCACATTATCGAATATTTGAAGGTAAAAATCGACATATGAGGACAATGACCACATAAAAAATACCTTTTACGCGTCTATAGGCGTTCATTACTATTATTACTGTTTATGGAAAGAGAGTAGGTACCTACATTACATAGGTACGAGAAAACTATTCTTTGACATAACATAGCGTTTCATTGCGATGCGAAGCGATTTTCTCGTGTACATAATAATAATCAACCTGGGAACGATTATTTGGATACAATTTAGCGCCTAGACATGTAATAAGTCTATTGTTAATGATTGTCGTGGTAATCATTTGTCGATTTTTACCTTCAAATATCTCGGTAACGTGACACTTTGGGGTACCGTGTTACTGGACAGTTTATGTTTGTGTAAATGTCTTCTATCCATACATACACTTTTATCGTGGGCCGCGATTTCGAAAAAAAAATCAAAATGGCGGGCAGGTTGATATGCCACATCGGTTGTATCCCCTTTATGCTACTAGGTAAATGGGGCTGCTACTGACATAATAAATATTTTTATTCGATAATAATGAGTTCTGAGAAACAGTAAGATGGATTCACTCATTCATCATGATTACTGATAATTTGATAAATATTTCTTTGAACTGAATTCATTAATTATGATTGATAACTGAACTTTGATTTGGATTTGTTTATTCAATGATGAATAAAATATTTATTAATGTTAGACGTGAGGTATTGAGTATAATAAACAAGTACTTCAAAATATTATCGTTTTTTTTTTTAAATATGGACGTCATCTTCCTTTTTCAAACAATGTTGGCATCGGCTTCCAGTCTTACTGGTGCAGATGAATACCAGTGCAGGGAGCGACTGCCTATCTTACCTCAAAGTCAAGTCAACGTACCTCAGTACTCTCGGGTGTCAGCATCATAGAATATGGTCACCCATCAATAGACCTAACTCAACAAGCGCAGTTTAACCTTCGATCAACTCATGTGGCTTTTACTTCTTAGCCAGATGAGCGTTGCTTGGCATAGAGAACATACATTCTCTATAGCACATGCTGGACAATTAAAAACCGGTCAAGTGCGAGTCGGACTCGCACACCGAGAGTTCCGTACAAACAATGTTTAGAATTATTAAAAATATTTTTATTATATCATGTAACTAAAAATTTACGGTTTTCGCATTTTTAAGCTATTGCATAGCTTCTATCGCGGGCCTTGAGCGTGGGGACCGAATCCAGAAATTCCGTAACGAAAATAAAAACCTAACAGTTTGACACTTGACAATGACTTTTTGAAATATCATGCTTGTCTCTTTAGTTCAGCAACCCGCTTTTAGGTGGCATTGGTTGTATTGGAAAACTACCGTAATCAGAAGTTTGTGAGAAAGTATATAGGTGTACATTGAGGTATTACGTATAGTACATTATACCTCAATGTAGGTGTATAGGTATTTATCATCTATGTACAACAGTGAATATCTGTACTCGTATAATTTGTGTACAAAGTGTTTTAAATATGAATAAACAAAGTGCATTTATTAATGAAGAAAGTCACGAAAAAATAGTGAAAGAAAATGAGTTAGTACTATAAATACATTCATTTTATTATTATTGTTAATTTATGTATAATACTGCTATAAAGATAACCAAAATGTTGGGGAAATATAGTATTTATACTTACACTTTTACTAATCATCCTCATATTTTATAAAATATTAAATCTTATAAGTTTTCAATGTTTACTTTTCATCTGACATTACGTCAGTTGTCAAGATGTCATTTACTTTTTCTTTTAATTTGTGTCATAGTTTTTCTTAGTGGTTAGAACAACGAAGGTTACATTTGATTTATATAAATAAATAATTATAATTGCATAAGTCGATAAAAAATGCTATGCAATAGCTTTACCGCGGCAGTCTCCGAGTGCCACACGACTTTTTTTTCTTTATTTGTGCTATAAGACGTTGCTTAGTACCAAATTTCAAGTTTCTGAGTTCGCGGGAAGTACCCTGTAGGTTTTGATTCCCTTGCGAGTGTTGAAAATTTGCAGAAATTTGCGGCATTTACGGCTGTATCTTTTGATTGCGTTGGCTTAAAAGTTTGATTTTTTCACAGCTTTAAGAGACAGTAGACCTGAGTATTTGAAATTTCAGTTTGATACCTACACGCGTTCCTGAGAAAAAGGGTCTTGAAAGGCAGACAGACGAATGGACAACAAAGTGATCCTACAAGTGTTCCGTTTTTTCCTTTCGAATTACGGAACCCTAAAAACATTAATCTAAACTTAAATTACATTACCAGCATTTTTATTGCACCTTTCTGTATTTTCTCCAATCGGGTATCGGCGTCCCCCACTACTCACTACACTACACACTAGTCACTACCAAATGGACTCGCTTTGTGAGATGCTTTCTATATGGGAGAGTGCATCAGTCCCCCAAGTCCCCCGACTTAGGGGACTGGTCTCCATTTCAGTAAAATTTAGTAATGAGATTTTTTTGAGAAAAATGAGCATGAGAAAATATTTGTTAATATTTTATGTTCTGCGAATGACATAGTGGAGTAAATCATTTCATTTTATTTATCTCAGACACAAAGATCCATACATTGTTAGTAAAAGTACACTTAAAAATTATGTTAGTAGGCAGTTAATTTATCAAAAACACATACAGACAAATACACACTCACAATACCAAATTAGGACATCAGAATAAAAATAAAATAATAGAAATTAAATTAATAAGTATTTTTCATGTCAAGTAAAATGTAAAATGTCCACAAACCAATATTAACCCATTAACGCCCGCCGTACTATAAATAGTACACAACTTTATGTTAAGATAATAATAATCTTTTGCGTTTTTTTACTCCAGCAACATTTATAAACGGTCATTTGAAATCCATACAATAAGCAAATAGCTAAAACAAATCGAGATTATTAAATAATTTGGGGTTAATTCTCATTTTGAGTCAGTGTTTTGTTTCGTGTCTGCAGGTGAGTACTTGTTTGTTTTATTATACAAGATTTAGCTTTAGAAGGTGTTAATTTTTTTTATAGTTTACTCTATAACATCATATTCTAATATAAAATATATCAAAAAGTAAAATTCGTATAAAGTTTTTTCTGCTATAACACATAAAGTGCTGCTGTACTAACTTTAGTACACTGGGCACTTGAGGTAAGATAAGTTAGTATAGTTAAGACATTTTTGTTATTGCGGGCTATGCTTATTAGTCGCGATTTTTTTATGTACTGTTTGTTTTTTTTTATTTCTATTAGTGACCCTTTATTCACTTTGTTTTCAAGTGCCAAGAGAGAAACATTTAAAAGTAAAAATGTCAAACCGACCTACTTTTACTCAAGAATAAAACTGTTTTGGTTTACAAGACGCTATCCACGACATTATTAGCCAATATAGTGATGATGATGCTACTTGCGATGTGTTTATGCTACCACCTAATCCAGACGTTATCACCGATGAAGAGGAAGGTGGAGACGGCGACTTGTATGAACATGGATTACCTCAAGATGTTCCCGGCAACATAGAAGTTGTTACTCGCAGATATACCACTGCCGTTGAAGATGAATGGAGCAGCGGTGACGATGCACCCCTCAGTACATTCGCATCATCTCCTTCACAAAACGTGCCAAAGAAAAGAAGAGTTCAAAGTATTGGTGAGGTGCCAACTTGGAGAAAATTTGTGCATATTTACTCTATTTCTCGGTCTACTACAGATCAAATGTCTATTGAAGAACGACGTGCTAATGTTTCGGATACCCTAAACATTAGCACAGAAGCAAACGTTGTCCTTTGATATCATCAAAGGAAATGCGCAAGAAGCCTAGGGCTGAATACGACTATAGGATTGATAAGACAAAAGAAATTCTTATGGTGAGATGGAAGGACAATAATGTCTGCACGATTGGAACCACTTTTGATACAGTAGAGCCGTTAGGGAAAGCTAAATGATGGTGTACTACGAGGAAACAAGAAGTGAACGTAGAAATACCTACCTCACGTGTTCCAAAGTTATAATAAGGGCATGAGAGGGGTGGACCAAATGGACCAGTCTATAGGACTGTACCGAATTGGGGTCAAAGGTAAGAAGTGGTGGTGGGATTATTCACATAAATGGTGGACATGACCATTTCAAATGCGAGGAGATTACACTGCATCGCAAATCCAAATGATCGTGTGGATCAGCTAGCTTTTCGCAGACACATAGCACGAACATTATTGGAGCTAAAATTCAATAAACACAAGACAGTCTTCCTCTGGATTGGACGGAGAAGATAGAAAAAAATATGGACATAAACCAAAAAAAAATACCACACCAACTGAGATGTGTTGTGTGTTCTAACCGGGTCAAAACAGCGTGTGAGAAGTACCTAAAAACGCTATGCCTGGATAGAGGATGCTTTACCCAATAATACTCTTAAGCGCCCATTGTACTAAACTTAGTACACCCCTAAAAATACAACTTCCGATTATTTTTTGTTTCTTTTTTCTTTATAGTGTCTCAATTAAAGTGTTTTAGTAACGATATTAAACATTGTTTAAGTAAAATTTCAAATGGTTTTTATTTGGGCGTTAATGGGTTAAAATGAAATTAAAATAAGTAAAATGAAATAGAAAATAATGTCATAAATGAATTAATTAAAATGTCGTGAGTAAAACAATTAAGATAATTGTTTAATAATAATTCTGTAAATTGTAGTTGGTAAATATTGTAAATAATTAAGATAATGAAATAGATATTTACAAACTACAATTTACAGAACTAAAATTATAATAAAATATATACAAGTATCAAAAAGAGGCGTCAAAAAACTCATCCACACCGCTGTCAACAGGAAAAGTGCCCAGAAGGCTGGCAGCATTCCCACGTTGGATGGCAATGCTGATTCTTTGGCCAAAGAACAGGCCAGCCCTCTGGTCACGTGAAGAGTCGACCAACCGCTTGGCAATTTCTTTAAATATTAGGTGAGCACTCGGACCCCAAGGCCCTAGTGTTTCAACCCCAAACGGCTCAAATACATAACTGCCAATTAAGTTGTTGTATTTGCGCCGTTTGAGGTTTTCAGCACCTGCAGCAGCCGCCCCGGCACAGGACACCGTGCTAGGAAGATGGGATGGCGCAAGGGTGTCGACGCAAGTTGCGTCCCACACCAAAGGCCTACCCAACTTCCATGGCATTATGGTCATACCATCTGGTCTCTTCCCATCGACGCGTGCCAACCCATTGGGTTCCAAAACAGCAGGCACACCGGCGGTGGCCAGAGCACGTCGAATGAGATCATTAATGCTGGCGTGCCGGGCGATTCGACCTGCGCTCTTACTGCAGGAAAGGCCGTGGTGTCCGAGGCTATCGACTACTTCACCACATTGACAGCGATGTGGAGCCCCACACGGAGCACCCAAACGCAAACATGTAGCGAGCCGGAAGGTTGTGTCACCTAACATAGTGCCTATATTAGGTGACGGTAGTGCCTGAAGCCAGAGGCCCGACTCCCATTCACCCACAGCCAGCAGGCGGGCACGCTCGGCAGTATTATTAGACGTATTAATAAGGTTATTCCGTACCAACCTGCAGAGCGGCTCATCCCACTGTCTTTGGGAAAATGGGTTCTCGGGCCGATCCGTGTTCGGGCAAGCCATTTTCCAGGCGCTCTCTGCATCGGTCAAGTATGGCACTTCCGAGTCAACCAGGGAGAGGGTTAAAATTTTCCTGGTTAGCTTTTCAGTGCTGTGGACAGACGACAGGAACGCCGGTAAGCTTATACTAGAAATTTTGCGGACGCCGAGGCCACCAAAACGAATTGGAAGGGTGGCTTGCTGCCACGCTCGGTCGTCCAGGGCCACATTAAGAATGGATGTTAAAGTGTTGTGAATAATTTGGTCAATTTTGTCCAAAAGTTGTGGTTTCTTCCAAAGAGGAGAAGAACGAAGAAAATACATAAAATTTGGACCAAAACAACAGTAAAAGAAAGATAATTTTTAAGATAATTAAAAAGAATAATAATACAAACATGGGGTAAATGAGGCATATCAAATGAACTGCGTAATGTCTGAAATGAGTGGGTGAGTTATGAGTACATCGATGTGAGATATTAACGTGATAAATGTGTGAGTTGATAAGAATATAATGAGAACTGTAGATGTTATATTGGGCAGTTAGTAACAAAATGCAATTTATTATTTCGCAATCAAACAATTGAAAAAGTAATAAAATTTATTTATTTTTATTTATTTATTTAAAAATTGTCATAATCAATCATGGGTAGTCAAAACGCCGAGAAGGGGACGTCCTAGAAAGACAAACAGTGACTTAATTTGTGATGTTCTTCAGAAAAGTCGAGACCGTAATGGTAGAAGTATTCACAAGCAGCGTGTTTGCAACTATGCAAAGAAGATGTATGAACTTTATCGAACTAAGTGCAGTATGTAAGAATCTTAGCAGGTGGGGTTTTTTAGTATCTGCCTATCCCCAAAAGAAAATGATATAACTTCTTGGATCACCTCCAGCTTGTTATTAGCTCAATTCCATAATTATTTGATTCGTTAATTTTATTATTTTAATTAGACCTTTAGAAGTTTCTGAGTAAACCAAGTACTAAATGGCTGTAGTAAACTCGGTATAAAAATAACTAAGTAGATACTTAATCCTGACAAGCTCTCTAACAATATCTCAGAAAATAAACGATCCTACGAAACGGGCGTACATCAAAACAGTTATCAAACATAGCACATTTGCTGACTACACTTCCCCTATTCTTGTACATTTTATTACCCCATTGTTGCTTCAAGAGTGATGGGGTACTGCTATACCCCATCCCCCGCCCTCCTTTGTTCGTCTCGAGGAGCATTTTCAACGAATTCTGACAGGTACCATTAATTTAATGCGCAATGGTGATGGTCCAATTACTTTAAATGCTGCTAGAAAATCTTTAGGCTGAGTTAGAGTGTTATTTGTGTCAGGTCGGTAGATTTAAGACGGGCACTAAGATTGGGACGGGGGCGTAATATTGTTGAGTGAGCGAGATTTAGTTGTCATGCCGGAGGGTTAGTTTGGGGCACGACTTTTCTGGGTAATAGTTTTGTCTGAATTTTGAATGAATTACAAACATTGGTATCATTCTAATATGGATCGTAGCAACATGTCTTCTTCTTCTAACATTATTATTATCTTTCTGCCTTTGTTCTATGTTATTTGAGGTTGGCGCGACACATTTTATTCTTCCATTAACTTCTTTTTCCTATAAATCATTCCTCACACACTCCATCTATATTTTCATGTATTCTTCTTCTTACATAGACTATTCAATAATAATTATTTTGTAATATTATTGTATTCAAACATAAAATGCCAACACAGATTTAAGGTGCTAAACGTTTCACTGCGACCAATAGTTGTTTGTCAAACTAAAAAGGAACGAGCTACAAATAATACTCGGTATATGTATGAGTCCAGATCTGTATCGTCGATCGAATAAGTCTGTAAGCTACGAGTATGTTACTCTTACTCCGAAACTCTTAATTTAACTAAACTCCGGCAATATTTAATTAAAAACAAAATGTGCAATGTCATGTGAAAAGTTAATTTCTGTTTTCCCATCTAAAAATCCAAGATCATAGACCTCCGCTAAATTGGACCACAGTACGATGACTCTCCTATTTGTTGCAACAGGATTTGTTCTATCACCGGTGGATTATCTAAGATATTACTCAGTCTTTCCAAACATCATCCCATTAATTTATTAACGCGATTTGTAATCAGGACTCAACCGTTATTAATTGATTAATTATACGGGTTATTGCTTTCCGTTTCGAAGTCATTAATTTTAGTTTAGTGTTTCTTGAGTTTTGGAGCGGTGAAGCCTGCAGAAAATAAATTGTTTATTTTTGTCTCAGATAGAATTGTAACATCACATCATACTCATTATTATATTATTATTTTGTACAAAATTTGCCAACTCAAGGTAATTTTCGATTATTTTGTAGGTATGTGACATTGACTTTGATTCGATTTTATTGACATTGTATTTCTGATTTGTTGACACTGTATTCATCATTATTTTATTTTCACTATTGTTTTTATTTTCAAATAGTTGTTTGTTTTGTAACGTGTAATTTGAATATGGCGATCATGTTTTTTTTATATCAAGCCCGTAATCCCCAAAGGGTTAGGCAAAGGTGTACCTAATGGTACACCCACATCTCGCCAGTTATGTTTAAAGTTAGTAATAGGAGGTGACCCTATTGCCATCAACAGGGCACAAATTCTGACTTTGTGTAAACTGAGAAATTCCTGATGGAAAACCCTACAGTTCCCGACCCGGGAATGTCAGGACCCCATGCTCAGCAGTCGCTCTTGCGACCACTCGACGGACGGGATTCGGGAAGCGAAGAACAGGTGTGTCACTGCGTAACCTACCGCGGATTAGATGCGTGGTGTTACATTTATTTGTGTAGGTACGTACAGTTAATAGAAGATTAAAATGATCATCATCATTATCTTTCTGCCCTTATCCCATTCTATTTGGGGTCGGCGCAACACGTTTTCTTCTTCCATTCTTCCCTGTTACCCGTCAAGGTGGCATTTATTCCTTTCTCATTCATATCATTCCTCACACAATCCATCCATCTTTTCTTTGGCCTTCCTCTCCCTCTCCATCCATCAATATTTATATCCATCACTTTTTTAGTCACATGCGAATAGAAGGTTAAAATGATCATAGGTGTAAAATTAAATTTGACTTCTAAAATACCTTGAAAGCTAATCTAATTCTTAAAATGTCAATCGATTAAGAATGTTATTAAAGTCGTGAAAGCTAAAAATAGGCAAATAATTTGATTATTATTTGCCTTCATCGAAGATGATCTATAGTCCCTTTGGTGTAATTTTAAACTTTTTAACAAGGAATAAACTTTTAGTCGTTAATTTGTATTTATATTGAGTCGCTCTCTCTTGATCACTTTATACAATAAGCCTTTTAAGAAAAGGCCTTGTTATTACCTTCCTATTTAAGCGAAATAGCTGAAATCAGACGATAAATTTTCCATAAATTTTTGTGTGACTCATTAGTCTAGTGTTACATTGCTGTGCTCGAGGTCTTGGGTTCGATGCCCAGATCAGGCAATAGGGTAGTTACCAAAAAAAATCTTATTAGCCCGTCAGATAGATTTCCAAAAAATATTGGACACATATTTTCTTTTTGCACGTAAACAAACAATGAAGACGAGACAGTGGTTTGAAAACTCGTGTGACGTTATGGCGTCACACGAGAATATGTCTAAGACATTAGTATGACATTTTTTTACCGGTGAGTGACGTCACAAACCCCCACTCAAATATTTGATGCGTTTTATCTTCGTCAATTTTTATTGATTTGGTAAAACAAAAAATAAACAAAACTCAACATTGATGAGCACTCAAGTGAAGTATTGACTCGAATAAAGTATGTAACATACACATAACATAACATAACATCACGCCTGTAATCCCCGAAGGGTTAGGCAGAGGTGTACCTAATAGTACACCCACAAAAATAAAATAATAAAGTATGTAGTATCAACTTTATCAGTATCTGTTGTTAATTGACCGCCATACAATGCAAGCTCTACTTGAATTTCTTTTGTTTTATATTAACAAAAAAAAAACAAGTTGGGCTTGCAACACGATTGGCACATTGAATGGGCATAGGCCTCTTCATTTCCGATCCGTGGTTCGATTGCGTATAGGGCATAAGGGTTATGATTCTCATTCAAGAGTTTTATTGTCACACAATATGTCTGCGGCATGCCCAATGAGCTGCAGGCCAAACTAGCCAATTTCTGCAGTTCCTTTTCTCTTTTGGATGGTAGGTAATCATCAAATAAGTCCTCCCGCAGAAGGAGCGAAAGGGAGTGTCAGACTTCTACTGGCTTAAAACCACCCATGTTCCTTCTTAGCCATTTATGTCCGGGGCCGCGGTATCTCTTTGGAACAACACGGAACCCCGGCAGGTATTTCAGGAGTCCTGACACAGCCGTCGCGGTAAACCTCGTAGATGATGGTGGGACGATCTGGACAAAACTAGCGACCAGTGATCTTTATTGGTCTTGGATTGATACAACTGAAAGCCATGGGACGAGGCCTCTGCCCAGCATTGAGATGCTATAGATGATGCGGGCTAATAGTACCAGTAACACATCTCAAGAAAGCAGTTCCAAAATAACTGGGAAACCCTTAAAAATAATGGCATAAGAAAACAACCTGAATATACTATTAAACACTCCAAACCACAGCCATTTTCATTGTTTCTCCTTTACATTAACAAAATAAAATTATCTTACACAGGTATTTTCTAGGCAGCGGCGCTTTCTTGAAATTAATTTTGTCCCTTATTTTACTGTTGACATTAATGTTGCTAATTATATCTGCATTTAATAAGAAAGCCCCTTGTACAAACGTATAAAATTAACGAGTCTTAAGAGATGGGAATGTTTGGTATTAGTCGAATAATTTAGTCGAGTTTTATAAAGTAGTTGTACTTTATAAACTCCACTATATCACGAAAAGGAGATTGACATATTTCTTTTGCTTATTGTGCGTATTTTATTTTGAACAAATAGAATAGTTTTTTATTAAACTAAATAGTGGAAACTTTTTGATAGTAAATTCAAAATACTTTGTGTGTTAACTGTCTTTTTTATGTTTAATACAAAATCTATACACGAAAAGCCACCTCTCAACTTAATAAACTGATATAATTTAACTTATAAAGATCATCAACTCAACTAGATTAACTTTCCAGATTTAATATACCACAAAATTGCGCCGCACTATCCTCGATCCGGAAAATCGACTAACATCGAATAATTCGCATAGAAAAGCAATCTCGTGTCCCATCACTATTTCATATCAGGTCGCGTATAATAACACCGTGTTTGTATGAGATGATAATCATATTTCCGGCTGCATATTAAAGATTATACGAACTCATAAAGATATATTAGGTGGTGGGAAATGGTATACTTTATTAGGTAATATTTACGTTTCATTAAAAGGTTTCATACCGTGTTTATGACGGAATAAAAGGGGTATTAATTAATGTCGAATGATATCCGTAATAATAATATGCTTTTGCGTTGAATTCCGTATTAAATCGAAATTATGTTTGAAGTAGAAATAGGGAATTCGGGTTTCAGTGTGATTTGGGTAATATAACAAACAACATTCGAATAATATCTTGATGTGGAACTTTTTTTTGCTTTATAGTACAGTTGGCGAATGCAAACCATATTTTAGTACAGCCGGCAGTAACTTAAACTTTTTGCAACAGGATCTGTTCACCACCATCGTATATCATGACGAATCAGAACCACCACCTTTTCTCGACGTTTTATTCGTACCATCAATTATTCATAATCCGCCTAGCCTTTTCCCAACTATGTTGGGGTTGGCTTCCAGTCTCACCGGATGCAGCTGAATACCAATATTTTACGTGGAGCGACCGCCTATCTGACTTCCACCACCCAGTGAGTACCATGTAGGTAACCATGTAGGCCTATGTGAAATGAAAAACGTTTTAATTTTGATTTCACTGCTAACGGTCACGAAGTATTTATAACCGACTTCAAAAAAGGAGGAGGTTATATGTTCGTGTGTATGTATATTTTTTTTTTTTTTATGTATGTTACCTGATTTCTTCTCCATTTGTGAACCGATTCTCAAAATTCTTTTTTTATTTGAAAGAGTATACTCCTGAGGTGGTCCCATTTAAATTTGGTGAAGATCTGATCCTGATCTTCGGAGATATACAATAATACTCTTCAAAAATAGACGGCAAATCTGTCGTGATTGCTGCAATCGCTTGGATGTTTATACAACATCATGACGTAACATCACGCCTGTATGATCTGAGAGGGTACGCAGATGTGTACACCCAGATTTGGACAGTAAGATATTATGTAATGTTCCATTTATTGGGGATAAATAAAACCTATTATTTGTTTGGGAACAACTAAAAATGGAAAAATAAAAAACTTTTTGGCAAAAAATAAAACCGACTTCAAAAACACAAAAAAGTGAAAAACACAAAAAAGTGAAAAATAAACTTCACAAGAAAAAGCAGCTTCTGTAGTCGGTGGCAAAGAAAACGAAATCAAACAAACAAAATGTCACCGACTTCAGAAGCTGCTTTTTCTTGTGAAGTTTTCATTAGAAATCTGGACCCACATTCTTAGCACCAACCAGACTTCTTTAACATAACGTATTCCAAAACTCATTCCTTACACTTTCACCCCCCCAGCAGCAATTTTCAAGAATTACATAACGGGTCCTTCCCAAAGATTACTATTCGGGCCGACCCATTGTAACTTTTGGCTCACAATAAAACAGAACGTGACCCAGGATTTAAATGTGGTGGTTGACGAGTACCAAATCAATTTGGGAACGGTGCGTGATTCAAATTCTTCATTTAGCAAAATGTGTGCGTTGAAATTTATGATGTTTGTACAGAGCTTATATTGCTCTGGGGAGCTACAAATGTGTTTTATAGTTACGCTCGTATATTTATTCTTTTTTATTGTCATGGAGTTTTGTTGTAGGTCCTTTTTTGTGAACCGTTTGTAGAGACAGGAGTTTTGAATTTAAAATGGGGTTCTGTTTGTTGCTTTGGTACTTTACGATAAGGACAAAACAAAAAAATCTCAAAATCGTACCTTGTATTAACATTACGTAACAAATGGATCCAGAAAATAAAGGGAAACCTAGATCCAAAAATTCTAAGACATGTGACATCTACCAACCCAAACTAGATGGGCCCGCGTGGTGGATTCCATTCCCTCTAACAGAGGCGTGGCCTGTGTTTCAACAGCGAATTATTAGCCTAACTTAAAAATAATGGTTTTAAAAGTAAATAACACAAAAATAGTTATCTCAATTTTTAAATAAGTAAAGCTATTTTAAAATAAATGTCTTCAGCATAACACCCTCGTATTACAAAGAAAATATATCATCTTGTGTTGCCAACGTAAAGACGAGGATAAAAATACAAAGACAAAAAGCCGTCTTTGTCTATGGCTTCAGAATAATGTACTTACGATTTACAACGTGACAAATAGTCACACAAACCAGGAAAAAATACGTAACAGGTCATTAGTTTGTTAAAGCCGATTGAGTTATAATCAATATTGCCTTTCATCAGCAGACAGTTTCATCACTCTATTAACCAGTAAATTTTTAACCGACTTCCGAAAAGGAGTAGGTTATCAATTCGTCTGGTTTTTTTTTTGTATGTTTGTTATCGCATATCTCCGTCATGAATGAACCGATTTTCAAAATTCTTTTTGTGTTCGTAATGGTATACTCCCGAGGTGGTCCCATTGTCACCAAATCAGGATGTGATGATGCGATCCCAGGAAAATCGAGGGCAGCCCTCAATTTTATAGGCACATAATATGATGTTTTTCATATATTTTCTAAAGCTGTTGAAGTATTTGCGTCTGACTATCATAATATCGTGTGAATTCGCTGATGATGATGGAAGGTACAACTTCTCAACGGTTAGGAGTTGATAGAAAATTCTTTCAGACGTACTTTATTTATATAGATATTACAACTAAAAATTGTAAAACAAAAAAACTTTTTAGCAAAAAACAAAACCGACTTCAAAAACACAAAAAAGTGAAAAACACAAAAAAGTGAAAAATAAACTTCACAAAAAAAGCAGCTTCTGAAGTCAGTGGCAAAAAAAACGAAATCAAACAGACAAAATGTCGCCGACTTCAGAAGCTGCTTTTTCTTGTGAAGTTTATTTTTCACTTTTTTGTGTTTTTGAAGTCGGTTTTGTTAAAACCCATGTTTAATAATTTCAGTCACTTTTAAAGATACTCTCTGTTGTCTAGCAATCTATACCAATACATTGACATTGTTATTTTTTATTTAATCTGCTCTTTTATACATTTTTACCGTGGATTGCACTTGTCTTTTTTAAGAACAGGGTAAGAATTTCTATCGTAGGAGGGGTAAATATTATATACACGTGGTGAGCGTTTGTCCGTCAATGTCCGTTTCACCCCACATACAATGATTCATCATGCGATACTCCCACATACATTCTTAACATTAATATTTCATCAACCACTTACATATCCACCCTTCGTGAAACCTACTCCACTCAGCCCTTTTCCTACACACTATTATTAGACATCGACTCAAAGGATTTCCTTTAAAAGACCTATTTTTATCGACAGAACTACATTGCATAATAAAGGAGCATTTTCATATATAAAATACCCGTCCGACCGTGTCTTAGTCATGGCTGACCGAAATATTATAGTGCTCAAAATTGTACGCTAATACAAGGACACTCTCTGTTATTGTATTCTCATAGGCCGATGGGATGGCAATACGACACGATCGGGTCAGTAGTCGTATATGTGATCACGAGATTAGCGGGTTAATCACTACCGACGAATTTGGTTCCGTCTTATTCAATATTGCCTCTAGTACCTATTAGTATATAGGGTGTAAAAGCAACCTTTCTTTTTTTTTTTTGGTGGGTGGGAAATCATCAAATAACCCCTCCCGCTCTTGGGCAGAGCGAAAGGGAGTGTCAGACTTCTACTGACTAAAAACCACCCATGTTCCTTCTTCGCCCTTCATGTCGAGGCCGCGGTATCCCTTGCGAACAATCCGCAGCCTCGACAGGTGTAAAAGTACCCTTAACGCCTTTTTTTTTAGTTCTAGACCATACCTGGGAACCTCCTAGCGGAGATATTGGGGGTCAAAGTTCCAAATTTTTCACAGCTGTTTTTGTAAATACTAGTTTTTCAGGTTATAACTTTATTTAAATTACCTCCATGACCCGTTTACTATTCAAAGCATCCACTTGCACAATGTTTTAACAGTGCTACATTGAGTTTTACTGTAAAATGTGATTTTTGACCCAAAAAAAAAAGTCGTTTCCCAGCAAAAATTTTTGGGTAGGGGTACTTAGTTTGATGTACAGAATGCTTGGTTGACGGCTGTGTGATGGGTTGATTTACACCCTGTATAGTGCCAGCTTTTTTTTTTTGGGTTGGGAAATCATCAAATAACCCCTCCCGCTTTTGGGCAGAGCGAAAGGGAATGTCACACTTCTACTGACTAAAAACCACCCATGTTCCTTCTTAGCCCTTTATGTCGAGGCCGCGGTAAGTCTTGCGAACAGCCCGCAACCCCGACGGGCATATAGTGCCAGCCTCAAATCAAGTCTAGCACTAAATATTCTAACACCCAATTCTTATAACTACACCTATTCGAAAATTCCATTACCTAGATTCCGTGTTTAAATTACGTATACACATCACGCCAAAATAAGGCTAGTGCGAAATTCATAATTAAATATCCACTTACACTCCTGCTTACTCCAGTTTATAAGCCGTGTGCATTTGCCCAAGCAATTGAGATTAACGCACACCCTTTAATTACGCGAGTTTCTGGCGTCGCGAATAAATATAAATGGAAAAGGTTTTTTCTACTTAGAGCTCGGAATTTTTTGGGAAATATATAGTGTTAAGTTATTGTGACCTTATGTGTTTTAGTCGAGTGTCGAGTTGGCTTATGTGAAAGCATTATTTAAAGGTCGTGTCGAGTTTGTTTCTATACAGAAAACCACAGGCTGAGTGCGCTATGGAGCAGACCAGCTTATAGTTTCTTTGAGGGATAAGATCCGTAATTAAGTCATCCGACAAATAACTTAATTATAGCTTGCAATCGAGTTCAGCAGGGCTATTGCGTATCTTTTTAAATGTTAGTGGCTATCATAATGTCCATCAATTAACTGTCTGAACTGGAGATCACATATCGGCAATTCAGACTCCGTTCCTGTTTCTGATGGAAAAACCCAATGACACTTCCGGTGCCCGACCTAGGAGTCGAACCCAGGACCTCATGCTCAGTATTCAAGCTTGCGACAATAAGAAAAACGAGGCAGTACATAATATATTTTTACATGGAAAAACAATTAATAAGTAATTTTTCTTTCTTACAACACAAACAGAACTACACAACAATAAATAAATTGTGTTTCTAAAGCAATGTTTCATTAACATTTCCAATTTATTCAAGGAATGATGTACAAATATGTCGTTTGAGTCAACTCAAATGAGTAAACAAACAGATGTAAGTTGTCTCTTCATTACGATTTATATAACCTACTCGCTTTACGCTTGCTTTGCTTTGCTAAGTGTGTAAGGTTATACAAGTTTACTTTGTTAGCTTATGCCTACGGGTTTGCTTGCATTATGGTAGGGAATTATTCCAGGGAAATGGAATATTTTAATATTAATATTGTATGCTATGGAGCAACGGTGGCCCAGTGGTAGCGTTAAACATGTCGGGGTCCTACCGACGCCATATCCTTTTTTTTTTTTTTTTTTTTTTTTTGGGGGTGGGAAATCATCAAATAACCCCTCCCGCTCTTGGGCAGAGCGAAAGGGAGTGTCAGACTTCTACTGACTAAAAACCACCCATGTTCCTTCTTCGCCCTTCATGTCGAGGCCGCGGTTTCCCTTGCGGACAGCCCGCAGCCTCGACAGGCGTCGGCCCTAGCGGGCCCCTTCCATGTTGCTGACATCTCTTTGAGGCGCGCGTGGAACACGAACGCGCCGTCGACACGGCCTGTCGTCGTCATAAGACGGACGGACGGCGAGCTTACCCATCACTCACCGTCCACAGGCCCGCGTCTACGGTGGCCGGAAGCCATCACGTGGCCCCCGACGCCCGGAGCGCCTCCCGCGGCGGCTGGGACGAGAGGTTCTCTCCCTCTCACGTTCCGCCACCTCCTTCGCTAGCATCACTGCTTCGCAGAAGGAGGCGACGGCGTCCCATTCCTCCTCGCCCCGGACCATGGCTTGCACCAGGGCCGGACGCGAGAGGTCGCCACCGCCGATCGCCGCTACGAGAACACGGCGGGGCTCCGCCCAAGCGGGACACACCTCCACAGTGTGCTCCACCGTGTCCTCCGGCCGATCCTCGCAATGGTGGCATCCGGGCGTTTCCTCCCGCCTGATTCGGTGCAGGTACCTCCCGAAACAACCGTGTCCGGTGAGTACCTGCGTCAGACGGAAGGTGAGGGCCGACGCCATATCCTCAGTTTTCAT
Organism: Diarsia brunnea; assembly: GCA_949774965.1. Classification (NCBI taxonomy): domain Eukaryota; kingdom Metazoa; phylum Arthropoda; class Insecta; order Lepidoptera; family Noctuidae; genus Diarsia; species Diarsia brunnea. The sequence goes on along the minus strand of OX459014.1, from coordinate 4,275,095 downwards.
GCCGTGAAAAACGTAAGGAAGTCCAAAAAGAAAACTATACGAGCGCTAACCGGGGCTTTTGGTCTGCATGGAAACGAGTGCCTTGGGAATTATAAAATTACTCTAGAGATGGTGCAGTATTTGTGCAAAGAGTAAGTAGAATACAGTTTATGTACGCCTCAAAACTAGCTTCTAAAAGCAATACGCATCCTTACCTCGGCTTGGGAGTTCAATCCTCCTCGAATGCAAAAACAAACTTTCCGCACTTGTATCAAAATGTACAAAACCTTAAAATAAAGGTAAAAAAAAGGCTAGACAAATTATGAAATGATAAATAAATAAACGTAAATCATTTATTTGCATTAAAACATGGTATACAATGGTGTTAAATAAAATTAAAATAGTTCAAACATGTTTAGCTAAGATAGATCATAGCATGCAAAATTTTAGGTTTGAGCAAAATTTTACAATGCATCAAAATCGTGTATCAATAAATTCTTTTAAGCTATAGAAATTGCATTCATTTATCCACTTGTGCAATTTAATCTTTAATAAGCTTGAATTTAATATTTTGAAGTGGCTTGGCATCTTGTTATAAATAGGTACGCACATTGCTAAGCAGTCTTTATTATATTTTGTAAGTCTTGGCAAATCATTTAATACTAACATAAAAGGATCTCGTCTGTTGCGAGGATTTACATCGTTTGCTTTCTTAAATAGTTCTTTATTCCTTACCATGAACATACATATTTCATATATATACAAAGATGGCAACGGTAACAAACCAAGTTTTTTGAACACTGGTCGACATGAGTCATCAGGTTGAAGTCCACATATTGCTCGGATACACTTTTTTTGAGCGATAAATGCTCTATTCATATCGGTGCTGTTACCCCACATAACTAGACCAGACTAGATGTGTACTTTGATGAGACTTGGGAATAAGGTAAGGTCCCATTAGTAAAAGATTTTTTGGAATAGTTATGAAAATAACGTCTACATCCAAACTTATAAACTTTACCTCTTTAAGTTACTATTCGTATTCGTGGTCGTATTTTTTTAAAACGTTGCCCCACACTAGGAATTTCTCCTATATCGTGGGTGCGTTTACAAACATTTAAACTCACATACACAAATTAAATATACCCAGACCCGAAACAACTACATATTTGTACTCGTAGGTCTTACAAATATTTGTTCCGTGCGGGGATCGAACCCGCAACACATAGCGTAGCAGTCACCTGCTTGAGCCACTGCGCCAACCGTGCCGTGACTATTAGTAAAGAAGTTCCTATAGATGAAGCACCTAGTCATATGGAGGTCAAATATAAACAAACTCAGTGTTTATGTAAAATGTAATTAACCCTATTCAGAGCCCTGTTTCAGAAAACGATTTAGGTTTTCAAATACAGGACTACAAAGTCCTGGTAAAGCTACAATTAATCTTGACAAGACTACAAAAGAAACTACTTTTTTCCCAAAAATCAACGAACATTTTGAAAGACGGCACAGACTGAGTCAAAGAGCTCTGTTTGACAAGTTTTCGTTCTGTGATAACATTGATAGTAGCCTTGTTTAAGCCTTAAAAGTTATATTTACTAAAATAAAGCTACAATTCTGTCTGTTATAGACATAACTGTTGTTTCTGTACACCATTGTCTCATGAGTTAACTAAGTAATTGAGCCTTTGAGGAAAGTTTTTGCATTAATATTCAAACAAACTTATTTCACGAAGAACTAGTTTCTTCGTTAATTATCAAGAAATTTTCTAGAACATAAAATCCTATTACCAGACGTACGTAGCTGCACTTTTAATACGCCACATTAATTAACTGGGCTAAGTAATTACGGTGCTATCTTAATCTTTAAAAAATAAAGTACGCCTAAGACTTTTTTGCAGAAAATAACACCTACGTATAAATTCAATTAACTATTATACAAGGTGTAAATTAACCCATCACACAGCCGTCAACCAAGGATTCTGCACATCAAACTAAGTACCCCTACGCAGAAATTTTGGATGGGAAATGACTTTTTTTTTGGGTCAAAAATCACTTTTTACGGTAAAACTCAATGTAGCACTGTTAAAACATTGTGCTAGTGGATGCCTTGAATAGTAAACGGGTCATGGAGGTAATTTAAGTAAAGTTATAACCTGAAAAACTAGTATTTACAAAAACAGCTGTGAAAAATTTGGAACTTTGACCCCCAATATCTCTGTAACTAGGAGGTTCCCAGGTATGGTCTAAACAAAAAAAAATCGCAGTGGTGGGGAGAACAAGTGCCCTTCGTTTGCGCTAAGGGTACTTTTACACCCTATGTAGTACTGGATAGAATATAGTGTGTAATGTGTGTATAGTACTAGAGGAAGAACAAAGAAAATAATGGTGGATGAAAAAACATATTGCGCTTACCCCAAATAACATGGGACAAAGGCAGAAAGACGATTCCGATGATATTGGAAGGTAAGCTATTAAGAATATTAAAGTGTATGGACTCAAAAAGAGCCTCCCTGGTGGAGAGATTTTGTATAAGATTCATGGAAAATAAAGGGTTGTGTCGTGTTTTTATCCAATCTAAACCCTTGCTAGCAAGGCACACTAAAATATGTGCAAATCTTAGCGATCTCCTAGTTTAAAGCCACCAAGCTGGCTGACCGATTTTTTATTTGATTGATAAGGTTGCCATAATCAAAATTTACATCCTAATGGAGAGATAGGAAAATCAAAAGAATTATGAATGCATTGATGAAGTGATGAAAAAATTATAAATTAAAGCGATACGATTAACAGGGAGAATGGGAGAAATTTTCAATTTTCCCTATCAATCGTACCTATCAACCTTCAACCTTATTAATCATAAGTAACATGAGACAAGGGCATAATGATTATAATTAAATTAAAAAAAGACGTGTGGCACTCGGAGACTGTCGCGGTAAAGCTATTGCATAGCATTTTTTTATCAACTTATGCAATTATAATTATTTATTTATTTTATTAATGCAGTATTTTTTTTCCTTTGTTTTTTTTTCTTTGTTATTAATAAATGCACTATGTTTATTCATATTTAAAACACTTTGTACACAAATTATACGAGTAGATATTCACTGTTGTACATAGATGATAAATACCTATACACCTATATACTTTCTCACAAACAGCTGATTACGGTAGTTTTCCAATACAACCAATGCCACCTAAAGCCGGGTTGCTGAACTAAAGCGACAAGCGTGATATTTCAAAAAGTCATTGTCAAGTGTCAATTTGTCAAGTGGGGGGTGTTAGGTTTTTTTCGTTACGGAATTTCTGGATTCGGTCCCCACGCTCAAGGCCCGCGATAGAAGCTATGCAATAGCTTAAAAAAAGAAACCAATAACACGAAAAATACGAAACAATACGAGCTCTGTAATAACTTCAATTTATAAAAGAAAATATACAATTAATTAAATTCTAATACCGCAGTACATAATTAAGGAAAATAGCACTCCATGTTAATTACTTTGATTATAATTAAGACAGTAGGGGAGACAGCGAAAAGTTTTCAGTTACAGTGCGTACTTACTGAAAATAAAGCCGTGTTAGAAAAGACGTTTGCGAAATTAGGGTAATTTTTAGGAGAGAGGATAATTATCCTTGTTTTCTAGGGCAATGGTTTTTTAAGACTGTAGTTTGGGGTTAGCTCAGCTAATGTATAGAAAGTTACAGTTTAATTACTTTGAAACTTATTTCTTTATCCACTCTCTGTTTATTGTTAGTATTCACATCAAAAGTGTATTAAAAATAATAGTCACTCGGGTCGATTTTTAGGTTTAGCGGCGCTTGCCTTGGTTGGTCTGTGGATGTGTGACCACTCATTACATACCATGTTTCCACCGTGCCTCGAAAAGCACGTCAAGCCATTAGCAACAGCCTGTTGGGCGTTATTGTTGATAGGCTTGACGAAAGCCCCATAGTCAGGCATCTCATAAAAACTACCTTGTCTATAGTAGAATATAAGTACTAACATAGTTTATAAGTTCCATTGTTACTAACATTCTAGTATTGTAAGGATTTCCTGTGTATTATTAAGTACTAACATAGGCTAAGTTATTTTGTTACTAACACAGTGGACCTATCTGTAGTCTGTTAAATAAATTAAATTATTATTATTATTAGTCCCGACTGTAATTTGTAGATCTTTGACAGTCGTAACAGGTAGACAGTGGCCTGAAAGTCTGGAACCAGTATCACAAAGGGTACCCAGTCCTAACCGACTCCAATAAAGTTGGGAAAAGCTAGGCAGATGATTAACAACATCACTGGACTAACCGGCTTTTTATATTATTACAATTCCATATATTAGACACACACACTACACATACACTACAGATATTATATCTGTAGTAATAATATATGGAGAGCAATATCCTAAATCAATTTAATTTCAGTATTATTCGTGGTGAAAACTGACTGTCCGATTTGCATACTAACGCTAAGATGACAATGCGTGCTGTAAAGGCTGGAATACACATGCTACGAAGTAGCACAAAAGCAAACAAGTTTTGAGCTGCTGTCACTTAGTAGCATACAAGTAACAGGTGCCTTTTTATTTCTGTTTTTTTATTTATATGTGTTTCCAATAATAAACTGGATGACAATGTCACTCAGACGTGCTAGAAAGAAATATGTTCGTAATAAGTATGCTTTTGTTCGTAATAACTGTGCTTTAAAGCAAATGTACTCAAAAAGCATGCTAGAAATAAGCATACTACCTATTAGTAAACAAGAGTGCTTCTCTAGTAGCATGTGTATTCCAGCCATTTTTACTCATTTAAATCCTTCCCAGTTTCCTACCTGACCAAGGTCAGGTCCACGGAGCTTATACACCATTCAAGTACTCCAAGACACCAAGTAATGTCTGAACAAAATGGCGGCCATAATTCGAGCTACCTGCCCATAAACATCCCGTAATGACCAACAGCAAATTAATGTCTCAGACGCTATGCTCATTAAAGTTTTAATGCAGGATAGGGTTATGAAGAAGATTGTTACGATTTTTTATGGACTACCAGTTTGAATAAAATATTTTATGACAAGGAACATTGAACATTTCGCGTGCTGCGTCTTTTCCTTGTTGAATAAAAAATGTTGATTAAAAGCGACAGAAGTCTGCCAAGGATTGTATGCTTCTATGCTAAGACACTATCAGAACCGCCAAGGTGATTAACGCCAAAATGCACTATTAATGTTTTATCTTTATAAAACATAAATAGTGCATTTTTTTCCATTATTTACAGACTAGCTTGTGCCAGTGGCTTCGCCCGCGTGGAATTCGATAATGGTTAATCAATGTGTTAATCCAGGTTATAAACTATATGTGTTCAAAATTTCATCCCTATCCGTTCAGTAGTTTTTCCGTGAAAGAGTAACAAACATCCATCCATCCATCCATCCTCACAAACTTTCGCATTTCTAATATTATATAAGTAGGATATCAGTTCCCATTACCGCCAGTATTTTGTTAGCTTATTTTATTTACATACATAAGTAACATTACCTCACGCTTTTTCCCATGGGTTAGGCAGACAGAAACTACTGCTACGATCCTAATATACTTCTTTTGTCTCGTCCACGTTTATACGTAGTCATCATCATCGTAAGTCAGGTAGACACGAGATAAGAGACTTTTCAGGTCTATCTTTGGAAAGAAAGAAAAGAAAGAAAGAAAAATATTTATTTGGGACAAGCACAGGAACTACAAAAATAATAAAAAAAGAATCTAAAACTAAATAATAAAAAGAAGACCTGTGCAAGGCCAAAAAGGCTCCTATCTCAGCATGGTGCTGCGATAGATGAAAAAACAAATACCGCAGCGCTGGTATTCTGATAGGGCCCACTGTGATGTCACGGTCACACCTACGGACACAAAATACATTCTAACAAAATTAATAATTTAATACTTACTTAAACAAAATAACACTAAACAACACAAACACAATGAGTACATAAATGAAAATATTAATAATAATCGGCTCGGCCGCACCGAACGCTCCGACTTCGCTTGTCAACGCTACAGACTATTGTCTATGGTCCATGACAAGCGATCTTTGGGGTGGCAACATATTTGCTATGAAGAGTCATATCAATTGCGTTATCATCCGAAAGGTTGAAAGTAAACTCTGGCATAACAGTGATTTATCGGTGGCGGTAAGAAGATAAATGACTCCCATTCCGCCTTCGCAGGAACACTAGGATCCTATGTCTTCTCTTCAATATTCTACACAGCCCGTCCTTCAAACCTGCGTGAGCGTTTCTCTTATGCTCGTCCTCTGACGCACCTTCGAACTCTACATACATCTCATCCACATAAATCCAGCTATTACCTACTCATCCGTCTCTGTCCATGCTGTTAGGTCGTGGAACTCACTTCCTCCTAACATTCAAGACTTAAGAACTATATCATAGTTTAAAGCAGTATGATTCATTATACACATAAATATATTTTATTTGTTTATGTATCTTAGCATTATGTATTTATATAAGTATAATATATTTATATTTACTTATATGTGTATTTTATTATTTTAGGTTATAGTTCATGAAGTCTTGGGTTCGATTCCCGGGTTGGGAAAATTGTTATTGGCTTTTTCCATCAGGAATTTATCAGTAACAGCCACGGAATCTGGATTTGTGCCCGGTTGATGGCAATAGGCTCGCCCCCTATTACATGGGACTTAAACATAACTGGCGAAATGTGGGTGTACTATTAGGGACACCTCTGCCTTACCCTTCGTTGAGTACAGGCGTGATGTGATGTGATGTTATGTTATAGTTAGTTAAGGCACATATACACATTATTCATTTCCTTTTCTCACACACTATTGTCTACGTTTCTTCTTCATTTCTCCTTTAGCCGGTATGCTGGCAGAAATTTCTTGAGAAATAAGCAGTACCTTTTGTCTGTTTTAATAACAATTATTAAGTACTAACATAGGCTAAGTAATTTTGTTACTAACACAGTCGACCTGTCTGTAGTCTGTTAAATGAATAAATTATTATTATAAATTAGTTTTACTCAAATATTATTGTATTTTATTTTCCCGTGCTGTCTACTGTGTGTACATAAATAATAAAATAAATATAATAAGGTCGAAGGATATAAATGTATTTTTTTATCATACCTTGTGTTTCCCCAGGTTGATGACAGAGCATCCAAGAAGAGCCTCCTTCCCGATGTGGAAAGTATGGTTGCCGATGGGTCTCTCGAACTGGGGCACGTCAACCAACTTGCGATTGACTACGTGTGAATCTGTAGGCAAAGAAAAAATCTTATTATTTTTTGCTTTTGAGATAAAATGACTGATGACTGCCTCATTGCACGACTGCTGGGCATGAGGTCCCGGGCTCAATTCCCGGGTCGGCCAAAGTGTTATTGGGTTTCCATCTGGAAATTTTTCTGGAGCTAGCACGGAGTTTGAATTTGTACCCTGATGATGGCAATAGGCTGGCCGCCTATTGTAAGGGACTTAAACATAACTGGCGAAACATGGGTATTCTATTAGGTATACCTCTGACTAAACTTTCGGGGATTGCAGGCGTGATTTTATGTTAGGTTTGAAATAAAAAGAATGATTTATTCCGATATGAATTAGAATGTTTCGACTAAAGTAGACTGAACTATTTATTGTCTGTTACCTTGGTAACCAAACTTACAAACGATATCCCTTTTTAGTCAAAACAAAAACCTTACACTCTTGAACACACAAAGAAACAACGTACATACTAGTACTCGTATTATGTAAGAAAACAAAAAAAGGCTGTTTCCTAACCCATCGAGGCTGCGGGTTGTTCGCAAGAGATACCGCGGCCTCGACATGAACATCGACAATACACTCTCAACTCAACACTCGACATTTTTAGTCAGTAGAAGTCTGACACTCCCTTACGCTCTGCCCGAGAGCGGGAGGGGTTATTTGATGATTTTCCACCCGCCAAAAAATAAAAATAAAGGCTCTTTCCTAAGAAACAATCAGCAACGAACAATTCCAAAAACCTGCTAGTAAAAACATATATTCTAATATACCATATGAAAACCTGAATAAAATATATGTTTCAGAATACTAGTGACAAAATTATATTAAAGACCTCCTCCAAAAACAGTGTCAAAATCGAGGCTCTATTACACAAAAATACAATAAGACTTAATATTGTCGCAGTATCTCGCATATAATTGGACCTAAAAATAAGTTACCTGTGATACAAAAGTACCCTCTTTCAGGAGCTAACAACCAAAAATAAACCAAAGCTGGCGAGGGTAGAGGGTCTAGTATTGAATGAAAGAGGACAAAGTTAGACAAGTTTCGGGTGTTCTATTTATGTCTCAGAAAAGTATTTGTGCCTATTTCTGAATTATGAGGGCTTGTGAATATGTTAATAGGTTGTGTCATTAAAAACTAGAACTAGGTAGTTATTCAAGAATAATTCAATTTATGGGAACGTTTTGTACTCTCTAAAATACGTTATACCGTGAATCGAATTTACTAAAAATTAAATGCCTCGTTGGTCGCAAGTGATCATTCTTGAATCGGTCAAAGTGTTATTGATTTTTTCGACCAGGAACGTCTCAGTAGCAGCCACGGAGTCTGAATTTGAACCAGGTTGATGGCAATAGGCTCGCCCTTTAGTACGTGTAACTTAAAAACACAATTAGCGAAATGTGTGTGTACTATTAGGTATTAGGTAGTACACCTCTGTTTAACCCTTCGTGTATTAAAGGTGTGATGTTATGATATAACCCTAGTGTCCGATTTGAAAATAAGCGTCCTGCATGGGAACGAGATTATTTTGCAAAAAAAAATTTTGAAAAGTGGAGTAGGTACCAGAAAAGTTCAAACCTAAACCAGATTTGACAAAACTACATAGGTACTCGTACGTCTCTTAGTTTATAAGACAGATAAACTCATCTCACGATTACCTAATTTTGCACATCATCATCATCATTCTCTTGCCATTATCCCAATTCATTTGGGGTCGGCGCAGCATGTCCTCCTCTTCCACACTTCTCTGTTTCTCGTCATTTTTATTACTTAATTTTGCACATACTACATAAAAGTACCCAGACTAAAACTACTATCAGAAAACCATTTCGCTCAGAACACAGAACTATTATGAACTAAAACGAATAAACTCACAAGAACTACATGGTCTTATTGTTAACTAAGTTATCTTAACTCGTGTGAACTCGTGCAAACTCGACTTCAGTAATAGTTCTGCGTTTACAGAACTGTATGTTCCCACGATTTATGCTCAGATCATTTCGATGGATGAACTGAACTGATGAGAAAGATGATATATGGCTAGAAAGCAAGTAACTACTGATAACACGGGTAGGTAGGTAATGCAAAATTATGTAAGAAGAAAACATGGTACGCAGACTGATAATTAGCTAGGAAAAAGATAGATGAATGATGATTTAGGTATATTAAAGCCCCATCGGGGCTGCGGGTTGTTCGCAAGAGATTCCGCGGCCTCGACATGAAGGGCTAAGAAGGAACATGGGTGGTTTTTAGTCAATAGAAGACTTACACTCCCTTTCGCAGGGGTTATTTGTTGATTTTCCACCGGCCAAAAAAAAAAACTGTATATTAAAGAGGAAACTAGGTTTGTCGAAGTCAGATGGGCATGCTCCATTTGTAATACTGGTATTCAGTTCCACGTGTGGTCAATAAATAACAGCCACACAACTTCACATTCTGAATTAAGCAACACTTGCTGAATAGACTCGAGTGGGCATTAGACAATAAGACTAGTGGACTGTATATAAAATAGGTTTTAATACCAACTATCAATATGTACAAAGAAATGCCCGTAGTGGCCTGTGTCGGTGAGCTGAGTGATGGGAGCGCGTGCAGCGACGATCGGCGGCCCGCGCTCGGCACGCCGCGCCCTGCGCCCTCCCCGCGGTTGGCCGCACGTAGGCGATGCGCCGACACTTGCCGTGTTTGGTCCATGGATGGGTAATGGATGGTTCCATTACATACTAAAATATCTTGGAAAGCAATACAAACAAAGATAAATAATAATCAAATATAATTGACAATCAGTATTCAGGGTCAATCAGTCGGAAGGGTATGAATAGAAGAAAATTGTGTTTGTTTGGCTAAAAATCCTTAAAAATTAACAAAACAAATTTAAAATTATTAAAACTAATAATACCAAAAGGGCCTCAGCTCAGCATAATGCCAAATGGCAACACAATGTGCACCACCTGACGCTGAATATGTGGGAGTACAGTTAGGTATGATCATGGATAGGCAGACAATGGTAAAATAGTGGTCTTCAGTTTCACCCAGTTAGTCTGGAAGCGAAACCCAACATAGTTGGGTAAACTCTAAATGTTTGTAGATGTTGGCCAGATTGACGCACAACCTACCAAGTAACTGTCGAGATACCAGCGGTATCACAAAAAAATAATTACTTATCCTCGTGCACAGAGTGAATTTCAAATGAATCCTGAGAACATAACACACCTTTTTTAAATAAAAGTATAAAATAAAACTGCAAAGCAAAAATACCAATACAATACCCCCATCAACCATAAAAAAAACTTAAAACTAAAACCCCAGTTCAGTACAGCCCACAGCTAACCCCTTTTTTTTGGGGTGTTGTCAATCATCAAATAACCCCGCCCGCTGTCCCGCTCTTCGGCAAAGCGGAAGGAAGTGTCAGACTTCTACTGACTAAAAACCACCCATGTTTCTTCTTAGTCCTTGTGCCGAGGCCGTGGTATCTCTTTCGAACAAACCGCAGCCCACAGCTAACCCCTTACATTCTAACCCGGCCACATTCGGTCGAAGTTTTAACAATCACATGGCCGAATCACCGCCCAACTTCGGCGCTTTTGCCCCGCAATGTGTCATTTCGCTACCAAATATGCCAACTATTTGGGGGTTATGTTGAACCTTTGCAGTCGGATGTTAATGGGATTATTGACGGTATAGCGGAGTGTTTTGTTTTCATCAAAGTTGGTGAATGTTAGTCTTATTTTGTGAAAAGTCTTTATTATATTTTTGCCTTGGGGCGTCCAGAGGGGTAACTCAAGTCGCCCACATGGATCACGTAGGCGGTCCAGCCTTTAATTGACTTACCGATCTGAAAAGGTTAGCCTCTTGTTTGCTGTGGTATTTACAAAAAATAAATAATTATTGTTTTCACACACACTATAATGGAATTACACACTTAAATTAATCCTAAAAACCGAGCTATTAGACGTGCGGCTCCGGACCAAACGATCACCAACTGTCACTAAAATACAAGCACCTCTAGTAAAGCTATTCATTTAACGACTGATTGTGGCTCTGTTGGCAACACAAAATTTAGTCTATGATAAATTTTATATGTCAGTTATGTCAAAAATGTCAAACGTACCACGCGATTATTAATAAAATCTGCACTTTTAATTTAAAATGATAGTTTTGTCTATTCAAATAACCCAACAAGCTCTATTAGAGAGAAATATTACGTGTACTTGTAGCTGTATTTTTATTCGCAACGCTACTTCGTCTGCATCACATAATATAGCTTGTAACCTTCCTCGATATATCGAATATCCAACATAAAAATATTTTTTCAACTCCAACTTGAAATTAGCGCGTTCAACCAACAACTTTAGTTAGAAACTAGTTGATCCATTGTGTTTGACTACTCCAGAACAAGCCACCTATCTATAATCTACGTTTCTCCGAACTGCAAATGAGGAACTGGCCCATACATCGAGTTTGGGCCCAATCTATGTTTAACTTTTACTAATTGTTTACCCTAGGGTCGACTTCAATCACCAGTGAAACTCGACCTCTGCGTCTGAAAACATTTCCAGTTTGATGTTCCGAATTTCTAAAGGATGGGACAGGAGGGGCAGTTCAGCCTAAACTGGACAATCCAACAATGCAATCTCGTGGAAACCGATGTAACATGGGAAACTTTTAATATGATTAATATTTAATTTGTTTATTGGCTGTTGAACCGTAAATCAAGGCAGATTTTTGTGAATATTTTATGCTCCTGTTGAGAGAGGAATATTAATTTGGAATATTTTGAAAAGAAATTCTTACACGACGTAATAAATTATTTTCCGTATATTTGTGTGCTGTAATGCGTTTGTACGTTGTGAATTTGTATCAAAAGCATGAAACTTAGAAAAAGTTACATTTAATCAACGTTAACAATTATGTGGATCCCCGCAACCTTCACCAGGTCATCGGTTCACAAGGCTTTACAACGTAACAACTTCCGGTTCGAGGTCGCCACTTTAGAACGTTACAGGCTCTATGCGAGACTTGGGGGAGGCATATTTATGTCCAGCAGTGGACGTATTTCGGCAGAAATAATGAAGATGATGATCAACTATAAACCACAAAAAAACTTTAAAAATAAAACCCATCCTTGGCCGTTGGATAAAAAGGCAAAAATGTATTATTTGAAAAAAACCTTATTTCAATCCTATTGAAAGTCATTTCTGAATAAAGAAACTTTCATTAATCAATCTTTCTATAAAATACTAACAACAGTATTAAGGACAATTTTAATAAAACCTTTTACACTCGCCATTTGCAAAAACAAAAACAAACCGAAAGAACAGAAAACAAAAACGCCAAACTAACGCTAAAACCAATGAATTATCGTAATTGTAAGCAAATAAAGCAACATCCATTGGTACGATTGCTTAGCGAGCATTAACCGTTAGTCCGAGATCAATATGGCGGCGCAATTAAAGAAATGGGCCACATTCGTAACCTTTCTGTAATTTCCTCCAGCACTTGCATTAGTTCCTAATGGGGTTTTAATAAAATTGTGGTAATAGCCTGACTTATCTTGGAAAGGTTTTTAGTTTTATTTTGGATTCCTTTTTAAATGTGGGCATGGCTTTGTTCTTGTGTCTGTCATGAAAAGTAGCTATGGGTTAGAATTCATTGAGGTTACAAATACTAGGTACATTGATATAAAAACTAAAGATACGGTCGTCCGAACATTTGCTCGACGCGTTCGCCATACAGAGAATTGGTGTAGTCTGCTCGTTAACGTAACCTTGTATAACCGGCGTAGCATTTTCGAGGTATAAAGAACATAAATAAAGCTTTTAATAAAATTTACGACCGCACTCGAAGAGAGCCGATCGTGGACTAGTTCACTTCGGCTTAGGAAAGACCTTATTGGGACCACGTTTGTGGCGTCATTATAACATGCCGTCCGCCCAGTCCTTACGCAGTAATATATACTCGTAAGTCAATGACTAGGTATCATTTATTTAAGTTAAATTGAGAACATCTTTATGAAAAACCAACTTCAAAAACACAAAAAAGTGAAAAATAACTTGACTTTTGTTTGTTTTATTCAGTTTTTTTGTCACCGACTTCAGAAGCTAAAGTTATTTTTCACTTTTTTGTGTTTTTGAAGTCGGTTTTATTTTTTGCAAAAAAGTTTTTTTATTTTTCCATTTTTAGTTGTAATATCCTTTACAAATATTTGATATTCATTAATTTTACGTTGTTAACAATACATGTCACGGTAATAGGCTTATCCGCAATAAAATGGAACTTAAGGCTTGTATTCACGCCAATGACCTTGTGCATACAAACTACCCCTCTCGGTCGTAGATACGGGCTTGAAACGGACGCATTTTTCATTTATTATAATTAAAATAATACATGTTTTTAAAAAGTAACAAAACCAAATTATTTTCCTTTGTATTTCAAAGCAGTAAATATTTTTTTTATATTATTTTGTTAAAAAATGAAGGAGTAAAATGGTTCCATTCAACGATTTGGAGGTGATTTTGTGGATTTTTTTTCTTATTATGTGATACCGATACAAAAATTATGGCTAAACCAAATTACGTGTCTGCACGCTGTTTTTAAGCTTTTTCGAGAGAGGACCCTTAACATACCTAACTCTCGAAATCTGGGCGTCCTGTACACATCTGCGTACCCCGTCAGAGCATACAGGCGTGATGGTAAGTTAAGATGTTGCGTAAACAATAAACATCCAAGCGATTGCAGCAATCACGACAGATTTGCCGTCTATTTTTGAAGAGTTCTATTGTATATCTCCGAAGATCAGGATCAGATCTTCACCAAATTTAAATGGGACCACCTCAGGAGTATACTCTTTCAAATAAAAAAAAGACGTGTGGCACTGGAGACTGCCGCGGTAAAGCTATTGCATAGCATTTTTTATCAACTTATGCAATTATAATTATTTATTTATTTTATTAATGCAGTATTTAAATATAGTATTTATACTTACACTTTTACTAATCATCCTCATCTTTTATAAAATGTCCTTTTACGTCTCATGTCGCGCCTTGGCGACAACTATTTTTGTTGGCAGCCTTATAATCGATCTTATTCGATTTATTAACTTTGATTTTGCTGTTTTAAAATATTAAATCTAATAATTTTTCAATGTTTACTTTTCATCTGACATTACGTCAGTTGTCAAGATGTCATTTACTTTTTCTTTTATTTTGTGTCATAGTTTTTCTTAGTGGTTAGATCTATGAAGGTTACATTTGATTTATATAATTTAATTTATTTTTATTAATATGTTTGCTCAAATAATGTAATTTATTGATAATTTCTATTAATAGTATCTTATCTTACGCTTATAAAATTAATTATAATTATTAATTATAACGCTCACAGAAATTCTTTGAGGAAGTTTTTGACTGAATAATAAAATTAAATACAGGCACAATTTTTGATTTCAAGAAATTGTCAAGTGTCAATTCGTTAGGTTTTTTTTTTTTTTCGTTACGGAATTTCTGGATTCGGTCCCCACGCTCAAGGCCCGCGATAGAAGCTATGCAATAGCTTAAAAAGAATTTTGAGAATCGGTTCACAAATGGAGGAGAAATCAGGTAACATACATAAAAAAGAAAAAAAAAAATACATACACACGAACATATAACCTCCTCCTTATTTGAAGTCGGTTAATAAACTTGCAGAACTTTATTTTGCTGATCAAAAGCTGCACTTAAACTATTGGTATCGATACGGTGAATCCTTTTTTTTTTGGTGGAAAATCATCAAATAACCCCTCCCGCTCTTGGGCAGAGCGAAAGGGAGTGTCAGACTTCTACTGACTAAAAACCACCCATGTTCCTTCTTAGCCCTTGCGCCGAGGCCACGGTATCTCTTTCGAACAACCCGCAGCCCTGACGGGTACCGTGCATCCTCCTTCCAGAATTTTGTCAGAAATTATTCGTTTTTTTGCCCGCTCCGACGCGGGTCTACACGCCCGCCATACCATGTTTAGGCACCACTAAATTTCCGTAGTGTGTTAGCCCACAGTTTGTCCGGCATGCCGAAAATATGTCTAGTACAGTCCCATTTACATTAATAATAATAATTTATTTTATTCTCGGATAACAAAATCCATAATGGTTAGTAGGCACAAACATCACAAAATACATATTAAAAAATACAATTAGCAGTTATACAATTTGTTAGTAGTACAATAACTTATAACTAGTGTTAGTAAAACAAGCTTAATCTACTCGCGCCCTGCCTGACCCATGAATCGATGTCTCAATACTCATGACATTAATAAATTGGCAAGTCTTTGAGAACCATTTTTTTTAAATAAAATAATGTTTCTCTTTTGTCTTTCGACTTTATTTTCGAACATCAAAATTCAAACCACGCTGTCCAATCACAATTACCCATAATAATCCTTCAAAACCTATTTCAACACTCATTTAAATGTTATAAACAATTCAATATCCTATCATGGAACCCTTCTATTCCCAATAATTCACATTTCTCTATAAATATTTAAGGCGACGTTAATGGCAGTGGTTTCTCCAGCTGTGTCCATACATGAATAATTGAAGAAAGTAAGAATGCAACCGTTAACAGCGTTTACTTGTATCGATTTTATTGTAGTTAGGTCGCATGTTTAGAAACCCTTTTGATTGTTTGTAATAATATTTCCTGAGGAGTTTCGAAGTTGAATATTGAATTTATTCTATATTTGAGTGACATAATGGAACATTTAAATTAAACTCTTTACAAAAGAGACAGAGAGATCGTATAGAATGGATTTGTAAATTAATAAATCATTCATTCATTGTATAAATGTTTTTACTTGTTTTTTATGCTCATAACCAGTGTAACAATTGTTGGTGCCCAAACAAAATAAATAAATTATTCAATAACTTTTTTTTCTCAACTATGTTGTTGTCAGCTTCCAATCTAGCCAGATGAATGTTCTTAAATTTTCAGTATTCACATAGCGCGGCTGCCTATCTAACGTAGTTAGGACTAGGTATTACCCGCCACCGCACCCCTTGGGTCACTGACTACCTGTAACGACCATCAAAGATCTTCAACTGACAGCCACGACCAAGACGTAAACGCGAACGAAGAAGTTTCCACGGCTTCGAAGAATTAAGCGTTTATTTTTAATTAATAGCATTTATACACCTGTACCGTTTAAGGAAACATTGTTAATAAATCAGTACCTAACTGAAAGCAGAAATAAACTACCAAGAAAAACAATTTTAAATGAAAACACAAACTTCAAAGAATCAGTTCTAGGAATCTCGTAAATTAATATTATCAGCTGCCTTTGTTCTGACACGAAGTTAAAATGGACAGCCCACGCCGTGGGCTGTGGTGGAAACTGAATAAAAATATCAAGCTTAATTTCATTGAACGACAAAAAAGTGGCTTGACCTGGAACTTTCCGAGCACCTAAATATATAGAGAACTACTTAAATGTTAGGATACTTATGTGTTTAGTTGTCGCTGAGAAGCACAGCCATAAGATGTTACTAGGTAGATAAAAAAATCTTAACATTAATTTGAATCATCATCAGCCTATAATGTTGCCACTGCAGGGACTCAGGCCTCCTCTCTAGGAGAGGGATGGGCTATAATCCACCATGCGGGTCCAGCGCGGGTTGGCAGATGTCACTCATGTCTTCGAATTTTTTGGTTCTAAGACATGCCGGTTTCCTCACGATATTTTCCTTCACCGTTTTGAGAGCAGCGGTGATGAAATAAATTACACAAAGTAATGCGCCTGCCTGGGTTTGAACCCACAACCTACTGTTCGTAAGTCGGGGCCGATACCACTGGGCCACCGCTGCTCTACGCTCTGCGCTGTGTTAATTTGAATACCTTGACTTTTTTCACAAAAATAGAATATTTAGTCACTGGGGGTATATTCTGAAGTAAGAAGCCTTTTTCCTGCCGGGGCTGTGAGGATGTTCGACTTTTTCCTGCTGGGGCTGCGAGTTGTTCGAAAGAGATACCGTGGCCCCGGACACACAGGGTTAAGAAGGAAAATGGGTGGTTTTTAGTCAGTAGTAGTTTGGCACTCCCTTCCACTCGGCCCAGAGGAGTGTTTTGATCTTCACCTTATTGGTGAGATTCTTTGGAATGGTCAGGCAGGTGCATAGTACTCACAACTAGACTAGTATGCGTCTAAGACCAGAATTTGTGTGAACGTGGACGACTCGAAAGGAGTATATATGTAAGGACCGTTCAGTTGACGTTTTGTGGTTTCTGCCTAACCACATGCTAAAAGAAAAATGTTGAATGAAATGTTGTCGATGTTGAATGAGAAATGTTCATATGTTTTCTAAAGTTTTCTTATGACAAGAGTGTCATCATGAATAACAAGGTCTTCTTGCTCTTCAGACACATTATGTTTCGCTTGATAAAGACAGAAAAAAATATTTGTCGCAGATAAATGACGCGCTTACAAAATACAAAAGAAATATAAACAAGAAACATACAACACATAGCAAATACTTATAAATTCAACAGGATGGGAAAAAGGTTAAGAGCTGACTGCGACAAGCCGGTCACCACATGAAGCTGTTCTGTGGTGGGTCCACAGAACAGCGCTGTTTTTCAGTGGTCACCCGTGAAAAAACGTACATAAGACAGTTTTTTTTTTTTAATAAGAATTTGAACTAAAATTTTCTGATCAATCATCATCTTCCTGCCCTTATCCCATTCCATTTGGCGCAACACGTTTTCGTTCTCCATTCTTCCCTGTTAGACGTCACAGTGGGACTTACTCCTTTTCATTTACCGATCAATAAAGCAGCTTTATGTTAGGCACGTATTGATAACCTTAAGCATAAAGCATTCACAGCAAAATTGAGCTCGTAAAAACAATGACAGAGACAGCTCAATAAATTCCGTAATTTATAGACCCATTACGTAACTTATCAAGTATTCAATTTATGCAACCGGAATGCGACATCAATAATTATGAAACTGCATGAGCGTGCAAAAGTGTCGTTCAGTTATTAACGGTTTAGTGTGATTCATTGCTATTGGATATTGGATGTTCAGGATTTCTAAATTACTGTGGTGTTCACTATTGGTAAATTTTCATTTGAATTTTATTGTCATATTTTTAATGGTGTAGGTAGACTGCCTCGTCAATGTAGCGGTCGCAAGCACCACTACGCAGCTTAAGGTCTAAAGCTGCGTAGTGGCGCGGGTTGGGTTCGATTCTCAGGGCGAGCTTAGTGAGTTGCATTGGTAAACCGTTATTATTGTAACGATTACGTATTGGCGCCCAACCAAGCGACCTTGGGTGCCAATAGTAAAAATGGCACCCAACATGTAATCACAATAACGCGCAAAATAGTAGAGCAATCGAATTCTTCGGAAGTCCAACAGAGTCAGTCTGATAATTAGTTTTCAGCCAAAACTTCCATTAAATTCAAATATCAAGTTTAATTACTTGTTTCCAATTAATTTTTGTTTATAAACCGTAACTACGTACTACCCACGAGTTAATTATGTTAAATAGAAGGAAATGTTTCTAAACGCCGCAGAAATTAAAACTGAACATAATTGAGTCCTAGCTTCCTTTGCTTTGTATCACTCTTCGCATAGTCACGGCATGAGTAGCTCTCGTGCGTTTCCATTGTGCTATATGTTAAACGGTAGGTTACTAGTAAAAGACTTTTTAAATGTAATTACATAATTATAGTCCTAAACGAATTGTTTTATTAAGAGTCTGATAATTTTCGGTTCTAAATACCGACGTTGTGTCAGACTGAAACCCCCACACTTAGTAATTTAAAAAAAATTGATATCACAAAGACATTTTAGTAATTGTAGTAATAGGGATGTTTACTGACTTAAAAAAAATTGATTCTTATTAGTCCGTCTGTTAGATTATCAAAAAATATTGGATACGTATTTTTTGTTTTATCAAATTAGTAAAAATTGACGAAGATGAACCGCGTCAAAGATTTGAGTGGGGAGTCGTGACGTCACTCACCGGTAGAAAATGTCATACTAATGTCTTAGAATACGACGTCACACGAGTTTTCAAAGCACTGTATCGTCTTCAATGTTTGTTAACGTGAAAAACGAAAAAATACGTGTCCAATATTTTTTGGAAATCTATCTGACGGACTAATTAGATTTTTTTGTTAACTACTTTATTGTGTTGCATTATGTGTTTTGGCCTGTATCAGGAAGAAAATTGCAATCATGATTTTTTTCCATCAAAGACTTGTACCTAAACTTAGAGAAAGAATTATAAATAAATATATTAACACACATTTTTCAAAGATATATTATGCTAACAGGATTACCTTTAATCACGTGCCAGTGAACGTGATTAAAGGTAATCCCCTCAAAACACACCATTAAAATTACGGAAACGGAAACAAACACCACGAACCCGTGACTGCCACCACCTGTCACCGAAACCTATATTAAAACCTCCGTAGAAATAATTGCTGCAAACGGTATAAATGTTCAACTTCTACGTTATTTTGTAAATTAAAATTTAGTACGATTCTGGTACAATCAGCAACAGAAAAAGCTTAACATTTCGGAATTTCAATTATTTGAAGTACAGGACTCCAGCTATTATTTTTAACGTTTCAGAAGGTTATTGTTTAAAATATTCCTGGCTCTTTAATAACTTGTTAGTGACGCGTAATACCTAACAAGTTTTTATTAAAAAAAAACTGCTTTGAAGTTTGAGTAGTGATGCTGACGGTACCTTCGACCTGTGTTGTTCCTTCATTTATGATTACTTTTGTGTGCATTGATAAATGGGGTTTTTTTGTTAGTGTCGTTGTAGCAATCACAAGTGCCAATCGAGAAGTCCTGTATAAGTTCGGAGAAAATGTTCATTGAGGGTTTCTTCCAGCCCGTCGGGGCTGCGGGTCTCGTCGGGGCTGCGGGTCCCGTCGGGGCTGCAGGTCCCGTCGAGGCTGCGGGTTGTTCGCAAGAGATACCGCGGCCTCGACATGAAGAGTTAAGAAGGAACATGGGTGGTTTTTAGTCAGTAGATGTCTGACACTCCCTTTCGCTCTGCCCAAGAGCGGGAGGGGTTATTTGATGATTTCCCACCCCCCCAAAAAAAAAAAAGGGTTTCTTCCAGGAATTTTAAAAACCGTTCTTTTTAATTCTCGCTTCTCGATTAGAAAATTGTTCTTTTGTGAAAGTTTAAATCTGACATCATTTTGATTAATCCGGGTTGAATGAGCTACGTCCTTCATTAAACTGTCTTTCTTAATAAGCTCGGTCACGCAACGAACTATGAAAATTACTATTTTTAGACTCTTCGTAATTATAAGTTTATATCAACCCTGAAACTTTCACTTAACTGTTAAATATACAGGTTCTTATGAAACACTGCTAAAATAGTTTCTCTTTTTTCAGCTGTAACAAGTTCGCATTAACCAAGATTTACGTACAAAAAATTGCCAATTACCAAGATACTCTCAGTTATATTTGCTCGGAGTTTGCTGGACATGGATTCAGAGTATTGCTTGACGTGCAAAATATTTCATTATCTTATACCTAGCCATTTTCCAACAATGTTGGGGTCGGCTTCCAGTCTAACCGGACGCAGCTGAATACCAGTATTTTATTTTTCCTTCGTGGTAGAATGGTTATCAGACATTCGGGCTCCTTACTACCTTTTAGGGCTGAACTGATCTAGAACCGGCTAAACGTGTTTTTCGAGGCACTGAAAAAACTCTGTATGTAATGGGTGGCCACTCATCCACAGACAAACTTAGGCAAGCGCATTAAATCATCTCAATCAATTAAAAAAATCTTTACCACTTCACCTACACTGCAAGACTGATACCCCCATACATTTCACGTTAGGTCCCAGACTAACTGCCGCACTCAAAGTCGTTCAATGATTACTTAAGCCATCACTTCGTAAAGATTTTGACACTTTATTGAAGGTTTTGAATGTCAAATCTACGAAATCGTTTTATTTTTTTTATTTTTTAAATCTTTACTAAGTAACGGCTTAAGTAATCATTAAATATCTCTAAGAACGGCAATTAGAACCTGGCAAGCGCAGCCTAACCTAAAGGTTGATTTGAGTGACTGTTATAAATGGTATTTATAAATTATCGGATTGTTCCACGTGTGAAAAAGGAAAAGCCTACTTTATCTTTGTAAGGGTCAACACCAAAATAATCACCAACTAATCCAATAAGGGAACATTCCGTGAAGGAAATAATGGTGTGGAGGTATCACGTAATCCTTTTAAGCCTAATTTTTGTACAGGAATTAACCTTTTTGGAGTTTTTCTTCTCCATGTTTTCATTAGCTTGATGGCCAGTTCCTTCATTTAAAATTACATTCCATGAATCACGCTTGTATTCCCAGAGGCGTAGGCAGGTACAGCTAAATTTCGCCAGTTATAATGTAAGTCTCGTGTAATAGCGGGTGAGCCTATTGCCATTAACCGGGCACAAATCTTGATTTAGGGCTGCTTCTGAAGTTTTACTAGTGAAAAACCAAATAAAACTTTGTTTTTTTTTGGGAGGGTTGGGTAATCATCAAATAACCCCTCCCGCTCTTGGGCAGAGCGGAAGGGAGTGTTAGACTTCTACTGACTAAAAACTACCCATGTTCCTTCTTAGCCCTTGTGCCGGGGCCGCGGTATCACTTTCGAACCAACTCGCAGCCCCGACGGGATGAAACTTTGCCTTTCGTTGATACAATGTACACCCAAGAACTCAATTGTCAGTAGTGCACTAGCGACTATACACTAATAGGGTCTATAAATATCTGTATAATTATTTTATTTCAAACTAATAATAATGAGACACTTGTTTGAAGAAAAGGAACTGACCTTGAAATTTTAAATTAATACTACACGACATACGAACATTATTTTAACGAAATTTTTTGATAGATTGCAAATACAGGAAACAAAAGTATAATAACTATTCAACAATGTTGATTCTATGATTTGATTTATAATCAAAATTACTCGCCCAACATATTTTTATCAACACATTGATTACCATTGAAATCAAATAGATATAAATAATTTATCAGTCAATAACCCCTCAAGAAACAGACAAAAAATACTTGACATAAAAAATATTATAATATGAAAGAGCTCCCTTTCAAAAACATAGCACAAGAACGGCGGTAAACCCTACTTGACCCGGCCAAGTGTGTAGGATGCAAACCTTATTATCGTGTTTAATCCTCTTATGAAGACTCCCTCTTTTACCCCTCCCTACACCCCGCCCCAACTCCCCCGAGATGAAGGGGGATCTTGTATTTTTAATGCGCAAAGTGTTTTTGTTTAAAATTTACATCAATTAGGACTGTCGCACATAGCCTCGAGTTTAGGTATTTGGTTGTTTTGGATTTGGACTTTGATGTAGGTAGGTATTTTGTTTAGTTACATAATGTAAAGTTAGCTTTGATGTATGTATCAAAGTGTGTAGTTTTATTTTCTTTTGATCTCTAATAAGTTTGATATTGAATTGACAGCGTTGTGGCGCTGAGATAGGCAGTTGCTACAAGTGAAATACGGCTAGGCATCTGGTTAGACTTGCAGTTGAACTCTACATAATTATTTAATAAATAAATTCGAGTAGTAATTAACCCCGTACATAAACATTATTTAATTACTTTAATCTGTAAGTTCAGACTGATTTACCAGCACTATACAAAGGAAAGTCCTACTTTTTACGCGAAGCCAAGACCACCTGAGGCCTTAGCACAACCTGTCGGGGCTGTGGGTTGTTCAAAAGAGATACCGCGGCCTGGGCGCAAAGGCTAAGAAGGAACATGGGTGGTTTTTAGTCAGTAGAAGTCTGACACTCCCAAAATTAAATATACTCATTTCACGTACAATATTTTCATAATTTTAAGAATTTATTCATATCACAAACATTTAAACTCACATACACAACCAAACACCCAGACCCGAAACAATTATCTGTAGATCATACAAATATTTGTTCCGTGCGGGGATCGAACCCGCGACACACAGCGCAGCAGTCCAATTGCTCAGCCACTGCGCCAACCGTGTCGTCTCAATTACAAAAATGCTAAGTATTAGTAATTGTACCTTCGATTAAAAATCAATGTATGTACTTTACGTTTACACCGCACGCTCGTGCTAGGGCTTAATAAAATTGGGACACAAAACCTCTAAACGCGGAAGAAAAGAAAGTTGATACCAACATAATATAAATCTACATAATTATTTACGAAAGAGCTTTTACCTTTCGTAATTCTTATTTACGAAGAAATAAATAAGTATTGAGCCCACTTCAGGGAATTGAAATTACTCAGTTCAATTTAAGATTATCGCTTATGAAATTTAAATTAAGTACGAAAACTCTTTAGTATTCCGGGGATACAATATATTGAAATAGACATCAAAAAGGTAGTCTGAAACTCGATGTGTTCTTGGTATGTTTGTATTACATCGTAAGCTGTTTACGGGTTAGCCTTTGATGTGCATAACGCTTAGGAGTTTACTGAGAAACTTAAGAATACGATGACATTTCCTTCAATATAAAATATCACTTCCGTGCCTCTGAAAGCACGTTATGCTGTTGGTCCCGGCTGCCATATATAGATCTTTGGCAGTCGTAACAGGTAGTCAGTGACCTGAAAGTCTGACAACCAGCCTTACCAAAGGGTATCCTATTACCCAGTATTAACTGGGTTGTGGTGGTCAGATAGGCAGTCGCTCCATGTAAAATACTGGTATTCAGATGCAATGGTTAGACTGGAAGCCGACCCTAACATAGTTGGGTAAAGGCTAGGCAGATGATGTACTCGTATAATTTCGTATCCATATATTTTACACACTCTTTTTACGGTTTAGTGGTTCGCAAACGCGATTGTTGAGCATGAGGTCCTGGGTGCGATACCCGGGTCGGGCCAAGTGGCTTTTGGTTTTTCCATCAGCCACGGAGTCTGCATTTGTTATATGAGACTGAACAAAACTGGCGAAATGTGAGTGTACTATTTTGTACATGTCTGCCTAACTTTTTGAGGATTAAAGGCGTGATGTTGTTTTCATAGAAAATCAAGAAATACTGTATAGGAAATAAAATAATTTTGCAATAAAACTTACTTATTATAATAATTAGAATGTAAATATTTCATAAAATCTTTATGCGTCAAGGAATCCCCAAAGGTTCAACAAAGGTTTGGGTGTATTAACTTAGCATACCTACAATAATTTAGTTCTGAACGTCTCAGCATAGTCTAGACTTTTCCCAGCTATGTGTAGGGTCTAAGCAGATTGGACCAATCCCACTAGTTCTACTGTTTCTACTGTTCTACTGTTTTTTTCCCACTAGTTCTACGATTCAAGGTGGTACGAAATCGTTATTTTTCAGCATATTGATATCAAGTTCTGGTCCCGGCCATAAAGTGAGGAAAGAAAAAAAATGTTCTTTATTTGTAAAATCAAAAAAACCATGTTTTTTCCACATCCCACACACTTTTCCCATAATTATAATCTAACCCGAAATTTTATATGGTTTTAAAGCCAACATTTTCCATGCTAAAGGTTAAAGACCTCTCTAAGTACACACATCTACACAATCAAGCTATAGGCACATTTCCAGTATAACATGGCCTCGCTTGTTATAGATTTCACATACAATGAGAGATTCGCACAAACTGGTTTTGTTTAGCTAGAATGGTCGCCTTGAGTATTTACCGCCATAATGTACACGGTGTGAATAATAATTTAATTTAAACACCCTAACATGAATGTAACCTTTTAGCAAACATTACCTGTCTGACATATACATCAGGCTATAAAGTTCGTTATGGAGATAAAAGATATACGTAATAAAATAAAATAAAACTGGCCATGTGCAAGTCGGTCATGCACATAAAGGGTTCCGTACCATTGTAGTAGATATTAAGAGAATTTCCATGTTATTTTAGCACTATAGACTTCTTATAAGTTTTCCTGTAATCTATATGTTGAACTAATTTCTGTATTTTTTTTTTAATTTTCGCTTTGATTTTAACCACGTGCCATCCTTGGCACGTGGTTAAAATCAAAGCTAACGCGGCCATCTTGTTTTAGATACATTTCAAGAAACAATTTATAGTAATTTCGTCGTCATCCATTGATATAAAAACTAAAGATACGGTCGTCCGAACATTGCTCGACGCGTTCGCCATACAGAGAATTGGTGTAGTCTGCTCGTTAACGTAACCTTGTATAAGCGGTGCGTGGCATTTTCGAGGTTTATAGAACATAAATAAAGCATTTAATAAAATTTACGACCGCACCCGAAGAGAGCCCATCGTGGACTAGTTCACTTCGGCTTAGGAAAGACCTTATTGGGACCACGTTTGTGGCGTCATTTTAACATGCCGTCTGCCCAGTCCTTACCCAGTAATATATAAGTCAATGTCGTCATCAATCAAAACCTGAACTTACCCACTACTCCTTTTCTTATTCCCTGGTCCTGTATATAATAATATTTTAAATTTCGCTACTTTCTTAGTTCAGTTTCCAGTAACCTTAATTGTTTTACTTGTATCTCAAAACCTGGTAAATCACATAAAAACAGATCTAAATGTAAAGTAATTAAGGTCTGTAACGAATGCTTACCGTAAGCGACACTCTCGTTGTAATTCATATTTTTCATCTAACTAGGCGAGGCCATATAATAACAAATGCCACCAATATCATTTTTCAAAAATTCCTAGGTACGGTAGAGTGAAACAAAATAATATATTTTATATATTTAAAAAATATCACAGCAAAGTTTCCGCATGTTAAAATATTTCACGGGCGTATAAAAACTGGCTGAGCAGAAAAATGTAGGCGAAATAGGATGCTCCAAAATATGACACAAATAAAAAAGGATTTTGACGTTATTCACTATACGGCTGCGCATTTTAAATGTGGGGTACCTGGCTATATTTTGATGTTTCTATTTCATACTTTGGCATAAGCCTGGAAGATGAGTTTGTCTGTCAGTGAATTAAGCGCTTTATTTGATTTTGCAGATAGCTACGATTCGATTGGCGTTGTAAGGAGTATTTTTTTACAATTGGTTGTGACTTTGTTCTCTATTGTACACACGGAGACACGTAATGCTATACATTTCCAGTATAAAATGACCTCGCTTTGTATAGATTTCCCATATATTGAGAGATCCGTAAAAACTGGTTTTCTACAGCTTCATTGGCCAATGGCCATCGTTCGTGTGCTATTGTAGAACTTACCCTACTACTCCTCCTACAAGATTCTGATTCTATCTTTCCGTAGCACTACATAGATCGATCATCATTTTCTGAACTATGTATTTGTAGGTTCGATTATTATCACGCTTTCTTGAATCGTAAGATGCCAAACAAGGGTATTAAAAATCCTGTCGAGGCTGCGGGTTGTTCGCAAGGGATACCGCGGCCTCGACATGAAGGGCTAAGAAGGAACATGGGTGGTTTTTATTCAGTAGAAGTCTGACACTCCCTTTCGCTCTGCCCAAGAGCGGGAGGGGTTATTTGATGATTTCCCACCCCAAAAAAAAAAAAAAAAAGGGTATTAAAAATCTTATTAGGTAATGCCACAAATATTGATAATGTACTACCGAGTTCACTAACGGTTGCTCATGCATTTCCAACTTTATTATTTAGGGTATAAATGGATAAAAATGAAAAGTAGTTGACCGACAGTGAACTTGGTAGTACGGAGACAAAATAAACAAACACGCATAATAAAAAAAAAATTCAATAAAATAGTATTTTCAGCGAAATTAGATCTAATTTTAATGATACATTATAAACAACTAACGAATAAGTAGACAACTAACAAGATACGCAAACAAAAAAGTAAATACACACAAATTACCTAAAGAACTACCCCTAATTGTTTACCGTAGGCACCACCCTTTCATTCGCCATGAGAGCAGGAAATGAGTGCCATAGAACTCTTCAGCTTACGTGCTCGGAAACCAAATGTATCCACTCAGAAAATCGAATGGGTACGTAGTACCTACGTAATTGAAAAATCGTTTTCGATGTTTGAGAAAAAAACGTTGGATTCTTACTTCGAGAGAGGCTGGCATTAGGCTATTTGAGCGGTATCGAGGTAAATGTGTTTTCAGGTAGAAAAAGTTGTGTTGGTTTGAATATGATTACACAATCATATTGTTTCGTAGGTGCTTGATTTTTTTGTTGATATGGCTCACTTTGTTTTCGATATGTATGATTACAGGGAAATTAAGCCCTTTTTAGTCTTTTTGTAACTTTAATAATTTTATGTAATTGTATCAATTCTAACCTAATATTTCTATTTTTGCATTGTAATAATTTATTATGTGTACCTGATATTTGCACGCCCCATGTGGCAGAATGTGATGAGACCTTTATGTTATTTGAGACCTTGTATTGTACCATGTTCGGACAAATAAATGAATTTGAATTTGAATTTACCTTTTGGAGGATGGGAAATGATTAAATGACTCCTCCCGCTCTGTACAGAGCGGTAGGGAGTGTCAGACTTCTACTGACTAAAATCCACCCATGTTTCTTCTTAGCCCTTTGTGTACGAGGCCGCGGTATTTTTTTGGAACAACCCACAGCCCCGACGGGGGTAATTAGGCCCTTGAGGCGGTTTAGAAACTCTGACACTAGGGTGCGTGGGGTCGTTAGACCATACTGCCCACACGATAAAAAGAAGGGAAATTATTATTAAGGTAAAAAAGATTTGATTAATTTTAGTCTGAACTTTCTAAAGCAATAAAACTACGATTGAAGCCAAGTTGGAAGTAAATCAAGGAAGTAATATAAAACCAAATCATTACCATGTAAAAAATGAGTCATGATATCAAATAACTAGATTTAGACATTACTGAAAGAAACAATACATTGCGAACTCTAAATAAATTATAGAAAAATGATAAGCAATGCATAAAACTGCTACAATGTCGGATCAAAGGAGATATTATAGTCATCACCAAATGCTTAACAGATTCTCAATCAGCGATAAAGCAATAATTACAACAACTAATTTACCGTAAGTTATGATAATAATTATTTGCTTAAATGCTCTATCAACAGTTAAACACCAGAATCAATAATCATAGGAATGTATAATTAAGCGAAATTCTGTTAATTATACACAAGTTATCTCATGATTAGCATTGTCTAATCAATTCTGTAATGATTTATCGAAATTAGAACTAACTGCCGTACTCAGACATATTTAATGGTTACTTAAACCGTCTCTTAGTAAAGATTTGACATACAAAACCTTTAGCTTATGTGATAATTAAACCCCTCTAACTGCCGCACTCAGAGAGCTTTATAATTACTTAGGCCATCACTTAGTAAAGGTTTTGACAGTTTTGTCATACAAAAGTATGTCAAATCTTTACTAAGTGACGGCTTAAGTAATCATTAAATATCTCTGAGTACTGCAGTGAGTGCGGCAGTAAGTCTTTTATCTTTAGGTGGATTGGGTTAAATTCTTAAAAGTGTTAAGTTAAAATTCTATGATTAGTTGTCTCCCTCGTTGGTCTGTTGCACAGCGTTTTTGAATTTTCAACATCAAGTATTTTTCAGAAGAAGCCGCGGAGTCTGGATTTATGACCGTTTGATGGCAACAGGCTCGCCCCATTTCATAATGGAACTTAAACATAGCTGGCGAAATGTGGGTGTACAGCACACCTCTGCCTAACTCTTCAAAAATTACAAGCGGGATGTTTATGCTGTGTTTAAACTCCATAGTTTTGCAAAGTGATAACAAAGTGAATGGTTAGAAAGTTGACAGCAGGCCATAAAAATGCTATAGGTATATATCTATTAGCTATGAATTAATTAATGATAGTTACTAACTAAACTAATAAACGGATTAACTATAGAAATTGAATACTATAAAAATTCCGAGACACTAGAACCATTTATTATAAAAAACTTGAGAGGTGTCAAGGAACACCCGGATGGAACGAAGTTATTGTTATTATTTTTTATTATGTAAAAAAAAAAAAAAGAAATGTAGAAATGAAAATATCTGGCTTGCTTTCTATAAGAGAGAGAGAGAGAGAGACAGAGAAACATGCGACGCCGCACAGCTTACAATAGCTTACTATAGCAAAAAGTGTCGTGACAACTTTTCGTAAGAATTTTTTCCGTCTAGCCCCCTTTCACAACGCGCGATAAGGAACTTCGTTCCAAAAACTTCCGAGACACTAGAACCATTTATTATAAAAACTATTTTATAGCAGAAAACTGTTTGATGCGTCGATGTCCGTATAATTGGCAATTTGTTTACTCCATCTTCCGTGTCTAGTGTTTCATTTCCTCTGTCGGCAAATAGAGACTTTATTTGAGGAGTACTAACGACTTATGCCCGTGGCTTCGTCCTAGTGGAGTTCGAATAAGGAATATACATAAATTTTCTTTTTTTTGGAACGAAGTTCCTTATCGCGCGTTGTGAAAGGGGGCTAGACGGAAAAAAATCTTACGAAAAGTTGTCACGACACTTTTTGCTATAGTAAGCTATTGTAAGCTGTGCGGCGTCGCATGTTTCTCTGTCTGTCTCTCTCTCTCATATAGAAACCAAGCCAGATATTTTCATTTCTACATTTCTTTTTTTTATTTCAATACGGATTGTGTGTATGTATGTGTGTGTGGACTGCCACGTTGGTCTAGTGGTCGCAAGCGCGACTGCTGAGCATGAGGTCCTGGGTTCGATTCCCGGGTCGGGCAAAGTGTTATTGGCTTTTTCCATCAGGAATTTATCAGTAACAGCTACGGAGTCTGGATTTGTGCCCGGTTAATGGCAATAGGCACGCCCCCTATTACATGGGACTTAAACTTATCTGGCGAAATGTGGGTGTACTATTAGGTACACCCCTGCCTAACCCTTCGGGGATTACAGGCGTGTTGTTATGTTATGTAGGTATGTGCGTTACCAAATATTTTAATAATAAGAACTTCATGTACCTACAGTATTTGATGCAATAAATGAATTGAATTGACAGGCTTTTGAGCCACTGACTACAGACTGGTATCGACTATCAAAGAACCACAAATACCAGCCGGGACCGACAACCAATGATTATAAATACACTCACTGCCGAAATTTTAAGCAGGTGAAAAGTTTGTATGGTTTTTTAGCATTAACAGCTATTGGCTTCTTAAATTTCTCGTAACAAAATTACATCTTTTAATCAGTGATTCTTGCCTGAAAAAGCATGTATTAATAACATCATCATTACGCCTGTAATCCCCAAAGGGTTAGGCAGAGGTGTACCTAATAGTACACCCACATTTCGCCAGTTATGTTTAAGTCCCATGTAATAGGGGGCGAACCTATTGCCATCAACCGGGCACAAATCCAGCTCCGTGGCTGTTACTGATAAATTCCTGATGGAAAAACCCAATAACACTTTGCCCGACCCGGGAATCGAACTCAGGACCTCATGCTCAGCAGTCGCGCTTGCAACTACTAGACCAAAAAGCATGTATTAAATAGAATATATAGTTCGTTCTACATTTCCTACTACGTACGTGTATCGTCGCCGTCCATTCAATAATATATTATTGTGTCCTGACTCGGTCTACGATTTATGTGTCGTATCTACCACGTTTAATTGTTCAACCGGCCAACTGAACTTATTTTTAGTACCTACACCAGCTATGTTTGTGTGTGTGCGTGCTTATGTGTGTTTTATTGTTGTTCTAGCACATTTCGTTTTGTGTTTTAAAGCATTATCATGGATATTTTTAGTGTACTTTCTAAGAGTCTAGTTTAATATTTCTACTGCATGTTTTAAACAGGATTGTGTTGTGTGTTTTATGTTAATCTTTATACTGGCGAAACGTGGGATTACTGCCTCTCTCTACTCTGCCTAGACCAACAGGAGAAAAGAGCATGATCTTATGTTATTTTCTGATCGTACACATAAAATAACGCCTGCAGTCTGGGAATTTATGACATTATGTTTGGTCTACGCCTTTTTTGGTCGATGTTTCTTTACACCGAAAACCTTACATCGACTTTTGTTTCACCAACAATTTGACAGTTACGTTTAAGTCCCATGTAAATAAGGGACACGCCTATTTAATTGCCATCAACCGGACACAAATTCAGACTTTGTAATTGCTACTGAGGAATCTGTGAGTTTCTGTCTTGTCTAAAATGTAACACCACGAACGATAAACCTATAATATGTATAACAGATTAAAAAGTATCATAAACTTGGACTATCTTCAATAGTGAAGAAGTCATTCACCATACACACACACCATTTCGCACGACCTGTGTGTAATGATAATTCTAACCAAACAAAAACATCCCATATTTGTCACTACCCTCCAATATTTCCCAGTTGTTTTCCTTCACCCAAAAAAACCCACAGTTCAGTAATAAATTCTGAACGTGTGTAAAGCTGTAAGATCGGTGATAAGTAGCCGTACGCGACTGCTCCTGAACTATTGTCCTCGCGTGACGCGAATAATGAAATGGTTCTTCGATGACTGATTCGCAGATCATATGTTGTGATTGTTTTGTTTGTGACTCTTAAAGGATATTGCGACAAGAGACATGTTTTTTTAGAAAGATAAGCTTTTATAATGGTTGAGAGTAACTGAGGTAATAATTACCCGAACATGCTTTGTTTAAACTTCTGTTTATTCGTAAAACTAACCATAATAGAATAACTAAAACCTATTACATGGGACCTGAACATAACTGGCGAGATGCGGGTGTAGTATTAGGCACACCTCTGCCTAACCCTTCGGGGATTACAGGCGTGATGGTAAATAAAACTATTCTACATAATATTATAGCTGATAGCCACACTATTGCACAAGATCAAGACTGAAATAAGATTAAATCAATCCTGCTTTAAAGATAGTCTTTTCATCATCTGCCTAGCCTTTTCCCAACTATGTTGGGGTCGGCTTCCAGTCTAACCGGTTGCAGCTGAATACCAGTATTTTACATGGAGCGACTGCCTATCTGACCTCAACAACCGAGTTAATACTGGGCAATACGATACCCTTTGATAAGACTGGTTGTCAGAATTTCAGGTCACTGACTATCTGAAACGACTGCCAAAGATCTATATATGGCAGCCAGGGTCAACAGCTTAACGTGCTTTCCGAGGCACGGACAAAACTTTGTATGTAACGGGAGGTCACCCATCCACCAACCAACCTAGGCAAGTGTGTCTTAACCTAAATGTCGACCCGAGAGGCAGTTATTATTAAGCCACGAGTCTTTTAAAGGAACAAAATAAATAAAGTTCATACAGTCTGACCAATTTATTATATACTAGCTGTACCCGCATGCGTTGCTATGCCCTTTTTCCTACATAATACCTGCCTACCTACCTGCTACATACCTACTACTTACCTACCTACTACCTCTTATCCTACCTACCTACTACCTCCTATCCTACCTACCTACTACCCTACCTACCTACTATCCTACCTACTACTCTACTCACCTACTACCCTACCTACCTACTTACTACCCTACCTACCTACTTACTATCCTACCTACCTACTACCCTACCTACCTGCCTACTACCCTACCTACGTACCTACTACCCTACGTACCTACCACCCTACCTACTACTCTACCTAGTCTACTATCCCACGTACTGAGTCGTGTTTTGTTATTCTGTCAGTTGCGTTTTGTTATACCACGTTTTATGTCACGTCCCACGGGAACAACGGGAACGGGATAAAAAGTATTCTATGTGCTTCTCCTGGTTCTAAGCTACCTCCTTACCAATTTTCAGCCAAATCGGTTCAGCAGATCTCGAGTTATAAGTGTTGTAACAAACCCGTCTTTGTTTTATATATATAGATAGATATAGATAGATGTATACTTAACCCAGAATTCAGAATACAAAGTTGTGCGTCCCTTGCTCACTGAGCAAGCCTAGTTACCTACTACCTACTAAGGTACAGCTTTCAAACTTTTAAAACTTTAGGTCCAGGTAATCACAATGTCAACTCTTAAATTGGGTTTTAAGATAACGAAGGCAAAAGGGTGAGTTTGGATGGCAACTCGCCATTTACAAAGGATAATAGGGACTGGTTCTATGGTCTGGTCCATTTAAGTTATCTAGGCGCCTAACTAGATTACTGAAGGCGCTCTCCCATGTAATGTCACGTACTTTTGGATTACGTGGACTAATTTGTTAACAAAAATCGTTTGGCTTTACCACAGGAGAATATATCTGACTACATACGGTGTTTAAACACCCTTGTGAAACTCGGGATCATTTAATTCTGTTATTAACTAACTCATGCAAGCACTAGCTTTTGTCCGGTGTTTCAGACCGCATAACATCACGTGAAGACTGTGGTGTATCCAACGGTAGATACACACACATTTCGCCAGTTAGCTACTTCTTCTTCTTAGCGTGTCGATGGCAATCTAAATTGTGTTGGCCCAGAATTGAGCTACTAGTTTGGCGCTTTCGGCAGCGTCCATCAGTTCCTGTAGTGAACAACTAGCAAGACAGGCAGGGCACGATATTAAGTGCCCCATTGTTTGAGGAATAGCACCACATTTACACTCCAGTGCAGAATCATTTGTGTCCCCACCTCAGCAAGTTTTTTTTGCTGCGACCAACCTGGGTCCGGTTGTTGTTAGCTACTGAAAATTCCTAATGATGCCTGATGGAAAAACTTAATAACAATTTATCTTACCCGGGAATCGAAACCAGGCCCACATGCTCAGCAGTTGCGATTGTGACGACCAGACCCACGAGACAGTCAATCAGCAATCCTTTTTTTTTTTTGGGGTGTGTGAAATCATCAAATAACACCTCCCGCTCTGGGCAGAAAACCACCCATGTTCCTCCTTAGCCCTTTATGTCGAGGCCGCGGTATCTCTCGCGAACAACCCGCAACCCCGACGGGAATCAGCAATGCTTCACGTTCTTTTTATGCTGAACGGAATGCGTGGTTGCGCCTAAAGAGGGAATTTTCCAATTTTCCGATCATACATAATAATGTAGTATAACACATTATGAACGCGACGGTTCATAATGGTCCTATCCTAATTACAATTTCCCGACTTGAGTATTGAACCTAGGGTCTCTTAACCACGTTCCGGGCGTCGGGGGCCACGTGATGGCTTCCGGCCACCGTAGACGTGGGCCTGTGGACGGTGAGAGATGGGTAAGCTCGCCGTCCGTCCGTCTTATGTCGACGACAGGCCGTGTCGACGGCGAGTTCGTGTTCCGTGCGCGCCACAAAGAGATGTCAGCAACAAGGAAGGGGCCTGCAAGGGCCGACGCCCGTCGGGGCTTCGGGTTGTTCGCAGGAGATACCGCGGCCTCGACATGAAGGGCTAAGAAGGAACATGGGTGGTTTTTAGTCAGTAGAAGTCTGACACTCCCTTTCGCTCTGCCCAAGAGCGGGAGGGGTTATTTGATGATTTCCCACCCCCAAAAAAAAAGAAAAAAAAAAGGGTCTCTTAACCAACGAAGCCACCACCTAAACACAAGAAAAAATCATATAAATAATGATCTGTCTTTCAAATTCAGTATACGAAGAAGCAAATTTGTTTTTGTATTTTATTTATTCTAACAATATAAAATTACCCTCAACCAAAACTGAAAGTTCAACCACTTACATATCCACAACTATCCACTCAATATTCCTTTAATTTACATCATACATACACTTCTGAAACCCTTATCCTGCCCGATAAACCCTTCGGCCCGTCCAAAAATTGGACGCCACCATTTTCCAAACTCCGGACACCGGAATTCAGTGCGACGCCAACTGATTAATGGTCACTGTACGTTTTAAACCGAATTTAAATAACATTTTTACAGTCCGTGAATTATTTATTGTACCCCATCATGAATAAAATTCGTATAAATATTTCAGACATCATTTCGCGGGGAACTTGGTGAGTGGTTGTTGATATTAATAAAATTCTTGAGAGAATGGATGGATTAATATTTTTAAGTTGTTTTTATTTTTATTTAAGATAAATATTTTGGATAAATATTTTTAAGTTATTTTTATTTAAGCGTCAAACGGGTTCAATAACAAACTAATAATTATAAACGTACAACAGAAGATTCTGTTGTACTTTTATAATTATATAATTATATTGTATATCTATACAGGGTGTAAATTAACCCATCACACAGCCGTCAACCAAGCATTCTGTACATCTAACTAAGTACCCCCATCCAAAAATGTTTGCTGGGAAACGACTTTTTTTCAGTAAGGTTATAACCACCCTGTTTATCTGGCTACATCGAAAACTTCGTCTCTTGCTAAATAAAATTATAGTTTAGTGAAAGCTGTGTCCTTCGCCTTAACACCCTAATACATCACACAATATCTAATTACCATAAGATTCTCGACCAGTCCGTTACGTCCAACGTTTAAAGTTTCAAATTTACAAGCGGAGTCCCCTTTCCGTAGCCCGTACTCTTACGGACTTGTAAGTAATTACCGGTCACAGGCGAATTACTGAGGGTAAGTTGTTTTAACTTCGGTAATTACCCCTTTGGCCGGCCACTGTGGGATGTTTATGGTGTATTTTGATTGGATTCTGTTTTTTGGTTGTTGAAAGATGATTGAAAAGAGTTGTGTGATATAAAAGCTCAGCTTTTTCTCGGCAAAATGTTAAAAGAGATAAATCAAAAATAATTCTAAGAAACCCTTTTTAGTTTCTCAAATAATTGAATAGAAAAAAACATAAAAAATCGAAATCGATCCAGCTATCTTCGAGTAATCGGGGAACATACATAAAAAAAAAAATAAAAAAAAAGGATCCGACGAATTGAGAACCTTCTCCTTTTTGAAGACGGTTAAAAATAAGATCTGCAGGGCTATTGCGTATCTTTTTAAATTGCAAGAGACAGTCAAGTAAAAAGGTTTTATATTTTTTCAAACACTAAATTTATTTAGGCTCTCTCACTCTGCGACAGCTAGATAAACAACGAAAGGTCCCTCATTACTTTATAAATTTTCAAACATAAATTCTTAAACTAGGGTTAAAATCACATTTTATGTCCACAACCCCGCTGTAAATTTATAGTACAAACCACTTAAACTCATTACATTTCACGTGTGTTTATCAAGCAATACCCGAAATAAGTAGAATAAAACCGGGACCCTAAAACCGGACGTATAAATGTCCCTGGAAAATAATTATCCAACTTAAACAATAAAAGGACCCAACTAGCTTGGGGACTAATTTTGTCCTCGGATTGTTTCAAAATCCCCACACTCTGGGGACCTCCAAATATTTTCACCTAATTTTCACTTTTTTCTTAAATCTCTCCAAAAAGGTCGGACCCTCTGGCCGCTCGAACGATTTCTTGGAGCCACAAAAGAAATTGCGTGTCAAAACGTGTTTTGGAAGTTTTATAAACTGATTTGCATTCTTAGAAGATAAAATTAACAAAATCTAAGCACAAAATTGTGAGAAAATGAACGTTTGGCGTTGTCTGACTTTTGTGCCTTTAGAAAGGGCAGACAACCAAGGCTGGAATTTATATTTAGAAATGAAATTTTGGTCCTTATTGACTACCTTTGACCTGAGACCTGTCTCAAAGACTAGTAGCAAACACAGACTGCTGATCTTGTGATCTTGGTGCGATTACATTAGTCAGGCAAATGAATACCTATTGCGATCTTTTTTATATCTTCATCATCATCATCATCAAATCAGCCCGGAATCACCCACTACTTCCCGGTTCTGTGCGTCCTTTATCCAGGTGTTTCCCACGAGTTTGACGATATCGTTAACCCAATGAGCTTTAGAATGGCCCTGGTTTCTTTGGCCTAACCTTGTTCAGGACTCGGTCAAAGCCTTGCTCGATTGGTTATCTCCGCGTGTAGCCAGATGTCTTGCCTAGGTTCATTTGAGGCGCACCGCACCGGTCCCCAATGTTGTAGAGTTATGTCCGAATGCGACGGCGGACTTCAGTCTCAATCGATTATTTTTGAGTAAAGATTTTCTCATTAGCGACTCGAAATGTAGATAAAACCCCCTTTTAGTACCGTCACTATCCCATGGGTTTTGGCACGTTATTTTGGTGACCTGTAATGCTCCACTACCCGACCCCGTGAGGAATATTTGTCTGTTGTATACCTAAACAGCAGTAAATCTTTTAAAGCTACATAGATCCACAAAAGTTACGAACATACCTACGTACAATAAAATATTTCACGACTAAAACAATTGGCTTGGACCCAAAAAGTTCGTTAAAACTATCTCTTTCTAGGGTAATTATTGTGACCCAACTACAATACTTTGAACCTCAGAATTGTATATAGTTTCACGTTTTAATTAAATTAGGGAAATTGTTGCAAGCTCGTCCGCTGAGCACGAGGTTCTGGACTTTCCGCGTCGAGTAAAATGTTGGGTTTCCCATCAGGAATATTCTCGGTAGCAGTCCCGAAGTCTGGATTTATGCCCAGTTGATGAAAATCAAAATCAAAAGTCATTTGTTCAAACTAGGCTGATAATCAGCACTTTTCGAACGTCAAAATTTACTTTACTTATTTACAAGTGACAGTCCCCCAAAACGCCCACCCTTCGACACTTGCTAGTGTTTTTGCTGGAAAGAAGAAATGGCGGAACAAACTCCCCAGCAACACATCTGTCTGTTTGGTTAGAAGAACTGATGGCATTATTACATGGGACGGAAACGTTACTGGCGAAACTTGGGACGGGGATCACAGGTCTTCTTCTTACCGTGCCGATGACATTTTAAATTGAGTTGGTTCAAAACTTGGCGACGAGTTTTTCACTTTCAGTAACCTCCACATCACAGGTGGTGTTATGTTATGTCCGAACCTACAGACCCAGAAAGTCGACATCGCAGGCGAAGATGTTGAGATGAACATGACACCGATAAGCATGAGTGGCGACACTAGTTCAATACAGAGAGTCAATAAACAATACCTTACTTGGGAGATCTAAGCAT
This sequence comes from Diarsia brunnea, assembly GCA_949774965.1. Taxonomy (NCBI): domain Eukaryota; kingdom Metazoa; phylum Arthropoda; class Insecta; order Lepidoptera; family Noctuidae; genus Diarsia; species Diarsia brunnea. Next base: position 4,236,899 of record OX459014.1, on the reverse strand, counting down.
ACCAAAAACTAGCCATTTAAGCCCCTATCATACGGCGTATTTTCTACGGCGCCGACGACGCGCTGATAACGGGCGTATACGCGCTTCAAACGAGATTTGAACGCAACCTTGTAAGCTAAGCACACGGGGCGATCGTGAAACGCGCGTCGTAGGCGCGTACACGCACAGATACAGCAATTCCAAACCGACCCTTTGTACACGCTTTAAACGAGTTTCGAACGTGTTTCACACGCGCGTTTGGTTCTAAAAACGCAAAAATTGGCATCTACGGCACCGACGACGCGCGTTCCTGAAACGCGCGTCTAATATACGCTGTGTGCTAGGGGCCTAACTCGTTCACAACCTGATCAATCATTCCCACTCATTGGCTATCAACTCAAGTGTACCAGATTATGTATTGAGGTGTGCACACACTTTGTATTGGGGCACCATCTTAATATTCCGGTCTCGGGGGTCTAGTAACGAGTTGACCGTTCGCCAAACCGCAAGAAGCGTGCCTCTAGGGAAAAGCACTCGTATCTACTAGGTCTCTTAATCTAACCTAACGTGAAACGTACGGGGTATTAGTCTAGCAGAGCCTCTTTGGTGTAGTGGTCGCAAGTGTGACAGCTGAGCACGAGGTCTTGGGTACGATTCCTGGGTCGTGCGAAATATTCTTGAGTTTTTTCATCAATAATGTTTCAGTAGCAGCTACTAAGTCTGGATTCGTTCCCTATAGATGGCAATAGGCTCGCCCCTATTGCACAGACTTAAACATTATGTGTCATGTGCCCCAACAGTGGGAACACTATAGCTAACTGGCAAAATGTGAGTATACTAATGGGTACACCTCTGCCAAACCCTCCAGGGATTACAGGCGTGATGTTATATGCACATTTATATGTAAAATCAGTAAACTAGTAACTGCTATATAACTTTTATATCAACGGACAAGACTGACACTTCTGATTCTCATCAAAATCCCTCATCATAAGTCAAAACCAGACAAGAAACTAGTTTACCATCTCAGACACTATTAAGGTAAGTGCCCACTACAACACCGGGATCATTACTCAACGTTAATTCTCTAGAGGCGATGGGCGACCGGCCGTATAATAACAGGGCTTCACACCTTGAATGTTTGATAAGGAATAGGGGATCGGACTGAGTCAAAAAAATATGATTCTAATTAGTCCGTCAGTTAGATTATCGAAAAATATTGGATACTTGTTTTTTGTTTTATCAAATTAATAAAATTGACATCATGAGTCGGGGGTTGTGTTGTGACGTCATTTGTAGGTAAAAAATGTACTTACATGTGACGTTTTCGAGAAATTCACGAGTTTTCGAAGCACTGTATCCTTCTGTCTTCATTTTTTGTTTATGTGAAAAAATAAAAAAATATGTGTTCAATATTTTTTGGAAATCTATCTGACGGACTATTTTTTTTGTCCGATCCCCTATTGTGGTAAGATTGGAAAGTGGTACTAGTTTGTCATTACATAACAAAACACGCACTTCTTTTACACACGAGTTTTTCTCACACGAGAAAGATTACATAGCACCATTACATCACGCCTATAATTGCCGCGGATTGGCAGATGTCACATGTCTTCGAAGTTTTTGGTTCTAAAACATGCCGGTTTCCTCACGATATTTTCCTTCACAGTTTTGAGAGCAGCGGTGATGAAATAAATTACACAAAGTAATGTGCATGCTTGGGTTCGAAACCACGACTCACTGTTCGTAAGTCGGGGTCGCAACCACTGGGCCACAACTGCTCACTGAGGTGTACCAGATATTACACCCATATTTTCACAAGTTATGTTTAAATCCCATGTAATAGGAGGCGAGCTTATTGCCATCAACTGGGCACAAATCCAGACTCCGTTGCTGCCACTGAGCCATTCCTAATGGAAAAATCCAATAACACTTTGCCAGATCTGGGATGGTCAGAAGTCGCGCTTGCAACCACTACACCAGTGAAGCATGCAGTTAGTCTGTTATGTTTAAGCGCGCCTTCAAATATACCGCGCGGTGGCAGCGCTGCAGCCGCGCTACCAACCCGCGGCATATATGAAGGCGCCCCTTAAACCCTCATTATAAAGAGCTAGTTTATTGCCATACCGAAAACAATCCAGACTCTGTGTGGGCCCTACTGAAAAATAAAATTAAATATCGATATCATTATGGCCGCGCATTCAAATTCACCAATCATATCATTTCGGTCAATGCAATACAATTTTCATTCAATACTCATTATGGCGATGGCGTAGTTTCAATGCAACTTTGTTTCATTATCTGCTGAATAAGTTTCGAAGAATGCGAGTACAAATAGACCACGGAAACAATTGAATTTACCTCATTAGATTTTCCTCATTATAGTGGAAATGTTTTTGTTTTCACTGTACTCGTATAGACTATTTGGCTAGTTAAATATTTTCAGAACAATGTTGAGTTTTTTGTTTTCACTGTGTGATTTCTTTTGACCCGGATTTATAAATTTAAATTTAAAAGATTCTCCAATGATCCTCCTTTGGACAAAAGGAAAAATAGTCCTATTTTTCCTTTCTCCTCCTGTCAGAATACCAAATAAGACATACGCAAATCGCATTCAAAAAAGAGTTTTTGAATGCGATTTGCGTATGTCTTATTTTTAAGCTAAAGAACAACAATATAATGTGACCATAAGAAATTGAGTTTTTTTGTTGTTGTTTATATTAATTAAAAAAGACAAATAATTAATTTCTTTCTTTGTGTTTATACTGTCAAATTTTATGTGAAATTGGCCCATGTTATTTTGTCTCATATTTTCATTAGCAACATCTAATAGCAAACAAAAGTAACAAAACATTCGATTCCAATTATTGTTAAGGCTCACCTAAAAAAACATATTGTTAAGGCTATACATAATTACCCGAAGTATATGCATAGGCATATATGTTACTGCCAAAATCCGGTTATTACCGCTTATAACAGTTCAATATCACGTCTCAGGGGGCTGATAACGATTTGAGTCGGAGCCAAACCGATGTCGAGTCGGTCGGCCAATCGCTAAGTGAATATGGTTAAAAAATGAGAAACCGAAGTGTGAACTCGAATAACATTGTCGTTGTTTTCGGTGTTTGACTGTTAAATGGAGTTGAAAGGGGAAATTGGGGTTGTTGGGACTTTCTGTAACTAAATTGGGTAACATTTTTGAGAGATCAGATAGACTATTAGAAACTATGTCTGCGACGCAACGGTTACAGAAGAAGTTTGAAAAACTCATTTTTCTAATTTATGCTTGCATTTCGGGTAACCCAATACATACTGAGCTTCCTGCGTAACTCGTAAAGCACGTTAAGACGTTGGTCCCGGCTGCCATCTGCCGAACATTTTCTCAACTATGTTGGGCAACATGGAGTGACTTCCTCCATAACCCAGTTAGTACTGGGTAGTACGATCACCCTTGGTAAGACTGGTTGACAGATTTTCAGGGCTGACTGTCCGTAACGTCTATCGAAGATCTGCAAATGACAGCCGGGACCAGCGGCTTAATATTCTTTCCGATGACCGAACTCGGTATGTGATGGGTGGCCACCCATCCACAGACGAACCTAGGTCAACGCGGTTTAAACTGAAGATCAACCCGACAGCTGTTATAACTTAGCCATGGTACCATTGACTTATATATTACTGCGTAAGGACTGGGCGGACAGCATGTTAAAATGACGCCTCGAACGTGGTCCTAAAACGGTCTTTCCTAAGCCGAAGTGAACTAGTCCACGATCGGCTCTCTTCGGGGGCGGTCGTAAATTTTATTAAAAGCTTTATTTATGTTCTTTATACCTCGAAAATGCCACGCCACTTATACAAGGTTACGTTAACGAGCAGACTACACTGATTCTCTGTATGGCGAACGCGTCGAGCAAATGTTCGGACGACCGTATCTTTAGTTTTTATATCAATGCATGGTACCTTAGATAAAATATACTTTATTTTCATTCACGGCAGCATTGAACAATGTCAAAACCATATTTAATCTGAATCTAGTCTACAGAAGACGTCCGTCCGTTTACCAATTAGTTATGTAAATCTAAACTGTTCATTGTTAAGCAAACAAAGAATCGTGTACAATCAAAGTAATTAAATTAAAATTTAAAGCGTGTTTTCTTAAAGCTCTTTTAAATCACGGAAGCAAGGTCAGATGGGAATAAATAAATAAAATTGTCACGTTTTTTGTGTATTTTTGTCACGAGACTTGTATTTCGAGAAGAAAATTTTGAGGAAAGAGACAATTTTAAGGTATTTTTGGAATTCCGTATCTCAGTCAGCAAAAACAGAATTACAGGATCAATTTGATGTCCGTCTGCTAATAGCTAAAATTAAAATAAAATGAAATACTTGGGCCTTAGGCCGGTTTTTTTTTAAGAAAATCTGTCTATTTTTGTACAAAATAAAGTCGTTTAAAAACGTTATGTCCTCTGAAGTAGTGAGAGACATTTGATTAATAAGACCTACCTATATTTCCCCCAAAACCAAGAACTGAAGAGAGCCTTTATTTACTTAAAAATGAATCAACACTTTCACACCCAGTTGAAAAACATAATCGGCCCAATCTAGATCTATTGTTCACCAAAAATTCACAAAAAAATCTAACACAATACACATCAATTGCCATTCTTCACTCAATTTAGTATATTGTGGAACACAAAAAAGCAGATTCATATGTTTTGTCCAATCGGAAACCGTATTTTTAACAACAGTTGATGCAAAATTCGAAAATTGACGGTAGAATAAACAAATTAAACGGCAGGACACGAGTAACGTTGCATTTTAAAAACAAAGGAATTTTGTGAGCTGCCATTAAAATGTGAATTGATATAAATGTTTTGTATAAAGCTCATACATTTAAAACAATGACGAAATATCTCCTTTCAACTATTTGTTTGCATTTTGAAACTGGTTATAACGTTACATCATAATATATATCATGAAATAGGGTTAGGTTGAACCGAGGTCGCTTTTGCCAGTTATTTTTAAGTCTCATGTAGGTAAAGGCTGGAATACACATACTACGTTGTAGCACAAAATCATGCTACTTTCGAGCAGCAGACTGCTGTTACTTAGTAGCATACAAGTAGCACGTGTACACGAAAAGAGCATGTTTGTGAATAAGCATGCTACCTAATCGCGAGCCGGTCTATTTTTCGGTCTATTTTCCATGTTGCTGACATCTTTTTAAGGTGCGCGTGGAACACGAACGCGCCGTCGACACGGCCTGTCGTCGTCAGAAGACGGACGGACGGCGAGCTAGCCCATTACTCACCATCCACAGGCCCGCGTCTACGGTGGCCGGAGGTGCTACTGCCCAGAGCGGGAGGAGTCATTTGATGATTCCCAACCCCAAAAAAAAAAAGCCCTGATAATGTCCAGGTCAAATTAGCATGTTTTACAATCAAACAAAAAACACTATGGCACAAAACATAACCAACACTTATTATCACGCCAGTAATAACTGAAAAGCTATAAAGGATCAGCCAATCGTAGATAAGTTGCCACCTCCGGGTATAATACGGCGTGAATGGTGTACCATTAGCCTGAGTGTCATTCAGTCTCCAGGGGGACTCATGTTGCAGGCTTATACATCGGTGTTTGCTATCTTACCTACCTAGTATTGTGTAAAACATAGGTATATACATAGATGAGCATTTATTTTTGTAATTCTGAGCAATTTGTCTAAAATGTTGTTGTTGTATTGTGACTTTCTGTGGTTTCTGCCTACCCCCATGGTAAAAAGACGTGAGTTTATGTATGTATGTCAAAGTAACTACTTTTTTGCAAGTAAGACTACAGCAGTGGTTAACAGGTAACGTAAATAAGTACATAGAATGATTTAAAATTAAATAAAATACTGGTTTCACACACTCGTATTATATTTTCATCATGATTTGCTTAGCCTTTTCCCAACTATGTGGGGGTTGGATTCGAGTGTATCGGATGCTGCTGAATATCAGTATTTTACAAGGAGCGGATGCATATCTGACAAACACAGTTAGTACTGTATAATACGATGCGCCTTGGTAAAACTGGTTGTCAGATTACCAGGCCACGGACTACCCGTAACTTGACAGTAGTTACGGGTAGTCCGTGGCCTGGTAATCCAACAAATGGTAGCCGGAATCAACGGTTTAACGTGCTTTTCGAGGCACGGAGGATACTCGGTATGTAATGCCACATTCATGGACCAACTTAAGCAAGCATGGCTTAACCTAAAGATACCTACATCATAATTATATTATAATATTTTCATAATTTTAAGAATTTATTTATTCAAGAGTAGCGGTGGCCCAGTGGTCGTGATCACTGGGCCACCGCTCCACCCCGACTTACGAACAGCAAGTCGTGGGTTTGAACACAAGCAGGCGCATTATTTTGTATAATCTATACTAATATTATAAAGCTGAAGAGTTTGTTTGTTTGTTTGTTTGTTTGAACAGGGTAAACTCTGGAACTACTGGTTGGAATTGAAAAATTCTTTTAGTGTTGGATAGTCCATTTATCGAGGAAGGCTTTAGGCTATATAACATCACGCTACGATCAATAGGAGCGGAGCATAAATGAAAAATGTTGCAAAAACGGGAAAAGATATTCCTTTTTGAGAGCTTCCGTTGCGTGCGCTGCGAAAACAGTTTAAGTAACGTAAATACCATGTATGAAGGAATTGTTCCCCTTTAAAAGTTATAAAAAAAAGTCCGCGATAGCATATGTTTATCTTTTAAGATTGACTCACTGTAACCATTTTTTAATAATTAAATGTTAGGTTAAAAATAATGGTATTTTGCGAAGCTTATTTAACCCATATGGTATTAATCTATATCTATATAAATGTGTTTGTTAGCACAGAAATTTAATATAAAATATTTGTGCCTTTTACTCTATACAGTTTAAACAAATATCTTAGAAGATATCGCAATGTAAAAATATACGGGCGACAAAATAATTAGCGAGTGGCAGTCATTCGGTCCGGTGCGGTAGGTGCGTGGGGATTCTGGCCTCTGGGGGCTCCGGAGAAATTCAAAATATTTACTGCACCATAATGTTTACAAGTACAAGGTGTTACTGTATATTAAACAGTAAGAGATAAATATAGTAAATGTCACTTTAATAATATAATCGAAGCCAATCTAAACTAATAGGTATTATAAAGAGGAAAGGTAAGATTTTTTGTTTGTTACGAGTACGATTTAACTCAATTTAATATGTTGGATAGTTGAATTATCGAGAAAGGTTATAAGCAATATTATGTGACGCAGACGAAGTTGTGTGGGTCAGCTAGTTTTGTATAATTTAGGTATTTCATCACCACTGCTCTCAAAAACGACGAAGGAAAATATCATAGAACCGAAAAGAAAAGAAATTCTAAGACTTATGACATCTACCAATCCGTACTGGGCCCGCATGATAGACTAAAGTCCACTCCCTCTCAAAGAGAGGAGGCCTGTGTCCCAGCAGTGGGAACATTTATAGGCTGGTGGTAATTTGTCTATTGATGTTACTGATTGTGCAAATGTGCACTACTAACATGTGCATAAATTGCAGCAGGCAAGACTGATGTGGATGCGGCCAATGACCTGAGAAGATACCGATTGCAATAAATCTTGATTTGATGATAAATGTTCCTACGTCATTAGTCAATTAATCAATAAATAGACATTACTGCAGTTATAGATTATTTAGTATTGAGTGTTTGGTATACATTAATTATTATATATTATGTAAAAAAGAGTTATTGTTCGAATAGAGGCTGGAGTACGTATAAACGTGAGATAAATACGTTGAATTTTAATCGAAATTACTGTATCGTATAGCACTTTAGTTCAATTGTTTCCAAAAAGCACAATCAGTATCATTCATGTATGAATAAATTTTGAAAATTATAAAAATACGTGACACCAGTATTGAAAACGCTTATATTTTATTTTAAAATCGATGTTCATCTTTACGTTACGTTTTAAATTTGACAAGATTAGGCAGTATTTGTCTTCTTAACCTGTCGAACGTTCTTAACGTGTGAACTCAATGAGACCGGTCAGACTAGAATGTACTTACATGTGAAAAGTGTTTTTGGTTTTCCTATAATGAAAACTTGCGACCCACGGATACCCCTCAAGTTAAAGGGGAAAATATACAAGTCCGTGATTAGACCTGTCGTACTGTATGGATCAGAGTGCTGGGCTTTGAAAAAGATGGATGAAAAACGATTGCATGTAGCGGAGATGAGAATGTTGAGATGGATGTGCGGAGTGACAAGAATGGATAAAGTAAGGAATGAGTATATTAAAGGAAGTTTGAAAGTGGCACCTGTTACAGAAAAATTTAAAGGAAGTCGTTTATCTTGGTATGGTCATGTGACTAAAACGTGATGGATATAAATATTGATGGATGGAGAGGGAGAGGAACGCCAAAGAAAAGATGGATGGATTGTGGGAGGAATGATATGAATGAGAAAGGAATAAATGCCACCTTGACGTGTAACAGGGAAGAATGGAGGAAGAAAACGTGTTGCGCCGACCCCAAATAGAATGGGGTAAGGGCAGAAAGATGATATAATGAAAGTCTTAGCAGTACAGTGAAATTCTATCAGTGTAATGTTGGACAGAAAAGTCAAAAATATTAAGGTTACTGACAAGAGCTACCAAAAACGCACACTCTGACTCTTTTGTACCATTTTAAAAACTTGCCACTGGACGATCGTTGCTCTCAAAAAGGTGAAAGAAATCATCGTGAGGAAGCCGGCATATTTAACCAAAATATCGAAGACATGACATTTACCGACCAGTATTGAGCCCACGTGGTGGATTATAGATAATTCTCTCTCTTGAGAGAAGGCCTGTGTCCCAGTAACAGGGATGTTTACTGACTAAATAAAATATGATTCTAATTAGTCCGTCTGTTGAATTATCGAAAAATATTGAATACGTATTTTTAGTTTTACCAAATCAATAAAAATTTACGAAGATAAAACGCGTCAAAGATTTGAGTCAGTCGTGATGTCACTCACCAGTAAAAAATGTCATACTAATGTCTTAAAATATGACGTCACATGAGTTTTCAAAGCACTGTATCGTCTTTTTTGTTTGTTTACGTGAAAAAAAAAATACGTGTCCAATATTTTTTGGAAATCTATCTTACGGACTAATTAGATTTTTTTAGTTAACTACCCTATTGGAACATTATACGCTGAGTATGCTTTTGCTTAGGTATTATGCTTATGCACCTAGTCCATGGTTATAAAATAAAGGTGGGTAATTCTGTCCATACCTACACACCTATACATATCTTTCATGATGCTCTGTTATTCCAGCCAATCCATGTCTCAGTTTCTACCCTGCAGTTTCCCTATATGAAAACGATGTGAGTTTCTGTACATTTATGTAAAGTTTAATGACCTGCGAGGTTAAGTTTTTAATACCAGTCTCGCAGTAATATCCGGCTTTAGTGAAATGGTGACCATTCTTTTCACATGATGCAACTCCACGCTTCGCAGAGCGCATTAAATCGTTGCGATAACCGATTTATCCGTCTGTAAACAGTCATTTTTACTTAAATTTTAAATATTATTTAATTTTAATAAATTAAAACGAATGTCATCTACATGAGCTTGAAAGCACTCGCGCTTAACGATTGTGTATCGTAATTAATTAAATAGTTATGTTGACGTGAGTTTTACACCGGTTTTAATTGGGAATTAAAATTATTTAAATTCCTTTTGTAGGCATGCATGGATTAAATAGGTATTTCATTTAAATTTAATTTTTGTATCTAGGTATATAACTCGATTACTTCACATCTCTATCAATAATTAGTCTATCGCTAAACGTTATTTAATCATCGCTCTATTCTTGTCAATCGTTTGATAAGACAATTTTAGAGCAAGAAGTTTTTTTATTCAAAAACATTTTTTATGACATAATTTTACTTTAAATATCTTCAAGACCCACCCTGTACTATTCAATGTTTCCAACAGCGTAATGTTTGGAGTGCATTGCATTTTGTCCTACATTAACAATGATCTTATTTTAGCCATGGCCTCCGTTAGTCCTACCTCTCACAGACAGAATCCCCGTGTCTCAGCAGAGAAGAATATTATAGGGTGATTATGCTGAACCCACATCTCCACGGCTAAATAAAAAGTTTACTGTTTACGCACGTAGATTTATAAAAGCCCTATACAAGTCACTTTACCTTTTACTACAGGCCACTAAAAAACTTCCCTACCCATAAATTTTGCCCTACGCCAGCTAAACAAAAATAAAAAGTAAACCATTTAAAAACAGATACACTAAAATAAAACCGACATAAACGGAAATATCATCGTAAAATAAATCTTGGACATACTCAAAAAGATTACATCGCGCACCTATCATATTTCAGGGTAGGCTGTAAACGCGGTACGGAGTCGTCTTAAAGCGTTCATGGGCTATATTCATCCGAGGCTTTTATCTAGATTGCTTTGCTGGACTCCAATTACTCCTAATTTTATAGTGAATAATTGAAGAGTCGTGCGGGGTGAATTCGTTCTTATGTCTTAGAGAGAAAAGGAGATAAATGTGTATTTTTACACGAAGTTACGTTGTAAACTAATTTGTGCTTTACTTAGTTGAGCTTTTAGTAAGGTTTTATAGCACCGAGTGTCGTTTTAAACAAGTTTAAGACTTTTTGTTGATATTTCAATACATTGGAATAGTAATAAAACATTTTAACTAATGAATGGATAAATGGAAACTAATGAATGTTACTGGTCCATGAAAGAGTATTTTAAGGGCACCTTGCCCATGTCTCTGAAGCGAAAGCTAATGGACATGTGTATTCTCCCCATCTTGACCTACGGTGCACAGACTTGGTCTTTGACTAACATCCAAAAGTCCAAACTCAAGATTTGCCAACATGCTATGGAGCGCAGTATCTTACGTGTCTTAACCGATCGGGTTCGAAACACTACACTGCGCTCCAAAACGCAAATTGTTGACGTGGCTCAAAAGGCTGCCACACTTAAATGGGACTGGGCAGGACATGTCTGTCGCATGCCGAACGAGGTGTGGGCCCGTAAAGCTCAGGATTGGTGCCTTGAAACAGTTACATGAGGTCGTGGCAGACCACGAAGGAGATGGCGGGACGAACTGGATGTCTTCCTTGAGAATTGGAGAGACGTTGCACAGAATCGTGACCGTTGGAAAGAATGGAGGGAGGCCTTTGCTCAGCAGTGGGACAATATGTAGTGTCTGTGAGTGGAACAGAAGGAAGCATTATGTCATCTCTAGCGCACGTGCGGTCGTAAAGCAGCCAGTCAGCTGTGAGCGGCGGTAGTGAGTGGGCACGCGCGTCTAAGAGCCGACAATATAGAGGGATATACAACTTTTTTGCTAACTAACTAATGAATGCGAAATTATCCCTTATCCATCCGTCGAATTCTTACTTGGACTCGTTTGGCAAAATCGTTGTCCTCGTTTTGAACATAGGTTATGTTCCCGTGGGTTATTATTTATCAAAAGCTAGTTTAGTTTGGTATCTAACACTTTTTCAGATAGTAAAGTTTAACTGCCACACTCAGAGAGCTTTAATGATTACTTGGACCATCACTTACTGCGGTACTCAGATATATTTAATGATTACTTAAGCCGTTAGTAAAGATTTGACATCCTTTTGTATGACAAAACTGTCAAAACCTTTACCAAATGATGGCCTAAGTAATCATTAAATCTCTCTGAGTGCGGCAGTTAGTAAAGGTTTGACATACTTTTGTATGACATAACTGTCAAAACCTTTACTTAGTGATGGCCTAAGTAATCATTAAAGCTCTCTGAGTGCGGCAGTTAGTCTTGTGTTTATACGTGTAAACACTAGACTACTATGCTAGCTATCGAAAACTGTTTCAAACAAACTCATAATTCAATATTTGTGGCGAATTAAAAACTCTTATGAAAAAGTAGGCAGAAAGCGTTTTAGTACAAAAAATGCCCCTCGTTCCATCAACAGAAGTCGACGGACATTTCAGTCACTTGTGTACAGACGGAATTTTCAAACCTTATTTATATTTTAATGTCAACAAGCACTTTAATCGCTTAACCAGCTTGTTAGCGAATTAATGTCGGGGTCTGTTTACTGAGAAAACATGACGAGGTTGTCGTCTGCTGTTTGAATATAATATAGGTTTGAGTTAAAGGTTCGGTCGAACCGGTTCGGACAAGTTGCGGATGTCTGTTGGTCCGGAGATAGACAGAGACACCTCCATTGAAATACTTAAACTATTTTCATACCGGTACGGAAAAATTGCGGACATCTGTAGTTCCAGACGTAGACACCGCCCGTAGAAATATACAGATTCAGTCATACCTGTACGAAAAGATTGCAAACATTTGTGGCTCCGGACATGGACACCTAAATAGAATTTTTTAAAGTAAAGTTCCTTCAAATAAGTTCGGGAAGAGTATCGAATATTAGTGGTTCCGGACATGGTCACATGTAATAGGGGGCGAGTCTATTGCCATCAACCAGACCAAAGCCAGACTCCATTACTTCTACTGAGTTAAGCTCAATAACATAAGTCCGGCCCGGGAATCGAACCCGAATACGCGAATACTTTACTCAAATAAGTCCTCAAAGACAGTGTGTGGTCGTACGCCTTTACAAACTTGAGAGCTATGTCGTCATATTGCTGAATATTGGCATCCCCATTACTGTTACCGGTCATTGGAATGCCTTAGGCGAAGCTTAGGTTCGTAAGGTAGGCCTTCGGGACATTGATAGTACAGTCAACAGCAAAAGTAGATGATCAAAATCAGAAATTCAATACTAATGAACGGAGTTCGCGCCAGAACTGTGTGGCGTCGAAGTGATTCAAAAGTATGTGATTGTAAATTATACCAACCATTTACTACTAGTGCCATAAAAGTTATCACAAAAGTTATAAACTCAATACGTATCAGAACTAAGAAGTGAAAAAAAAATCAAAACTAGTGAACAGTGTTAAATTCAAAAATTAAATGTTGAAACTGAGACCACGTAATCATGAGGCAAATAATTCATCCATACTTATTTTTTAATTATCCCAGTTATTTAATTTGTTATGTTTTACGGAAAAACAGCTGAATTGGACAGTTCGATCACAAATATTAACTATCTACTAAATAATGTGGGAACTATTGATATTACTCAGGACAAATCACACCTGTAATTTCTGGAGAATTAAACAGGAGGTTATGCTGTGGGAGCGAACCCATTGCCATGATCCGGGCCATCAAATCATGAGTTCCTGATGAAAAATACCCGCTCTTGGGCAGAGCGGAAGGGAGTGTCAGACTTCTACTGACTAAAAACCACCCATGTTCCTTCTTAGCCCTTGTGCCGAGGCCACGGTATCTCTATCGAACAACCCGCAGCCCCGACGGGCGTCGGCCCTTGAGGGCCCCTTCCATGTTCCTGACAAGTCTTTGAGGCGCGCGTGGAACACGAACGCGCCGTACCCCAATAACACTTCACTTGGCAATGGGCACAAACACAAGACTAGCTAGCCTAATCAAGATAAAGCTAGCTCTGTCTCATCTTGATCTAGATCAACTAGACAAGATAATTATGTAATGTGACACTTTTAGCTCACCAAAGTTTCTCCAAAAATATGAATATCTATAATGTCTACTGGATCCTTATTTGTGGTACCTAATACTAATGTTAAGAACAGGATAGATTTAAAAGCAAAGAAACTAAAAGATCAGCTTTTCGTTTATTGTCGCAGCACATATTTTTACAGAATGACTTTTTTTTGTAAAAACAAAACATAAATTGACAAGCAAAAAAAATAAATGCAAATTTATCAAAAGAGTTTGGTAGCTGGTCGCCAACAACTAAGTTGGGTTAATACATAGAGAACAAACGACTCTCGATATAAAGGCACAGGCTCACGCTATGCGCAGGCTAACCTGTAAGGTACACCTCCTGACAGGTTTGCCTGTACAGGGAGACTCGTCAGGTAAGCGTGTATATTCAGCAGACAGATAAATAGTTAGCAATTCACATCACCACAACCGAAAAAACTTCACACAACCTTCAATCAAGACAGTAGATGTCTTGATTTACACAAACACGAAACATTTACACAAATAAGAAACCAAACATATTTAAAAGCAATGAAATAGCTATTTATCACCGAATAATCTCCCCCTCCCCCTACAGCGTCGTATTTAAATAATATAGAGGAATGAAACACGTAGCTAATACCGTGGGGACATATCCATCTTCTAGGAAGCATTAGTCGTCGACGTGTCAACCGAACATCAATCATTGAACCAACGAAAATATTTCGAGGAAACATAAGGTGAGAAAAGAAGTCTAGTGGTAGGGATTTTTGGTGGGTTCCGTGTATGTGAATCAGTAACGCACCACTTGGTAACTAAAAGGCTTAGAATCATGAGTAGGGTATTTTACTAAAAAAAAATAATTAGTCCGTCTGTTAGATTATCGAAAAATATTGGATACGTCTTTTTTATTTTATCAAATTAATAAAAATTTACGAAAATAAAACGTGTCAAAGATCATGAGTGGGCTTGTGACGTCACTTTCTGGGTAAAAAACGTCTGAATCTGTGACGTCACACGACTTGACACGACTTTTCGAAGCACTGTATCGTCTTCGTCTTTTGTTTACGTGAAAAAAGAAAAAAGATGTGTCCATTACTTTTTGGAAATCTATCTCACGGATTTAGATTTTTTTGGGTGAAATACCCTATCTATTATGCATAGCTGATATTGATAGTGCACCCACATTTTACGAAAGTTATGTTCAAGTCCGTTGTAATAGAAGCGAGTCTATTGCCAGCAACCGGGCACAAATTCAGAATCCGTGACTGCTACTAAAACAAACTGTTCCTGATGGAAAAACACCCAATGCCTGATGGTTTTCAATCAGGCATTGGGTGTATATATTATGTCACTATCCATGAACACATCGGGCTTAAAGTTCGTCATTATGACTGATGGCCAATCCAGTCAGGTATACAGCTTGTTAAGCTGTGTTCTCGAGTTTTCCGGGAAACACAAAATAAACTATTCTTTGCAAATTAAGAAAATCCTCTTTGCTGCTGGATTTAAATAATTTCTCGAATTAGTTTATTGTTTCACTGTCGTACACCATGCTTTATTAAAGTGCTCTCGTTATGTGTATTATATGGATATACCAACGGCGAAGCACAGCATAACAGTTTGCCAACGTCATCGTCTATAGATGGGCTGTCAGATCGGAAATTGACAAATACCTACTTCACTATCACTACATATTATAAAACAAAGACCTCCACCGCGTTTGTCTGTCTGTTCGTGATTAACTCAAAAACTACTACAACGATTTTCATGCTGTTTTCACCAATGAATAGAGTGGTTCTTGAGGAAGATTTTAATATATAATTTGACCGACATCCACGCGGGTGAAGACGCGGGTATCAGCTAGTTATATTATAAGTCAGTCCGGTGTCCAGATCAACGTCCGCAATTTATTTGTGCTCTTTACACCAAACCTTAAGAATGATGCTTTTAGCTTAAAATTATTCAATCACTCGATATGCGTTAGTATCCCTATATCCTTTGCTATAACTAGGGGCACGGCAGTGTCCCCGCCAAACTAGTTCTTTACTATTCATACAACAGTCAGTTCAAACGTTCATAACAGAAACCAATAAAAAAAAAACAACAACTAAATACCAACGGAACCCCAACAAATCCAGCAGTACCGTGTTCCGTAGCGAGATGACAGATAGAATAGGTAATTTGTCGCCCGCAGATGTCGACGGGATATCCATTTACCGAGCGATATCGGCGAACAACCATGAGATCTTTAAACGATATGAATTCAGTCGTTGTCGGTGTTCAAACGTACTCGTTTAATGGGTATTTTTCTTCTTTGATTTGTATTAATGAGGCGTGTAAAAGCTTTTAGAGAATGTTTAATGGATGTTTGGTATGTGAGTTATGTTACACAGAAATGGCTGTAATTATTTGTGTAATTTCGATGGATTTATGAACTTAAATTGCCGTTGTGCTCAGGTTATTTTACTATGGAATTGCAACATACTTGCGATAGGTTATTATTTAGCAAGTATAGCAAATCAGATTCACAGTTAGTTATTTCTGAACGGTGTAGTTCGCCATAGAATATCCAGAAAATGTCCGCGTTGCCTTATAAAGCCAAAATCGGTAATAAGAATTAAAAATGCATTAATTATTTTAATTAAATAGTGTACAGGGCCAGAGGGTTTTATTTTTAATCCTGCTCTGTCTCCACTCCCGGGCACACACCTCCATCTACTCATTCCATTTCTTGCGAACCCGGTAGTCCTCCTTTCGGTTCAGACGAAATCTGTTCAGTTCATCGTGACATCTTCTTTGTGGCCCTTTGCGACCGCGCCTCCCTGTGTTAGGGCACCAGTTTCCTTTTATTTTGACCCACAGTTTGTTCAGCCTGCGACATAATTATGTCCTGACCAGCCCCGTTTCAGTTAATATTTGAGGCAAAAAAAATATATAATCATACTTTTTGAGCTTTATGTAACAAAAGTAGGTTACTGACAGTTGTAACGAGCTAATTATAATAATAGTACCTACTAAGTTTCACTTATTACGTTATAAGCACTTTGATGTTAGACTTCTCAGTCAAATATATTTGATACATACTAGAAAAAGAACGTGACGCTTTGCAAATTACAGTCAATCTCTCCTTAGCAGACTATAAAGTGACTCGAATTTAAACTTAAAATACTTCACCTTAATGTCACCTTGTTCTTGTAACATCAGTAACACGATAATATATAAACTGTGATTATGTTTAAATTAATTTGAAGTAATTGCTACGTGTTTAGTTAACAACCGCAAAATCACTCGAAAATTCCACGAAATCTAAAGGTGAAGTGAGTAAAAGAGCCTCACATGGGCCGCGTAGGCGTAGGTCAACCAAGGTTGACTTAATATCTAGCCTTGGTTGCCTTACTGCTATCTGGATCTAGATTCTAAGAAAAGGCTACAATTATTCTAATATTTGGACAGGTCATGGTTGGTGGCTAAAGGCTCGCTCCCTATTGCATGGAAATAGAGGCGTTATGTTATGTATTTGAACAATTACAGGAATATATTAGTAATAGCCACGGAGACTGGATTTGTGGCTCACCCCTACTAAACGGGACTTGAACATTGCAATTGTGTATTTACTATTAGGTACACCTCTGTTTAACCTTTCAGGGATTACAAGCGTGTATTTTCTAAACTAATATGACAAAGGAATGGATTTATAAATTTGTAAACGTTTCTAGAATGTTATCTCTCTGAAAATAGTGATTTTTATTATTTATTTATTTATATAAGGTTCACCAACAGTTGTTACAGATATTTTAAACGTAGGAACATATATATAATTGTGTCTTAAATCTAACTGCACAACCAATTACAGGCAAATGCCACATGCACAATGCTCTTTGTAATTATATATTTATTTTAAAGACTTAATATTATTACTAACACTAGTCTTGTAATTATAGAATTGAAAAAAACAAAACCCACGACCAACTAAGAATTAAAAAGAACAAAAACTCTCACCATCATCATCATCATCAGCCTATAATGTTCCCACTGCAGAGTCTCAGGTCTCCTCTCTAGGAGAGGGATGGGCATATAATCCACCACGCAGACCCAGTGTGGTTTGGTATATGTCACATGTCTTCAAATTTTTTGGTTCTAAGACATGCCGATTTCGTCTCGATGGTTTCCTTCACCGTTTTGAGAACAGCGGTGATGAAATAAATTACACAAAGTAATGTGCCTGTCTAAGTTTGAACCTACGACTTACTGTTCGTAAGTCAGGGGCTGGGGGTCCCGTCGGGGCTGGGGGTCCCGTCGAGGCTGGGGGTCCCGTCGGGGCTGGGGGTCCCGTCGGGGCTGGTGGTCCCGTCGGGGCTGTGGGTCGTGGCTGCGGGTTGTTCCAAAGGGATACCCGCAGTATCCCTTTGAAACAACCTTGACACAAAGGGCTAAGAAGGAACATGGGTGGTTTTTAGTCTGTAGAAGTCTGACACCCTACCGCTCTATCCAGAGAGGAAAGAGTCATTGGATGATTTCCCACCCTCCAAAAAAAAAATGGGTCACCACTACTGCTTTGTCAAAACTCTACTAGTCTTTAAAATAAAATAAGGTGACTTGACTTGTAAACAAGTAACACAATCTAAACAAACGTATGACAATTAATTTGGTCCACAATTCATTCCCCCACCGCAGCGACATCAGTTTAATGAATCACCCCTGTGACGGGTTGTTGTGCTTCTAATGGCAATTTTAGATTCGGGATTTAATCTGAGATAGTTATTATTGCAATGCAATTTGATTGAAATTTGGTTGGACTAACATTTGTTTTAGGATTGTTTTTGTTATTTTTGGAGATTAAAAAGCACCAGTTATTATTATGATGGCCTAGACGAAATTGTACCAAGTTTGAAATATCGAGGTATTATTACTTGACAAGCAACGTCACCTTATACTATAAACTACCAAAAAGTTTGTGTCAGCCCTTATTAAAATCCTTGTAATACGAAACTATTTGAAAGTAATTGTCACTTGTCCAGAGGGTCCAAAGCTCACCACAGTTAAACTATACAAGCATGCATGAACATGTGTATAAGAAAACTGTACAGTTATCCTTGGAATTGAACTTCAGTTTTGCATGCACTTTTAATAATGTCATACATAACCTTGCGTGTATGTACCTATCTATGTAGTTACTTTTAGAACTTCAAACCCCACATATATGTAAAAGTGTTAATATTAGTAGAGTGCAAAAAGAGAAAAATGTTTGGATTCAGACTTTGTTACTTCGACACATAAATTTAAAAACAACTGCGGCACAGATGCTTTCGTCGTGTCATCATCTTCAAGTGTTTTTAATCCTGACGACCAGATATTTGCCCTTTTCACACAAAGCTTAATTTCGGTCACAACGCAATCCAAAAACGTCAAAGAGAGACAAAAAATATTTACAATGTGGACCGCACAGAATAAATTATCCTCCAATCATTTAGCTTACACATTTTCGCAAACAAACCGAAAACAAGTTATAAGGGTACATTAATCCAGTATTATCCGAAACATTATGTAAATTAGGAGTATGTTTTACCGGCGAACAACCAAAATATTAAGCCGGAAGTGAACGATGTAATGTTACTAAAATATTAATTAAACGACAATTATAAATGGGACGCCGTTTGTTGGTTCTTGTTAGCTGTCACGTGTGGCGTGGACTAACATTTATTTTTATGGAATATTTTAAAAATATAATACATAATCATAAATGGGATCGGTCTTGACCTAAATCTTGCCTCGTGAATAGATGGGAACTATTTTAGAACAACGAACCTAGAAGTTTATTTTCACTGTATCTTATCTGACAAACTAACACCTGACAAATTGTCTATCGGTTTAAGTGAGATTCCTAGAGCCTAGCTGTACGACAAGCCCAAAAGGTAAGCAGACTGTATGAAACTCTATGAAAAGTAGTGGGTTATAAGGGCAAGCCAAGTTACTTAATATTATAAATGCGATAGTAACTCTGTATGTCTGTCTTCCTGTCACGCTTTCACTGCAAACCTACTTAACCGATTTCAATGAAATTTGGTGCACATGTAGTTTAGAGCCTGGGAAAGGGCATAGGTGATTTGAATGCGAAAAAAATGTTGTAAGGGGTTGAAAGGAGGGAATGAAAAGATTACTTTTGGTCGCGACAACTGACATCTACGCAGACAAAACCGCGGGCATCAGCTAGTAGATTATAAGGGCAAGCCGACTTTGTAGGCATGTTTGAAAGTACCTCTATTATGGGCTCCAGACATCGAACTCAGATATCTCCTGCAGGAGCATTCGGTCAGTCCGGTACCTACACACAAAATGCAGACACCTCTGTACAAATACTACTCCGTACCCCACAGTGTCCGAAGTCCATACGAGATCCATATCAGTTCAGCAGATCCTTCTTTGCGGGTTGAGAGAAACAGTAATCAAATCTGTGAAGCCAAATAAAACATTGCTACGTATATTTTTCTGTAGTGTAGCTTTGCAGGCACAAAATTCACCATGCACAAACACTCAAATAGAAAACAACAATCTCTGGTTTCATACAAAAATTAATTCATACATTTTCACCCGATTTTCCTGGAACAGGGATTGTACTTTGTTCCTTCTCTCGTTTTTTTTCTGTAGCCAGTGTTTTACAAGAATCTTCGTAATAAAATAACTAAAAATAAAGTATTTGTTACTTTTTGGTTGCAAACACAGCAGACAACATATTTCTCCGAAGCAGATGGGAGCTGGAATTTTTAGTTAGGTAATAGTTTTAGTTTTAAAATTATGTATTATATTTTTTATGTTTATTTTGACAGTTTCGTCCTTCTAGTGGTGGCCAGAACTACGACTAGCGCGATTACTGCGAATGAGGTCCAGGTTTGTATTCTCGGGTCGGGCAAATTGTTATTGGGTTTTATCTTCTGGAATTTCCCCGTAGCGGTCACGAAATCTGGATGTATGCCTGGTTGATGACAATAAAATAAAAAAAAATCTAAATCAAAAGTCTAGTATTCAAACTAGGCTGATAATCAGCACTTTCGAACGTCAAAATTGACTTTACTTATTTACAAGAGACAGTCCCCCAAAACGCCCACCCTTCGACACTTCCTAGTGTTTTAGCTGGAAAGAAGAAGTGGCGGATCAAACTCCCCAGCAACACATCTGCCTGTTAGGCGTCCCAATAGGAGTATTGGGACTTAACTGGCAAAATGTGGCACTACTAAATATTACCTAATATATTTAGTAATAATCCTCGAACGGTTAGGCAGAGGCCTAACCGAGGCATATATATAGGCAGACATAATGTTTTTTTTTTATATAATTATTTGTGATTTCAAATTGCAGGTGTGCTTTTCAATCTTTATCACAACAATGAAAAATTGAATATTTTTGTTTACTTGTTCTGTATTTTTCTTTCTTTTATAGATTCATTTCAACTTACCTGTAACAAATTCTCCTATACGCAACTCTCACTCAGAAATTTAAATTTCCCATCCCTTAACTCACAAAACCAAGAATAAAACATACCTACCATAAAAACCCGATTCTAATTCAGCAAGAGAACTCACAATTTCATGGTTTACCGAACCACCATTAGCGAGCCCCATTCCAATCTAAGTAATGGGATTGCATCGACATTGAATCTTACATGTTACTCTCAAGTTATTTAGTTAATCTAAGTTACTTGTGGTTGTAATTGCGTGTTTTGTTGTGTTGGGAATATTTGATGGCTGTGTAGGATTAGTTTGAAGGTTAAATTAATTGTATTTTAGATTTTTATACAAAACTAACTTTTGCCCGCGCGGATTTCGAATAATATCCCAACAAACTTTCGTCCCCCATTTAACTTCCCTAGGGGTTGAATTTAGAAAAAAAAATATAGGTATACTAAAACCTATCTCGAGAACCATCCATTAGTGAAAACAACATGAAAATTGGTGCGTTGTTAATCGCGAACAGACAGGCATCCAAACTTTGCCTTCTTATAATAATTTAAGTGTATACAAATCAAAATCAGGAAAAAGCCTCAATACATTAAGAAGAACCTCGAAAATTACTGAACACTTCATAAAACCAACGCATACATTTACAAGCCACCGACGACAATCAGACGACAATTAAAAGCCATTTCTAATTACGTTTGAAGATCGAAGTTTACACCATTTCCACAGACTCGAGGAAATTACAAGTAGCTTCTACAGTCTCTAAATTAGACAATACGGTGGAATAATCACTGGATCTTACCCTTTCATCGGTTTTAACTAAACACCGCTTAATCCAATTCTGACGCAATATTCGTAGGTACTGAGAATTCTTAGGAGTCTGGTCCAAAGTGATGGAAAAAGCGGGGTTGGAAGCAGAGATTTTGATATAGAAAATTTTCTTGACAAAGGACGTTTTAAGCCTTACGTAATAGGGGCAGCCTATTACTAATAGCTGGACAATAATTCAAATTCCGGTCTACCACCAAGTGATTACTAACTTGCTGCACACAACCCTAACTAGTAATTATACCAAAACGACACGTTCTGGGGTCGACCTTACACATAACCATTAGCCATACAGACCTTATTTTTTAATAGCCTATATACTTACGAAGAGATCAGAAGGGGTAAGACGACATAGACGCGTACCTCCTGGACTGATGAAAGGAAAAAGATCTTACTGTTACAGGTAAGATCTTACTGGGCCGGCCTCAGACTTAACAGCCTTCCGCCATACACGTTACAGTTACAGTCAACTAAGAATATTAAAACCGGTATCGATGGCTAATACAAGGGCGGCACTGAAAATTTCGGGAATCAAGGAAGTGACACAACATTACTATTTAAAAAAGTATTTATTGCTTTTCGAAGTATTCTCCGCGAAATTTTACACATTTTTCCATACGATGGAACCAATCATTGAAGCAACCATTCCATTCGGAAGTTGGGGTCTCCAAAATGGCCGTTTTGTAGGCGTCCACAGCTTCTTCAGGTGATAAAAATCTCTGTCCACGCAATTTATTCTTTATTTTAGGGAAAGTATAGAAATCATTAGGGCTTAGGTCACCTGATACGATGTTGTATACAGCATTTGAGGATTCTGCGTGGAATCTTTCGAGAGTTCTGACGCACCAAGTAACGCGACCCGCTTTTTGCTCTTCACAGAGCGAATGCGGTATCAATCGGGAAAACAACTTTTTTACACCTAATTGTTCATGCAAGATTATTTGTATTTGACTCATGCCAATGTCTAAAGTTGTCTGAATTTCGCGGTATGTCACATGTCGATCTTCCTCAATCAGCTTACGCACAGCATCAACGTTTTCTTGGGTGACTGCAGTTTTTGGACGACCTTGACGGGGATCATCACTGAGCTTGACACGTCCACGTTGAAATTCAGCAAACCAGCGATAAATTGTGGTTTTGGATGGGACTTCATCACCAAATGCAGAAATCATCCGGTCAACACACTGTTTTTGTGTTAAACCACTTCGAAAGTCATAATAAATCATCGCTCTTGAATTTTCTCGAGTCAATTCCATTTTCTCAACGACTAAACAAGTTTGACAAAACCTTGTGACAAGACCGAGAATCTTTTTTTAAATAAATAAATGGTATTCGATTTTTAAAACCAAGGAGTTTTCAATTATAAAGATTTTAATATGACAGGAACAGTGGAAATATTCCATTCCCGATACTTTTAGTGCAGCCTATGTATCAAATCGGTGGCTTTGGAAGTCAAAAACGACAGACATCGGAAATAATGTAATTGGCAGGAATCATTTCACGTCCCATGATTTGGCACGTCAATCACAGCTGACCTTGTTTACTTGTCAACAGTTAAGCTTAGCCACTGGTTTGGAAAAGTAATGGCCAAATTGGACATCCGGATAAAGCGATGTTGCGAAGAGGTTCTATGAGCAGATTGATTGTTAGTGACGTTCTGGTGGTTTGTTAAAATTATATTGACAGACTGGAGGCTGAATGGTGTTGTAACACAGCTTTGGAAGGCCTATGTCCAGGCATGAAGTGCATCATTTATCTTGGGATGGACATCATAATGACAAGGGATGAAACGAATGTGACTAAAATTGTGATGTCTGACAGTAGAGTCCGACTAAATAGAATGGAACCAGGGGAGGAAGAAAATAAATCGTTTCTTCAATATGCATTAAAATATGACCTTATTAATGGGATTACGATAAATCATGATCATTTACGTCAGCCTATCTTAGTCAGCTTCCGTATTGTATTAGGCTTAGTTGAATATTAGTCACATTATTCTTCAAGAAAATTATTAAGGGTTTTTTCATCAAGTACCATAGAAGGTCCATTTTATCGGTGCAGATCAAAAAGGTATGCGATAAATTCATGTAATTTATTCATTCATTCATTCTCAATCCCACAAATACCCCCTATATCCCCCAACTTGGACCCCAACAACAAATTATTTACATTCTCTTAATCAAGTGGTTGCTCCAACATAGTGAAGGCATGCACTAATTGAGTTCCGACCCCTTGCTAGACCACTATTGTGTTTCGTTACATTTTTAAATAGCTGCAGAAAGCTGTTACCTTTGTTCGAGATTGAGTGGTCAACGGAAAGGTAACGCAATTAGGATTGAGAATGGGATGTGAGTATCTTTGTACAAGTTTGGACCTTTGTTTCTGAACAGGGCTTGGAAATAATGCATGTGTGTAAATACATTGTACAATAATGAGGAACAAAGTTTTGCCAAGGAACAGGGTTCCTTGAATACTGCAGAACTGTTTTTAAGTTTATTAGTTCGAAGGGAATGCTGTTGTTCAGATTCTACTATCACCTCTTAATCAGCTCTTCATCATCTGCCTAGCTTTATCCCAACTATGTTAGGGTCGGCCTCCAGTCTAACCGGATCCAGCTGAATACCAGTATTTTACATGGAGCGACTGCCTATCTGATCCCCACAACCAATTAATATTGGGTAATATGATACGCTTTGAGAATAAGACCGGTTGTCAGATTTTCGGGCCACTGAATACCTGTAACGACTGTCAATGATTGGAAAAATGACAGCCTGTACCGACGGCTTAACGTGCTTTTCGAGGTACGAAGGAAACTAGGTATGCAATGGGTGCTCACCCATCCACGGACAAACCTCGGTAAGCGTGGTCTAACTGAGTATCGGATCAAAGTTAATATATTGACCCGTTTACTATTCAAAGCATCCACTAGCACAATGTTTTAAGAGTGCTACTTTGAGTTTTACTGTAAAATGTGATTTTTGACCCCCAAAAAAAAAGTCATTTCCCAGCAAAAAATTTTGCGTAGGGGTACTTAGTGTGATGTACAGAATGCTTGGTTGACGGATGCGTGAAGGGTTCGTTTACACCCTGTATAGGTAATAATGAATTTTATTCATTTTTGTAAATCGTTTTGTGGAGGTTAATGGCCATTCCAACACCTGTTGGAAATTTTCTAAAGAAAATAAGAATAAGCACTCGCTGGCAAGAAAACGTGCCCCACCAAAAAAAAAACAAATAGCAGAACGATAGACAACCCATCTCATACAACAAACTATAAATTACACCTAAGTCTAGACCTAATTGAGACGAACTATGTTACACGCTCTTAAAACAGACTAAGACGAATTGCATTACAGGCAAAAATGTCTAAATCTTAGACTACCCATGTTTTGATCTCGGGCACAGCAATTAATTCAAATAAGTGATGGTTTTACCCGGTTTTCCCCGGGTAGGGATAATACCGGATGACAAATAGTCTTGGAAATAGTCAAGAAAGGGTTGCCCTAAAGGTCATTCGACTTAAGATGTAGGCATTTAAATTTTGGGCAAACGCTTTCTCGGTATTAAAGTTAGGTTTTTGTTAGGGTATGTGGCTTTAAGTAATTTGTCGGGTAAAGGTATATATTTGAGATTTTGTTGTTTGAGTGTGTGAGTAGAATTGTAAGTAGATTAAAGTACGAGTATGTAAGATTTTTTTTAATTTAGTGGTCCCAAGTGCGACTTCTGAGTATGAAGTCATGGATTCGATATTCCGGGCTGAAATGATGATGATTAACTGGTGAAATGTGGGAGTACTAATAGGTACACCTCTGCCTAACCCTTCGGGGGTTACAATTTGTTGTGCTATAACATAATCCTAACTTCCTAATCCAATATTGTAAATGTGAAAGTAACTCTGTCTGTCTCTCTGTCTGTCGCGCTTTCACGTCAAAACTACTGATCCGATTTAAATGAAATTTAGTACACAGATAGTCTAAAGCCTGAGTAAGGACATAGGCTAATTTTTTATGTGAAAAAAGGGTTGTAAGGGGCTGAAAGGGGCCGGTCGGGGCTGCGGGTTGTTCGCAGATACCGTGGCCTCGACATGAAGGTCTAAGAAGGAACATGGGTGGTTTTTAGTCAGTAGAAGTCTGACACTCCCTTTCGCTCTGCCAAAGAGCGGGAGGGGTCATTTGATGATTTTCCACCCACCATAAAAAAAAAGGGGCTGAAAGATTGCTTTTGGTGGCGATACCAGACATCGGTCGCGATCACCGACATCCACGCGGACGAAGCCGCGGGCATCAGCTAGTTATTCTTAATCGAATCGATCGGATCGCTTGCCTAGCATTCAAAACCACCTACATTTTAGATTCACAAGCTCCAACAAACTAATAAGAAAACTTTAAATTAACATTCCCGCTAGCGTGCTAAGCGCAACTTACTTAACTTACTAGCATAATAAGCTCAACTTTATTAAACAACAATAGACAAAGTGCTTTCATTCATCACAGTCATGAAATAAACATCCACAACAAGTAATCGTAACTCCTTCATATTGACCACAAAATCAAACACATTCACATCGACAAAATATACTGTCTCTCGAACTTGCCGAACACTGACAATCAACCTCAATCAACTCAAAAATCCGATACACGAGAAAACAAAAAGCGATCGAACCCTCTCTCCGCTCACAATAAGTACAATCAATACGCAACTCCAACAAAACATAACCACGGAACTGACAAACAAAAAGGAGAACACTTAAAACCGGTGGAACTGCACAAACACGCCGCCGTTCCGGAATCCGGATCGGAACTTATGCGATCACGTCCACGGAAATGGAATTTTAAATCCACACATTGTACTTAGCGGGCGAGTGTTGCGGGTTAGTGGCACAGCGAGTCCGCGATTCGAACGAGGCATCGCGGTCGGTGTAATTATGCAGTATGTGACGTAATTATTTATCTCTTTTTGTTGAAGCTTACCTACTTTGTTAAAAAATATGGGGGACAAATTGTAGGTAATTCGAAATAATGTGTAGAAAGGCGTGAATTATTAGAATTGAGAGCTTTTTGGATTTTTTTGAGCAGGGTAATTAATAATTATAATATTTTATATTACAATATATTTATATTACACACAGACAGCAGAATGTTTTGTTACAATTATGATTTTGGTGTTATGGAGAAATTAGTTCAGTTTTTCTATCTTGTGCAACCTCTGACCATATTAGCCCCAAGTAAGCAAGATCAGATCGTGTCACCACCTTTTTTTTTTTTTTTTTGGTGGGAAATCATCAAATAACCCCTCCCTCTATTGGGCAGAGCGAAAGGGAGTGTCAGACTTCTACTGACTAAAAACTACCCATGTTCCTTCTTCGCCCTTCATGTCGAGGCCGCGGTATCCCTTGCGGACAACCCGCAGCCTCGACAGGATCGTGTCACCACCTTCGCCGTGGTCTACCTCGACGATGACTTCCTCTATCGGGTGTCGAGTGAGTGACGACGTGCCTACTTCTCTGAATGCATTCATGACACGTGGCCAGCCCACTTCTACTATAGCTTATTCAGTTTTATAGTCTAATAAACCACACATCTGACTAGACGCCAATGGAATTTAGATTATGAGCTGGTGGTGGCCAAGGTTGGACTTAAGAAACCACAAACCAGGGCCATCCAAAAGCGCGTTGGGTTATGGGTAAACAATATTGTTAGGATCGTGGAAAATGGATGGAAAAGTGGCAGAAGAAAGGGGATACCACCCAACAGTGAATAATTCCGGGCTGAAATGATGATGATGATAATCCCACACCCTAAAATATGACCACACCTTACTAATACGTGATGTATTCTGAGACAAAAGACTTCGAAAACTTAACGTCAAGCATAAACATAAACTACACAAATACTACACTACATAAACTCAAATAACTTCCGCGCCAGCCCACACCTAATTACCCGACTTTTTATTATCCTACGACAAAACTCACTCTTACCACTGACGTTAAACATATTTAAGACTAATCGCAGTCACTATGGTCAGTACCCAGCATTACCTGACCCCTTGTCTCACACCACTTGCCCTATTCTTCTTTATACGAGGGTTCAGATAACGTTGGCCACTGACTGCACACTTATACACAATTTATGTCTCATATTCGTAGGCGAGACAGGTGCGCCTCCCGTGCTTTTAGCATTTCATGGTTAAATGCAAAGTGACTTGACACAGAAAGAACACTCGTGGGCTAAATGACTCGTGGTGAATGGTGGTCCTAATACGTGGGGTAATGGTAATCATCAGTGAAGGGGACATTCAGTTTGTTGATGTACAAAGTACCTAAAACATTGCTGCTTAGGTTACGGATGTCCGATGTCCTCTTACAAAACGTAATTAACATAATGCCTGTAATCTCGAATAACATTGATGATTCTTTTCACGATTTGTATCGATAGATTCAGTCTAATGCATCAGAAAACGGCACGTTCCATTTCGGAGGCAATTGAATATTATTGCCTCGCTCAATCAAACGGAAAAATCATGTCTGTTTTAAAAAACAGCCATGACGTTGCGTTTACACTGGACTCTCGTGATTCTATTGATCTAACGATTTGAATCTTGGACTGTATCAAGTTATATTTTTTGTACCAGAGAATATTGCATGGGATTGCCGTTCTGTTATTATTTAAGTTTTCCTTAGTTCTGAAGTATGCACAGCATATTTGCGGGTCTCTACTATCGATTACTCTTGACTTTAGAACTTTATACATTAATTTCGTTGTTCGCAGTAAGTTTAACTTTAACTTGGCAATAACATGAGTCATAATACATGTGTGTTTTGTGGTAGAATATTGGGTTGCAAGAACTAGATGATTATTTTAGTGGGTAATGAGTGTTTCTGAAGTTTCTTTCAACTGAAAATCAAAATTAAAAGTCATTTATTCAAACTAGGCTGATAATCAGCACTTATCGAACGTCAAAACTTACTTTACTTATTTACAAGAGACAGTCCCCTAAAACGCCCACCCTTTGACACCTCCTAGCGTTTTAGCTGGAAAGAAGAAGTGGCGGAACAAAATGAAAAATAAGCTAATTAAAATGGTAGAAATGTTTATATTTGTGATCAGACTAAAACATTAACAACGTCGAACTGTTTTTTTTTTGTTTTTTTTTGTAAACGCGCTTTTCTTACACTTTCAAGTAGGGATAATATGAGAGAGAGCGAAGGGACATCATCATTTTCCTGTCGTATGTTACTCGGGGTCGGCGCAACACGATTGACAAAGAGGCTTAAACCAAGCAAATCAGAGCTAAAGCAGGTAATTTTGATTCTTTTAAGCTTCAGTATTCCTCGATATTGCGTTTCTTCTTACGAATTAACGAGAAAGCTTTCCAAGGCGTCCTTTTTTTTTTTTTTTTTTGGGGGGTGGGAAATCATCAAATAACCCCTCCCGCTCTTGGGCAGAGCGAAAGGGAGTGTCAGACTTCTACTGACTAAAAACCACCCATGTTCCTTCTTCGCCCTTCATGTCGAGGCCTCGGTATCCCTTGCGGACAACCCGCAGCCTCGACAGGCGTCGGCCCTTGCGGGCCCCTTCCATGTTGCTGACATCTCTTTGAGGCGCGCGTGGAACACGAACGCGCCGTCGACACGGCCTGTTGTCGTCATAAGACGGACGGACGGCGAGCTTACCCATCACTCACCGTCCACAGGCCCGCGTCTACGGTGGCCGGAAGCCATAACGTGGCCCCCGACGCCCGGAGCGCCTCCCGCGGCGGCTGGGACGAGAGGTTCTCTCCCTCTCACGTTCCGCCACCTCCTTCGCTAGCATCACTGCTTCGCAGAAGGAGGCGACGGCGTCCCATTCCTCCTCGCCCCGGATTCCAAGGCGTCCTGCCATCATCTCCTCGGGCCTCGGTCTAGCTATATCAAGGCTCTAGTTTTGCTCATAGGCCCACAGCTTTCCAAACAACACACCTAGTAAACATAGAAACTATTAAAATACACTAAAACACAAAACCATTGTGTACATCCCAAACAATACACCACGTACACTTTAACACCCGTAAAAAAAAACCTGGAACACAAAGGGCTAAGATTGACCATGGGTGGTTTTTAGTCAGTAGAAGTCTGACACTCCCTTCCGCTCCGCCAAGAGCGGGAGGAGTCATTTGATGATTTCAAAAATTCCAATTCACGAAAAACGGTTCCAGTTTTGTGATATTCAGACCACAGCTTTGCCGACATGTGGCAGACATTACCAGTCCAGCCCCATTTTAGTTTAAACCATGAAAAAAATTGTTTTTGATGAATATTCAGAAAATCAATTACTTTGTCTGATTTTCTCACCACACACGTAACACTTAAAAGCCACTAAAACACAAAACCATTGAGTACATCCCAAACTTAACCACCCCGAACAATACACCACGTACACTTTAACACCCGTAAAACTGAATGCACAATGAAAATACCACCCATTCATCTTGCCGCCTGAAAATATTCATATGGCTTGTATTAAAGCCGTGAGAAATACTTTACATATGTATGCTACGAATGAATGACGGTGATGTGGAAATACAAGATTTTGCTTCTACGTATGTTAGGGGGAAAAGATTTTCTTGAATTTTTGTGGATGGAGTTGGCGTTTTTTTGGATGAGTGTTTCAAAATAAGGGCACAGTGGCTAAGATTTTTGAATTATTTGGATTCATTATTTAATTTAAACGAACTGGCTCGATGGTACGGTTCCTGAAATAACGACTGCTGAGCATAAGGTCCTGGGTTCGATTCCTAGGTCGGGCAAATTGTTATTGGGATTGTCGTCGAGAATTTTTCAGTAGCAGCCACGGAGTCTGAATTTGTGTCCAGTTGATGACAATAAGCTCACCCCCTGTCACCTGGGACATAAATATAACTGACGGTGCACCTCAGGGCTGGGCCCTTCGGAAATTACAGAAGTGTTATGTTATTTCATTTAAATCCATGTGTGAAAATCTGATTTTGTTTTTTGGGTGCACATGACCAAATATTGCACATGCGAGAGAGGTTTGGAAGGAGAAAGAAGAGGCCTTTGCCAAGCAGTGCCAAGCAACAATCAAAATTCTTAAAAAACCACGTGGAATTTGTTTTTATAAAGTTATCGTTCAATGTGGCGACACTTGTGGGAGGCTTACGTCCAGCAGTTTACTTCTTTCGGCTGAAATGATCATGATCATGAGACTTTCATGTAGCCGGCTAAAAATACACATCCAAGGATTTATTCCCTAAAAAACGTACATTAGCATCCAACACTCGGTTGTCACAGAGAACGGTCTCAAATAATTTCCTCCAGCGTCTTAATTCCAAGTCGTAATTAAGGGCCAGCCCCCGGGCCTGTCAAATTAATTACACCTATTCCAGATAATCACAGTTGAAACTCGGGAAGGGTGATTTTTTATACGTTTTTTATTTATTCTTCATTTAAAGTTTCCTGTTCGTTAGGGTTTAGCGTTTTTAAGGGGTTTTATAGGGTGATGACGGATCTTGGTAAATCACTTTTGATGGTTGATAGTGTTAGAATGTTTGAAGGAAGTATTGTAGGACCAACCCGCACTGGGCATGCGTGGTGGATCATAATAATAGCCCATCCCTCTCCTAGAGGTGAGGCCTGAGGCCCTGCAGTGGGAACATTATAGGCTACAACAACACTGGGAATATTAGTGGAACATTATAGGATGATGATGATGATTGGAGAAGTTCATGGCAACATAAGAACAACCTCGCGTTCATCTTTAAGTAAACCCGTACTTATCTAGGTTGGTCTGTATGTGGATGACAAACTGAGTTTCCTCCGTACCTCGGAAACACACGAAGCGGTCCCGGTTGTCGATTCGGGTCTTTGACAGTCGTTAACGGTAGTCAAACGAATAACACTAACCTGTAATCTCCGAAGTGCTAGGCAGAGGTGTACCTAAATAATAAACACGCATTTCGCCAGGTCATTTGTTTAAGTCCCATGGAATAAGGAGCGAATTTATTGACATCAATTGGGCACGAGATCAAGCTCCGTGGCTGCTATGTAATTAGCGAATTACACTTTGCTCGACATGTAAATCGAACCCGGGACCAAAAAACAAAACAAACATACATAATCTCATCAACACACGGGCAATAAAATTCAAAAATTCATCATAACTCCGACATATAGAACAATAAAACCATCGTGTGTAGAATTTAACACCATTTAGCCACGACTTGGCAACGTAACGATGTACGGAAATATGACGTTTTATCCTTTATGAAAACAGGACTCTCCGGGTTTCCGATGCTATTCAACGCTTAAAGGAAGCATCGGAAAGATTTATTAATAAAAGCGAACCGAGGGATCGTGTATTGTAAAGGTCCCTTCCCTCCGAACATTGTGTTTCGTTCTCAGCCCGAAGAAGGACGGATCTGTGACCGTTTATTGTTATTTCGCCGTAATAATTGTATTATTTGAATGTTTTACACGAATTGTTTTTTATGGTAATGTTTTGTTGGGGTGTTTTGAAATGAGAAGACGGACCGTTTTGAATGAATGCTGGGAGAGGATTTGTAAACGATTATACGAATCTTGTTTAATTGGTTTGGTTGTTTTAATTAAAATACAGGTTTTATTCAAATCAGTTTCAAGTAAGCCTACATAAAGCTTTAATGGCTAGTCATGTTAATGAAGGAAAAACATCGAAACGAATACAGAAAAACTGGCATAAGCGACAAACACAAACTTTCTTATAAGCAGTGGGTTAATCCAGGATTAAAAAACTGAACAACATCATATTCCCTGTTTAGGCTAAAGATACTTTACCCACGCTTTGCCTGTTAGCTGGAAGTACCTTTTAAATATTAAGACACAACAATGAGTTTCACAATTTGTGACTTTAAGAACTAAAAATTCGAAGACATGTGACATCTACCAACTTTCACTTCGTAAGCTTGGCGGATGTAGCATTTCCTCTTGTAGTCAGAGGACCTGTGACAGTAGTACCATCATCAGCCTCCAACAGTTCACTGATGGACATAAGCCTCTGAAATCGCGCTCCAGTTGCTACCAGTCACCCTGCGAAGATTGCCGCTCCACTGAGCCTGAGGGTGTCCTTACGCTTTTTGGTTACGGCTAATAGTCGGGACATTGCCACTTCTGTTTACATAATCTATGACGACAGCTCTAATGCTGGAATTACAGCCGACAACTGTATCAGCAGTATGGACATAAAAGGCTGGTTAGTCTGTGTTCGTTATCTAAAAGGCAATTACAAGCTGAATGAAGTATAGTCAGTAAAGCAGGCCGTCACTGTCGACAGTCAGGGGTGCGCTGAAAGTACGTACATTATATTCATTGTGAATTGCGTCGTAGACTTAATGGTATCCAATATTATTCCACAACTGTGTCACTGCACAACAACAATGCACATTACCATTGCACACAGCCATTACATCTGAATAAACTCAAAAAATAACCAAACTTCACTTCAGTAAAAAATCCAACTCATTTAACAATAACCAAATTTGGTCGTAAAATCTGTCGGCCGACAATTTATGGGAACACCACACAATCATAATGACAGAGGTTTTGTCCATTAACCCAACGATAATGGGAGCTTGGCAGAGTACAGTTACAAAGTTCAACTGTGTTTTACTGCTAATCAAAATTCAAGTATGCTAATTTTGGAACACTATTAAGCTGAACGATGAATGCCTACCATTTCGCGCATTTCGCACATTTACGCGCTATTTAATTATACAGTCTGTTTGTAACTGCCTGTTTACTTGGAGGCCTATTTAGACTGGAACGGTTGTGATGTCTTCCTATAAAGTTATAGAAACAAGGATACACATCTGACAACTCTGTACTTATACGTATTTACTTGTCACTATAATATCATGCTGTAACTACACTACTGCCTGTTTTCTTGATGCGATGCTTAAACGTGTACCTACCGTATTTAGTACATCATTCTAATATTCATTTAATGAAAATGCATCCCCCGATAGTCTTTCACTCTTCTCTCCGTGTGATTTTTTCCAACAAATCTTTCACAAACGCCTCTAATTCGTCACACCAATGTTTTTAGGCCACCCTTGACGACGACGCCCGTCTTCTGAAGTTCTGACATCACACAGTGGGTATGACGAGTCTTGCCCATGTGACCCACTATAACAAGTGTAACAAATATGAAATTATCAGAACTTGAACTTCTATCAACAGAATATTAATTCTAGTTTCTGAATTTCTAAACCGTTTGACTTACTAACTTTTAAAACGATAGATTTTACGCAAAGTAAAATAAAACTTTTCAGATTCTGTTGAAAGTAAAGTAAAGCAAAAAGTAATTATATTTCATCGTGTTTAAATTATGAGTGGAAACTTATTACTGCAGTAATACCTATAGATTTAAATTAACTATGCAAATTGCTTTCAGAGTAATTAAAAGTCGAAACCGCATCGGTGAAGAACGTTATAGTCAATACTTAATTTGGTATCTTTTGCGTCGACGTGAGTGAGAGAGACGACTTGTAAATACAGTTAGTGTAACTTAACGTCTAGACGTGAAGGGTTTATAAAGATGTTTTAATCTCATCACTTATTCAAGCATCTTCTCGTGGGGTCAACGACCATGGGTAGTGTAGATGGTTAGTTAAATTAGAGACTAACCAGTTGGTCTCGCGGTTGCAAACACGTCTGCTGAGCAAGATTTAAACTCAGAATCTTATAGTCCTGGGAAGGGCGAAGTGTTATTGGTTTTTTCCATCCACGATTTCTCAGTAGCAGCCACGGAGTCCAGATTTGTGCCTTTGTTGTGGTAATAAGCTCGCCCCCTATGAAATGGGACTTAAACATTACTTGTACTTGATAGGTACACCTCTGCCTAACCAATGTTGTAATGTTATGTTACTTAAATTATGAGAAAAACAAAATATGTTTTTGTACATTCAGTCTTACTGCCGTACTCGCGGCGGCTCGTGCCGTGGCGGTGGGTGCGCGGGGCTCCGGGTCGCGGGGTGGCGGTTGCGCGTTGCGGCGTGCATTCGTTGTTCCGTGATTTGGAGTCTCGTGCATTCGTTGTTGCGGTGTGCGTCGCTGCGTGCTTTCGTGCTCGCAGTGTTCGTTGTTGCGGGCATTCGGCGGCGTGTGGTTCGGCGTGGTGGCTTTCGGGATGACGTATTGCACTCGTAGTTTAGTTTTATGAATTGTTCTTCTGACATTCAAAAGTACCAGTAATGGTTTAATTGAAATAAATGCTTTGACTTTGACTTTAACTCAGAGATATTTAATGATTGCATAAGCTGTTACGTTAGTAAAGGTTTGACATACAAAACCTTAACTAAAGTGTCAAAATCTTCACTAACTGCAGCACTCAGAGAGCTTTAATGATTACTTAGGCCATCACTAAGTAAAGGTTTTGATAGTTTTGTCATACAAAAGTATGTCAAATCTTTACTAAGTGGCGGCTTTAGTAATCATTACCAAGCTGAGTACCGCAGTAGGTGATAGCTTAAGTAATCATTAAACGTCTCTGAGTGCGGCAGCATGACGCAATTTTTTTTGGGGTACTCAATATAAGTCATTATTATTTTTATCAATCAGGTATAACTTATCATAAAGACTTTTAATGTTACAAAGCTCAAGTTGTCGTTACCTAAAAATGCAAAAACCGTACCCAGACCAAACTTTTGAATTAAATCGGTTAACAAAGATACCCGGGCCAAGTTCCCCGGATTGTTTCAGAAGTAGCTGCAAACTGTCAGTTCATTTAGCCAAATGAACTGTTTCTACATAACAAAAACAATTGTACCAATTTCAACCCTAACACAATACAGATAGAAGTCATTACATTGACTGTTTCGGAGGTGTGTGAATTTTTGGGGTAATGGAAACAATTTCTGGCAATGATAAAAGTTTTATCAAAAATTATTGTTTCCATTTTTTGCGTTTAAGTATTCATTGGTGTGATTGTAATTAGGTATGTATGTCTATTGTCTCAGAGTTTCTTTTTCTTCAGGAAACCTAACTAGGCCTCGGAAAATGTCATAGGGCAGGCGTTTTTGGCAGAAACCCAGAACATTGCCGTGTTCTCTCGTGATATTGAAACGAAGCCGGTTCGTTCTTGTCTACCTAACGGGTTGGAAAATATCTAGTGCCGAATATAAGCTTGCACCTTACAACGTTATAATCAGTTTTGTTGAAAACAGTATAGCCTTTACATACATTTCTTAGCTAAACAGCTAGAAAGAAAGAAGCTAGAAAAAATATTTATTTGTCGCAGAAACATAACGAGCACACAGAGAGACATACAGAAAAATAATAATACACATACAACGCATAACTGATATTAAAAAATATAACAAGCAGGGATAATAATAATATAAGGATCGTGTATGTGACAAGCAGGTTGCCACTCAGCATGATGCTGTGCTATGGGCACCCACAGCACAGCGCTGGTTTTCAGTGGTCACCCGTGAAATAACGCACGAAAGCCAAGACAGCTTCAATATTACGCTACGCTTACGCATACGCTTGCTTTATTATTATTTATTATTAGTTACGTACGTGGGACATTAATCTAGCTAACCAGTAGAAAGTGACACGTATGTACCCCAAGATGTTATGTGTGTCTGACCCTAATTTGCTTAGTACTAGATAGTGCTAATATCCAAAATACGCAAACAAAAGATTTTTATTATTAGCTAGCGTACATATGACATGCATAATTATGACATGCAGGTGGAACACGGGCAAAAATAATTACCCGTAGTACATCCAGGTGGACTAGGCGGGTGGACCACGGGCAATCCTTATTACTAATATTATAAATGCGAAAGTAACTCTGTCTGTCTGTCGCGCTTTCACGCCAAAACTACTGAACCGATTTAAATGAAATTTGGTACACAGATAGTCTACGTAACAGAGCCTGAGTAAGGACATAGGCTTCTTTTTAATTTGAAAAAAAGGGTTGATGGGGGGGGGGTGAAAAGATTACTTTTGGTCGCCATAATCGACATTACGCGGACAAAGTCGCGGGCATCAGCTAGTAAACGATATACCAAATTCTTTAATCTTTTCTCATCTGTAGTACTATATCTAATATGATGTTCTGTATATCCGTTCTTGACACACTGAGTTGTTACTCCATCATCTTACATTCCCTTTCAATCAGTGTTGCTACTTAACTCAACTTACATTTCCACATTAATGATGATCGAATTAAAAAAAATATCCACGTTTACAGTCCTGACGAAAACTCTTTATACCACAAAATCGATTCAAGAAAGAAAACAAACTGTAGCATCATTAAATACAGATAACTCAACTTAAACGTTGAAAATGCAACTCTACAGTGTTTTCACATCATTTAATTTTAAAAGTTTTTTTTTCTTTCACAGTATCCACTCACATTTACATAAGTTAATTGGCATATTTCGTGTCGAGCCTCTCCTTTGTAATGGATTTTATTATCACACACTGTTGTGTTGGGTGCACTCGAACGATCGAGCGATTAACTCTTTTCGTTCATAAAAGCCTGGTGTTTTTGAATCGGTGTTATTTTTTGTGATTTTTCGAGATTGTGTATCTGGTATGACGCTTGACTGTGTTCTTTTGTTTTTTAATAGTAATGGATGAGGTTTTATTTTTGATTCTTTTATCTTCTTGATGAATGAATGAAGGGGTGATGAAGCTACGTGTAAGTAGCTCGCTTTTTGCCAATTGTATGATATTTAAGGAGGTTTTTGTGTATGTGGAAATATAATAATTAACAAAAAAATATTTAACTCTCCTTTTGGGTTTCACCGCTGTCGGGTAAAAACAACATGGCCTCGTTGGTTACAATTGTGGTCACGCGCTAAAATGTTATTATTTTTTTCTAACTTACATATTTAGAATAAAAATCCTAATATCTATTTATTTTTTGACACAATGTACAATATAATGTTCCAAATAAAGTCGTTGAGGTACAAAGGTTGATCGGAGTCAGGATACCAAACTACGATACCCTGTGCTAAAGACTCCTGGCCGAGAATGCAGCACTAGTAACCCCGCCCCTGTTTCGCACAGTTTTTACGACTTGACGAAAAACATTGAGCTTTCTATACATAATCCTTTCGGTATAAATTCCCAAAATTACGGAAGAAAACTGCATCAAAATTCTTGGTATAATTTAGGTTTAAGTAGAAAAGAGACAAGAAGAAGAAGAACTTTACATTTACAATTATTAGGCACCTCCCAATAACTGCCACGTTGGTGTAGTGGTCGCAAGCGTGACTACCGAGCATGAGGGCCTGGGTTCGATTCCCAAGTCAGGCAAACAGTCATTGGGATTTTCAGCAGCCACGAAGTCTGGATTAGTGGCCGGTTGATGGCAATAGGCTCTTATAACATGGGACTTAAACATAAATGTGGGTGTCTAGTTATACCTCTGCGTAATCTTTCAAGAATTCCAGGCTTGGTGTTATGTAAATCCTTTATCTACTTTGTGCCTCGTGTAAGCAGTGGAACCCGGGACTACATTATAACCAGCCATGTTACGGGATTATAGGCATTATAAATTATTAGATTCGTTACAGAGGTTAGACACACGCGCTTGTACGCGAGATAAGCCCCATTTAACTCAAACGAGATTATTACTTCAAGTATCTAATAAATTTATGTATGTTAAGTTAAGACAAGCGTGTTTTAAAGTATGGATATCCAGTGGTTTATTACACTCCTTCCAGTGGCAAAGGATTTTAGTTCTCTTTCGTTTTCTTTAAAAATTTTTTTGAATGATGTTCGAACTTTGCCACATTAACAGTGTTAGTTACTGCGAAAAAGTAGCTCAAAGTGTTTTTTTACTTAGGATCTCTAACAGAGGACGTACACGCATCATGCCAATTAAATAATGGAAAACAAAAATATCACGTAGGTGTACACGTAGGTACGCGATATTTATATTTTTTTCACAGGAGACCACAGCATGGACAATAAAAGTGAGAGTCCCACAAAGGGCAGGACGGAAGGTAAGATACTAGTTGCCCCAGCCTTGTAAACATCCATTTGAGCCATTTGTACCTTCAATGTTCACCTGGCTTGATTGTCTGTTTACATATTTCGACGTGAACCATAGAATTGGTGGCTCGCTATAAGGTTGGTTACTTCACGTCGTGGCTGCGGGTTGTTCGCAAGAGATACCGCGGCCTCGACATGAAGGGCTAAGAAGGAACATGGGTGGTTTTTAGTCAGTAGAAGTATGACACTCCCTTCCGCTCTGCCCAAGAGCGGGAGGTGGGGTTATTTGATGATTTTCCACACGAAAAAAAAAAAAAGTTTGGTTACTTCAGTAGTAATTATGTACCACAATTTGGTTACTAAAATTGTAAAAGCTTTTCTACCAAAACATAGATCCATCAGTT
Source organism: Diarsia brunnea (assembly GCA_949774965.1). NCBI lineage: Eukaryota > Metazoa > Arthropoda > Insecta > Lepidoptera > Noctuidae > Diarsia > Diarsia brunnea. Next base: position 4,197,631 of record OX459014.1, on the reverse strand, counting down.
TCCTCACCAAACAACTGCATATACATTCAAAAACCCGATAAATATTAAAATTAATCATAACAAATCTCTTAAATATTTATTCGATTCAATTTCTCTGAAGGCGTCGTAGCAACTATAATATCGAAAACATGAGTTCCACACCGCTACATGCTTGTGGCAATGGGCCAAAGGTTTCTCACAGCTGGTTCACAGTACACTTTATATTTATTATATCTGTTATTAATAATGTACTGTATATTTTGAGACAAGTATTGGTTGTAAATAATGTGCATCTGCAGTTTTAATGGCACTTCGATGTTTGGTTTGAAGTGGATGAGTTTTCTAGGTTTCTTCATTACTTTTTCGTTTTAGAAGATTGTAAACGAAATACAGTACCAGATAAATACCAGATAAATATTGCACATCGACCTTTGGAGAGACTATAGACGAAATGACTGTTCGAGACATCTCTTTAACGCTGTGTTTTTATATATAACTGCCGCAAGCTAAGTCGGTTCGAAAATGTTTCACAGCAAGCTAAATACAAAATAAGAACTTAATTAACGAATAAATTGCATTGATTTTTCCAGAGGTCGATGTGCAATATTTATCGCCGGGTACTGTACTATGTTTGGTTGAACGGGGCATCCTTTAAGGAGGTGTAGTACTCATGTTATTGAACGAATTTAACTACGAGATAAAAGAGAATATACGAAAAGAGCTGACTGCTAAAAACCAGGCTCAAATTCCGATTGGACCACGACTGATTATCATCATCACCTGCCTAGCCTTTTTCATCATCACCTGCCTAGCCTTTTTCATCATCACCTGCCTGGCCTTTTTCCAACAATGAGGGGTCGTCTTCCAGCCTAAACGAATGCAGCTAAATACCTGACTTCCAAAACTCAGTTGGTACTGGAAATATCCACGAACATTTTTCTCATCCTGGGCAACCAAGACCTTTATGCATCAGTAGCGCTTCTGATTATTACCAACGTGTCTTTTCGCTGAATTAAGTACTTTTTTTGCCTAAAAAAGGGAAGATTGAATTAAATGGTTTCGATTCTAGGAATGGAGTAAAAACTTCTTTGGAGAAGCATTAAATATTGTTTTACAAAATCTTAACCAATAGATACGAGTACTATTCAACAAAAATCCAAACACGTGTTGCCATGTTCAGGTTTTATTTTTTACCTAGCTGAAGCCCGCGGCTTCACCCGCGTGGATGTCAGTCGAAATATATACTAAAACCTTCCTCTTCAATCACTCTATCTATTAAAAAAAGTAGTCGTTTTAAAGATTTAAGCATACATAGGGATATAGGGACAGAGAAAGCGACTTTGTTTTATACTATGTAGTGATATGATCGAATTCTGCGTAAAACGATTGATTTGATTGTAAAGTTAGTCCTGTATATTTTCGTTATAAAAATGACCAATTTTTTCCACGTATATTATTTATCGAGGTCAATGTAATTATTTCGCTGCTCGTCAATGGCGCTGCTTTCATTAGTATAAATTGAGCGATAAAAGTTTAATTTTATTGATAACGTTAATTAATTAAATTCGTTCATCACGTTACCATCTCTTTTATAGCTGAAAGCGAGCTTTTATCTTTTGCGTTCGTTTTGGTACCCACTTTTTTCTCTCTTAAATAACATAACATCATCCCTGTAAAGTCCGAAGGGTTAGGCGGAGGTGTACGCACACATATTTCGTCAGTTATTGATAGTTCCATGTAATATAGAGTGAGCCTATTGTCATCACAATAGGGGCACAAACACAGAATATCCGTGGCTGCTTCTGAGAAATTGGAAAAACTTAATACAATTTGCTCAAGCTTTTTTTTGTGGCTGGGAAATCATCAAATAACCCCTCCCGCTCTTGAGCAGAGTGGAAGGGATGTCAGACTTCTACTGACTAAAAACCACCCATGTTCCTTCTTAGCCATTGCGCCGAGGCCGCGGTATCTCTTCCGAACAACCCGCAGCCCCGACGGGACGGACGGAATTTGCCCAAGCTGGGAATCGAATCCAGGACCTCATGCACAGCAGTCACGAATTATGCTGATGTAATAGGCTTGCCGCCAATTACATGATACTAAAATAAAACTGTAATTAATCTAATAGAGATTCACCTCTGCCTAAAACTTCGGGAAATACATGCGTGATGTTATGTTATGAATTACAACAAACTTCTTCATCACAATAACGTGAACTATCGAATCAGTCTAACCACATTCTTATCCGATAGCCAAATCTCACATTAAAATCCCGATTCTATTACAAGCACTGATAAAGGACAATCTTCTCCAACAAATTAAATGTGAGCACTGATTGTTCTCCAAAAACTTTGTTTTTAATTTTCTACAAAGAAAAAAGACTTACGTCTTTTAATTAATTAAGCAGGGTCGTTTTTTAAAACAATCAAGTGTCTAATGAGTGTTTTTATTTTTTTCTTTCTTTCTTTCTTTCCGTTTAGCTGTGAGAGCTAGTCTGACGTGACAGAATTCTAATTGGAAGGAATCTTTGGATTCTGTTGTTGATTTATTTTTGTTCCTTGTGTGCAGGAAGAATGGTCTTTTGTTCTTCAAAATTTTTTTTTATGTCATGGAGAAGAGAATATGAGACCATGTCTGTATTCCACGAATGGTACATCAGAGGTGTACCCATTTTGACAGTTATGTTTAAGTCCCATTTAAAAGGGGGAGCCTTTTGTCATCAACCGGGCACAATTCGAGACATTCCACTCCGGGGCTGCTTCTGAGAAATTCGTAATGGAAAAATCAAATCATCTATGGGAATCGAATGCAAGACCTCATGCACAGCAGTCACACATCCGACTACAAGACCAACGAGGCAGTCACACAATAAGACAGAAGAAAGAGAAAGATTATGTTAATCCGATTCGAATATAACATTAACATATAACAATAATATATAATTCGTAATCATGTTTAGCTCAGTTTACTGAACCAATCGTGATATTTACAAAAACTAATTTCACATACAAACCCATCAAATATATCTCTTGATACTCCTTGTTATCTATGTCAATATTCCATAAAATATGCGAGAAGGAAAATTCATATAAATATAATATGAACCGAGTTTGAAAACACCGCGCTTCGGGTTTTACCCGATGCAGTACTTTATCTATAAAAAATATTATGAATAAAGAAATATCCTGTTTACCGTAACAGAAAATGTTTACGTAGAAAATGAGTTTCCAATACTTGTTGCGAAATAGCGGCAAACAAGTTGGTATGAAACTAAAAATATACGCTTTTGAAGATTACATCCAATCAGGAACTCCTCTTTCGTTTCTTGAAACTTAAAAATGTCTGAACGTTTTAAGGATGTATTATACGTAGAATAATATGCATATTATTATTGCTCTGTATATTTATCTTCAATATATTTATTGTAGAATCTTACTTAATGTTTAATAGTTACCTACCTGTTTAATTGTGTGTGGAAAACTTGTCAATTCTTGTGATAAGTTCATTTCTGCAAACGACTGTCAAAAAACTGAAAATCTTTTAAATCTACATTTTATACAGTTTCGTAAAGGGCTAGAATAAAGTAATGCAACTATTTTAGTGCTAACACAAAAATTCAAGACTAAAATAGAAATACTTCAAGCCTAAATTGGTTAACACAAAGCAATTTCAACCTAAAAGCCAGCTACGATAAATTTTGATCCCGAACGATTTGCTTCTTTACATCTTCGAATAAACTTTATCTATACAAAGGTAATATCTTCGGTTATAGCTTCTACATACTTATTAATTGAGACCGGATTATGTGCAACTTAAATCGTCAAAATATTCGATATAAAATTAAGATAAGTACCAATTATATTTTTTATTTATTAAAAAATAAGTAAAAGAAATATATTTTTTCAGACCAAGTTTGTCCATAATTATTGTTATTAACCAATGTCTTAAACCTACGTTAGTACTTGTTACATCAACCTAATTAATACATTGTTGACATATTATTCCAACTAATAATCTCATTGGTACATTTTTCCTTTACTCGCAACCGGCTTGCGTGTATGACCAGTTGTTTGAACGGACAAGACAAAAGGAGTGTGTAAGGATCGCAGTAGGTAGCGTTCATTTTCTGCCTACCCCCATAGGAAAAAGCATGAGTTTATATCGTAATTATGTATGTTTTCCTGTTAATTTTCCTTCGATATAATTTTATTATGATAAAACTCTGCTTATGCAACAAATATCACATTTTGTAATTGATAACATAATACCCTTATTATTTTATATATGTCTATTTAGAATAGGTTTGTAGTTACCTTTAGTTTACCTCAAATTAAAAAAAAACCACAAAATTAATCTTCGAATAGGGAAAGTAATTCAATCCTCTTAGTCACCTAACAACTAACAAACCAAAAGTAAGACACTCTAATTCAAGATAAGATTAGGCTAGGCCTAAATGTATCCACTTATCCAGTCTAAAAGCGGGCTACAATAGGTTTTAATCCACCGATTACTGAATCATTAGGTAAGTCTCTGGTAACCTCGTTCTTTCTGCTATTTATAAACGTTTGGTCACGAATACCCGATCGATACGTTTAGCAAATGGATTCACATACTCACACCTTATGTAGGAAAAGAAATGTGGTTTGTAACTTTTATATCTTTTCTTTTGGTACCATTGTTTTTTTATAACATAACATAACATCGAGCTGCGGGCCAAAACTACCCATGTTCCTTTTTAGCCCTTTGTGTCCAGGGCCACGGAATCTCTTTCGAACAACCCTCAGCCCCAACAGGCGTCGGCCTTTGCGGGCCCCTGCAATGTTGCTGACATCTCTTTGAAGCGCGCGTAGAACACGACTGCGTCGTCAACATGGCCTGTCATCGTCTTAGGATGGATGGACGGTAAGCAAGTTCATTATTTATCGTTCACTGGCCCACACCTACGGTGGCCGGAAGCCATCACGTGGCCACGTTATGGAAAGGGGACACTGATGACGGCGACGCGGTAGACCTCGCAGGAGATGACGGGACGAGCTGGACAGGATCAACGACTAGTGGACCACATTGGCCCTGGATCGAAAGATTTAGAGGTCATAGGGGGAGGCCTTAGGCCAGCAGTGGGATGGCTCAGGCTAGAAGAAGGATGATGCATCATTACTGTAGCTGACTTCAAAAGTTAAACAAAGAAGTGACAGTTACATTTCATTAATATGCATTGTCTTACTTTAGAACAAAGGCGAACGTTTCTTTCTCCAGAAAAACTCGCTTTACTTACCCTTATAAGCAAAAACATCAAAATAACTTACTCCCCCGAGTTGACTTGTCCAACTTAAGCGGAATAATAAGCGACTCTTGTCAATATTCCTCCATTCTTTCGTCTCGAAATCGACGGAGACATTTATTTACTTATCCTGAAGGAAATATTACTTCGTCATAATTATGGCAAACGTAACTGGTATCGTCAAAGTTAGATTGGTGTTCCGTTTGTGTCTTATATTCTTGTTTTGTACATTTTAATGAGTCTGTTTTTTTAGTTTTTGTGAATAGAAGGATTAGTCATCATCATCTGCCTAGCCTTTTCCCAACTATGTTGGGGTCGGCTTCCAGTCTGACCGGGTATGGTGAATACCAGTATTTTACATGAAGCGACTGCCAATCTGACCTTCACAGCCCAGTTAATACTAGGTTATACGATACTCTTTGGTAAGACTGGATGTCGGAACTCCAGAAGTTCTGTCACTGACTTCCTGTAACGAATGCCAGCCGGGACCAACAGCTTAACGTGCTTTCCGAGGCACGGAGGAAACTGGGTATGTCGGGCGGTCACCCATCCACAGACCGACCTAGGCAAGCACAGCTTTTACCTAAAGATCGACCCGAGTGGCAGTTCTTATTAAGCCACGAGCTCCTCTCCCTCGTCCCTAATAGAAGGATTAGTATTAATGTGATATTATAAAATAGGCTGGAATATATTCCTGGTCACCTTTTATATCTATTCATAATAACGTCACGCTCTATTATCCCCGAAGGGTTAGGCAGAGGTGTACCTAATACTACACCCACATTTCGCCAGTTATGTTTAAGTCCCATGTAATAGGGGGCGAGCCTATTACCATCATCATTTCAGCCATAAGACGTCCACTGCTGGACATACGCCTCCCCCAGAAGGGGAGATTCGCCATAATCGCCACGCTTTGCAGGCGGGTTGGCGATCGCAGTATGGTTGTTACGAAGGCACAGAGAACGCTGCTGCCCATTCTCTGGTAAGTCCCTTAGTCGCCTCTTACGACACCCACGGGAAGATATGGGATGGTGCTATTATTTACGTCCGACACCATACGGTTTCTATTACCATCAACCGGGCACAAATCCAGACTCCGTAGCTGTTACTAATAAATTCCTGATGGAAAAAGCCAATAGCACTTTGCCCGACCCGGGAATCGAACCTAATAGTACTCCTAATATTTCGCCAGTTACGTTTAAGTCTCATGTAATAGAGGTTTGATTGCCTTGTTGGTCTAGTGGTTGCAACCGCGACTGCTGAGCATGAGTTCCTGCCTCTTGGATTCGATTCCCGGGTTGAGCAATGTCTTATTGGATTTTGCCATCAGGTGTTGACAGCCCGACTTTGAGGTGAAACTATTACAATAGCCAATAATTTGAGTCGAGGACAATATTCATTTATTACAACGAGAAACAACCATTTTGCACTCCGAATACTAAACAGAAAGACCAATTAACATACGAAAAGACCAATAAAACATGCTCCTATTACCAGCAAAACGTATCAGCTAATCGCTTTACATAATACATTAATTACTCCTAGACACATTATTCATACCGAACAAATTATACTAACGAAATACTTTCAGCCTGACAAACTACTTGCAAACTATTTAATTACTCGGGAAACTGTTATCTTTAATCTCTACACCCTTACAAGCTAGTACACAAAGCTGAATTTTGTACTGTAGGGTTATTTAAAAGCTGCAAATATTGATTGGTAGTCGGCTACAATTTTCTGAAGTGTCAGTGGCAATTTTCCCCTACAATATGCGATAATGTAGGAGGATTGACGTTTTAACAGTCCCTGGCTTCAACCCTTAGTGAGCTGGTAAAAACTTCGATTTTGTTACTCTGTGGGTTATATATTACGCTGAGTTTATTAACACGTTTTGACTGACGTAGCTGTAATGGATGTTTTGGTCGTGTTCTTGATTGGTATGCAGGGGGTTTTTTAACGAATTTTTCAGATTGTATTTTCTTGTGGCTTGGATTAGAAGAAAATTACTGACGAAATTGAATACTAGCAAAAAACGATGGACGGACTGTGTTAAGAATGATATGGGAAGAGAGGCTGTGTTCCATTAGATGACCAGAAATAAAGAGGTGTGGAAGAAGAAGACATGCTGAGCCGATCCCAATTAAATTGGGATAAGGGCAAGAGAATGATGATGAAATGGAATACTCGTAATTTATGCTCAGAATCAACTTCGTATTATGTCACTAAAAGACGATCAAAAAGAAAAAAAAACGGCTTCAAAAACACTAAGTGAAAAAATAAAACCACAAAAAAGTGAAAAAAAAACTTCATTAGAAAAATCAGCTTCTGAAGTCGGTGACATTTCTTGGTTTGATTTCGATTTTTTTGCCACCGACTTCAGAAGCAGATTTTTCTGATACATTTCCAAAAAATATTGGACACATATTTTTTTTTCGCGGAGACAAAAAATAAAGACGATACTGTGCTTCGAAGTATCGTGTGACGTCACATTTCAGTACATTTTTTACCATAAAGTGACGTCGCAAGCACACGTCACATTTTTATTAATGAGATAAAACATAAAACACCTGTCCAATATTTATCGATAACCTAACTGACGGACTAAACAGAATCATATAATTTTTAGTCAGGAAAGTAACCAATTTGATTCAATTGAAATGGTTTATTGAAATAAAGAGTTAGCCATATATATTTTCAAGGCCTGGGTTGCTCCACCTAGCAACGTTTCGCAAAATATAAGGACCCGTGTACCCAATCCCCAAAGATTCTATCACAAGGTCCACAGATTCAATCCTAGATACCTACCCTCCACACGTAACCGTTTATGTAAATAGGTCTAAAGCCTAGTTTTGGCTGGTCGCCAGGGTCGTACGTCTGGGGGTGCGTTAGTGACCACTTAATGTCAATCAGTATCACTTAGTGAAGTGGGGCTTAGTTAATGGCATGCTGAGCTGTGGGTAAGTGTGACTTATAATAATGGGGTTAAAAGTTATTTTGGGAAAATAATGGGTGGTTGTTATTCAAAATGTAGTATACTAATATTATACAGACAAAAATATTGTAAGTTTTTATGTAGGCTGTAATCTCCTGAACTAATGATCCAATTCTAAAAATAATTTCACTGTCTAAAATGTACATTTATCGAGGGTGCTATAAGCTATAAATTATATTTATGTCATACATATTAGCAGAGTTATCACAATGTTTTTGAACTGCTAGTTATAAAAAATATAAGATAATTTTATATTATAATTCTTCTAGATAAAGAACACCGGTCCCCTAAGACAAAGTTATCTGCTTAAAATGAAGTCGCAATTATTAGTTGTAAAGGTGGAAGCGCCACCCGTCGGGGCTGCGGGTCCCGTTGGGGCTGCGGGTCCCGTCGGGGCTGCGGGTTGTTCGCAAGAGATACCGCGGCCTCGACATGAAGGGCTAAGAAGGAACATGGGTAGTTTTTAGTCATTAGAAGTTTGACACTCCCTTTTGCTCTGCCCAAGAGCGGGAGGGGTTATTTGATGATTTTACACCCGCCAAAAAAATGGTGGAAGCACCAGGGTAACCTGCGAAATTCAAATATATTGTTACCTTTTTTGTAATTTACAGGACAGGTCAGTGTTCTAAGATCATACTCAGAACCGCACTTGATTTAGTCGCACTTAACTATTTAGAATCCTTTGATTTAGTATTCAAATAACACAAACATTGAGGTCCTTTGAGCCGCGCGTTAATATTGAACAAGTTTAAGATATTGCAGACACTTAAATATGAACCTTGTAGCATGTACGAATTAAGTTAACAGCTAGGCTGTAAGTTTAAAAGCAAATTGTTATTAATATTATGAATGGGGTATGCGAACCCTGGAAAAATCGGTTTTATCTGTAGTACTGAAATTCGGTTCCGACACGCTTTTTACGTTACTTAATCATGAAGTTGCTTCTTCTGCCAACCACGATGATTTTCGCATCTTTGAGGTGAGCCTAGACATAGTGAACGTTTAAACATTTACGAAATACAATACAATACTTCGCGGAACTCGGATAAATGAAAGACCGGTTACTTGATAGTATAAATATGATTGTATTAGATCTTTTTGGCGTGATCTTTACTAAAACTGTCAAACTCTTTGCTCAAAACTCAAAATAAAAAATACATGCTTTGCTACATAATGTAACCGCCGAAAAATCTTGATAGATTCAGAAATATGACAAAAATGAACATCGCCATCTAGTTACATAAATAGAACTAATTTTTGACTTACTATATTTTTCGTTGCACCAAATTGAATCCGAACAAACGCTTTTGGTAAATATGAAACTTTCAATTGTAACTGGCATCTGCTGAGTTCACGCCCTAATTAAAGTAAAAAAATAAAAGTACTAGCAGAAGTAGTTGTAAATCTTACTTTAGATACAGAACAACGTTTTTAGGATTTTAACTTCATAAGTAATAATTTTACAAAACATGAAACATTTGGTAGTTATGCTTCTTTTTGCGGCCAAGTTTACTGACTGCACAGAAAAAGATTACTAAAGACCTCTGCTATTAGGTACATTATTAATCAACACTTACCCCTTACTGCTATCGTAGGCAACATAGCGAAGCCGTGTATTAACGTCCAAAATAACTTCCTATACATCTTCATGTTAGTAAAATTGTCACTTTTTCCATTTTTCACAAAAAACTAACGATTTGATTGCACTTTACTGTTTCTGTTTAGTTTCACTGGCATCTGAAACAAAGACAAATTAAACTTTAGTTCAAACAATTCAGAAATTCAAGTCAAAGACAAAGGAGTTGGCCACATTTCCGGAGACACGACCAAAGAGTTGTGTTTCTTGAAATTGAGTTTAATAAATGAAAGACAAACAATATTTGTAATTAACTACTGACTACCAGTAACGACTGTCAAAGATATTATTATATAAATGGCAGCTGGGACGAATAGTATAACTTACTTTCCGAGGCACGGAAGAAACTCGGTATACAGGGTGTAAATCAACCCATCACACACCCGTCAACCAAGCATTCTCTACGTCAAACTAAGTACCCCTACGCAAAAATTTTTGCTGGAAAACGACTTTTTTTTTGGGGTCAAAAATCACATTTTACGGTAAAACTCAATGTAGCACTGTTAAAACATTGTGCTAGTGAATGCTTTGAATAGTAAACGGGTCGGGGAGGTAATTTAAGTAAAGTTATAACCTAAAAAACTAGGATTTACAAAAACAGCTGTGAAAAATTTGGAACTTTGACCCCCTATATCTCCGTAACTAGGGGGTTCCCAGGGATGGTCTAGAACAAAAAAAATATCGCAGTGGTGGGGAGAACAAGTGCCCTTCGTTTGCGTTAAGGGTACTTTTACACCCTATATAGGTAATGGGTCCCAAACAATGGGTCCCAAACAGCAGTAAACGACAGCGCGGCAGGCCCAGAAGAAGATGGCGGGACGAACTCGACTCTTTTCAGGGATTGGCATTTAAGGCCGTTGCGTTGCTAAAATCCCAAAAACGACGTATGTTTAAAGAAATTTGTTGTGGAATCCTTCCGTACGATTTCCATATAAAAAATATATGTTATACTTAAAGTCATCACAAATAATTCGTATTGTTTAAAATTTTGATAAACCTTCACATTATTTAATAAAAAATCGTAGTATGTCTTAACCTAAATCGAATTTTGTCTCTGTAACGGCTGAATAGTTCGGTATGAATTTTATACCCAAAAATACGTAGTGATGTATTTATCAATCCGTATTGTTTATTTTCTCTGATTTGTAATAAAATTTTAAAATAATAAATTAATTCCCGACATTTTGAGGCAAAAGCGGCGCGAGACCCGTCGCGCATACTCGGAACGCGCTGCGCCAGTGTCTCGATGACTGTTGTCACGGGTGGACTGCACGCATGTCATTACTTCACAAATAAAATTCAAAAGTTCACGTTTTTAATGTTTTCTGAATTAAAACATATTGTAAATTGTATAGTTATCAATATTTCGTAAAATAAGAACAGAAAATAAGTTTGTAAATATATTTAGAGTAGTTTGTAATTTCGTTTTGTTGTTTGCACCTATCATAGACTAAGCTGACTATGCCTAATAAACGTTAAGTGACGCGTGGCCGAGCTCTCCAAAACTATTGGTAAATTACCTACGTTTCTTATTAGATATTTTGGTATATAGATATATCTATGATATTATTTTAATTTTGGACTGCCTCGTTGGTCTAGTGGTCGTAAGCACGATGCTGAGCATGAGGTCCTGGGTTCGATTCCCGGGTCGGGCAAAGTGTTATTGGGTTTTTCCATCAGGAAATTATAAGTAACAGCCACGGAGTCTAGATTTGTGCCCGGTTGATGGCAATAGGCTCGCCCCTATTATATGGGACTTGAACATAACTGGCGAAATGTGGGTGTACTATTAGGTAGGTACACCTCTGCCTAACCCTTCGGGGATTACAGGCGTGATGTTATGTTATCTAACTATTTTGTCTTGAGATTTTCGTTTGATGGAAGATGGAGATCTAGATGACTGATGATGTCTCGTACCTAATGATGGTCTCTCATACTACATGATACATTTTAAAGGTCTGATGAAGACCAGGTAACTGCTTATCGGTTCTCAGTCACGGAAATAGTCAGAATGCTCCAACTTTCAGCTTTTATCTCATTGAGCACGGATGCTACTACATGATACATTTTGAAGGTCTGATGATGATCAGCTAAGTGCTTATCGGTTCTCAGTGACGGATGTAGTTAGAATGACCTAGGTTTCAGATTTTATCTTATTGAGCACGGATGCTACTACATAATACATTCTGAAGGTCTGATGATGACCAGCTAAGTGCTAATTGGTTCTCAGTGACGGATATAGCTAGAATGACCTAGCTTTCAAATTTTATCGATCTGAGCACGGATGCTACTACATGATACATTTTGAAGGTCTGATGATGATCACCTAAGTGCTTATCGGTTTTCAGTGACGGATGTAGTTAGAATGACCTAGCTTTCAGATTTTATCTTATTGAGCACGGATGCTACTACATGATATATTTTGAAGGTCTTATGATGACCAGCTAAGTGCTAATTGGTTCTCAGTGACGGATATAGCTAGAATGACCACCATTAGGTAAATGGCACCATCAGTCTCCAAGGCCTCTTCGAGCTCTTTCAAATGAGTCGTGTGTGGACACGACGGTTCTACGTGGTGCCGTCAATGAGATCCTATACCCACCTTCGGAGTTTACCATCAGGTGCGAGACATCATCAGTCATCCAGATCTTCATCTTTCATCAAACGAAATTCTCAAGACAAAATAATTAAAACGATAAAACAATTACCACCATTAAAACAATAACATACATTACATAAAATCGCGCCTGTAATCCCCAAAGGGTTAGGTAGAGGTGTACCTAATAGTAGGCGTGATGTTATGTTATGTATGTTATTATTTTAATGATTTTACAATTGTAGCAAAGAACAATTATTGTAGTCGTTCTTGTAGCACGGATGCTACTACATTTTGAAGGTCTGATGATAACCAGCTAAGTGCTTATCGGTTCTCAGTGACGAACGTAGTTAGCATGACCTAGCTTTAAAATTTTATCGATCTGAGCACGGATGCTACTACATAATACATTCTGAAGGTCTGATGATGACCAGCTAAGTGCTAATTGGTTCTCAGTGACGGATATAGCTAGAATGACCTAGCTTTCAAATTTTATCGATCTGAGCACGGATGCTACTACATGATACATTTTGAAGGTCTGATGATGATCACCTAAGTGCTTATCGGTTTTCAGTGACGGATGTAGTTAGAATGACCTAGCTTTCAGATTTTATCTTATTGAGCACGGATGCTACTACATGATATATTTTGAAGGTCTTATGATGACCAGCTAAGTGCTAATTGGTTCTCAGTGACGGATATAGCTAGAATGACCACCATTAGGTAAATGGCACCATCAGTCTCCAAGGCCTCTTCGAGCTCTTTCAAATGAGTCGTGTGTGGACACGACGGTTCTACGTGGTGCCGTCAATGAGATCCTATACCCACCTTCGGAGTTTACCATCAGGTGCGAGACATCATCAGTCATCCAGATCTTCATCTTTCATCAAACGAAATTCTCAAGACAAAATAATTAAAACGATAAAACAATTACCACCATTAAAACAATAACATACATTACATAAAATCGCGCCTGTAATCCCCAAAGGGTTAGGTAGAGGTGTACCTAATAGTAGGCGTGATGTTATGTTATGTATGTTATTATTTTAATGATTTTACAATTGTAGCAAAGAACAATTATTGTAGTCGTTCTTGTAGCACGGATGCTACTACATTTTGAAGGTCTGATGATAACCAGCTAAGTGCTTATCGGTTCTCAGTGACGAACGTAGTTAGCATGACCTAGCTTTAAAATTTTATCGATCTGAGCACGGATGCTACTACATAATACATTCTGAAGGTCTGATGATGACCAGCTAAGTGCTAATTGGTTCTCAGTGACGGATATAGCTAGAATGACCTAGCTTTCAAATTTTATCGATCTGAGCACGGATGCTACTACATGATACATTTTGAAGGTCTGATGATGACCAGCTAAGTGCTAATTGGTTCTCAGTGATGGATATAGCTAGAATGACCTAGCTTTCAAATTTTATCGATCTGAGCACGGATGCTACAACATGATACATTTTGAAGGTCTGATGATGACCAACTAAGTGCTAATTGGTTCTCAGTGACGGATATAGCTAGAATGACCCAGCTTTAATTTTTTTTCGATCTGAGCACGGATGCTACTACATGATACATTTTGAAGGTCTGATGATGACCAACTAAGTGTTAATTGGTTCTCAGTGACGGATATAGCTAGAATGACCCAGCTTTAATTTTTTTTCGATCTGAGCACGGATGCTACTACATGATACATTTTGAAGGTCTGATGATGACCAGCTAAGTGCTTATCGGTTCTCAGTGACGAACGTAGTTAGCATGACCTAGCTTTAAAATTTTATCGATTTGAGCACGGATGCTACTACATAATACATTCTAAAGGTCTGATGATGACCAGCTAAGTGCTAATTAGTTCTCAGTGACGGATATAGCTAGAATGACCTAGCTTTCAAATTTTATCGATCTGAGCACGGATGCTACTACATGATACATTTTTAAAGGTCTGATGATGATCAGCTAAGTGCTTATCGATTCTCAGTAACGGATACAGTTATGATGCTACAGCTTTCTGCTATTATTTTATTGAGCACGGATGCTACTACATGATACATTTTGAAGGTCTGATGATGACCAGCTAAGTGCTAATTGGTTCTCAGTGATGGATATAGCTAGAATAACCTAGCTTTCAAATTTTATCGATCTGAGCACGGATGCTTCTAAATGATACATTTTGAAGGTCTGATGATGACCAGCTAAGTGCTTATCGGTTCTCAGTGACGGATGTAGTTAGAATGACTTAGCTTTCAGATTTTATCTTATTGAGCACGGATATGCTACTAAATGATAAATTTTGAATGTCTGATGATGATCAGCTAAGTGCTTATCGGTTCACAGCGACTGATATAGCTAGAATGACCACCATCAGGTAAATGGCACCATCAGTCTCCAAGGCCTCTTCGAGCTCTTTCAAATGAGTCCACACACGACGCTACTCAGTGCCGTCAATGAGATCTTATACCCACCTTCGGAGTCTACCATCAGGTAGCTGGTATCATCAGTCTGCAAGGCCCCCTCGAGCTCTTTCAAATCATTCCAAACACGATGGTTCTACTCAGTGCTGTCAATGAGATCCTATACCCACCTTCGGAGTTTACCATCAGGTGCGAGACATCATCAGTCATCCAGATCTTCATCTTCCATCAAACGAAATTCTCAAGACAAAATAATTAAAAGCGATAAAACAATTAACACCATTAAAATAATAACATACATTACATAACATCACGCCTGTAATCCCCGAAGGGTTAGGCAGAGGTGTACCTAATAGTAGGCGTGATGTTATGTTATGTATCTTATTATTTTAATGGTGTTGAGACCTCGAGGACGCCTTGGAGACTGATAATGTCATTCACCTGATGGTGGACTCCAAAGGTAAGTAAAGGATCTCATTGACGGCACTGCGTAGAATCGTCGTGTTTGGACTCATTTGAAAGAGCTCGAGGAGGCCTTAGAGACTGATGATGCCATTTACTTGACGGTGGACTTCGAAGGTGGGTACAGGATTTCATTGACAGCGCTGCGTAGAACCATCGTGTTTGGACTCATTTGAAAGAGCTCGAGGAGGCCTTGGAGACTGATGGTGCCATTTACCTGATGGTGGTCATTCTAGCTATATCCGTCACTGTGAACCGATAAGCACTTAGCTGGTCATCATCAGACCTTCAAAATGTATCATGTAGTAGCATCCGTGCTCAATAAGATAAAATCTGAAAGCTAAGTCATTCTAACTACATCCGGCACTGAGAACCGATAAGCACTTAGTTGATCATCATCATACCTTCAAAATGTATCATGTAGTAGCATCCGTGCTCAATAAGATAAAAGCTGAAAGCTGGAGCATTATAACTACATCCGTCACTGAGAACCGATAAGCACTTAGTTGATCATCATCATACCTTCAAAATGTATCATGTAGTAGCATCCGTGCTCAATAAGATAAAAGCTGAAAGCTGGAGCATTATAACTACATCCGTCACTGAGAACCGATAAGCACTTAGCTGATCATCATCAGACCTTCAAAATGTATCATGTAGTAGTATCCGTGCTCAGATCGATAAAATTTTAAAGCTAGGTCATTCTAGCTATATCCGTCACTGAGAACCAATTAGCACTTAGCTGGTCATCATCAGACCTTTAGAATGTATTATGTAGTAGCATCCGTGCTCAAATCGATAAAATTTTAAAGCTAGGTCATGCTAACTACGTTCGTCACTGAGAACCGATAAGCACTTAGCTGGTTATCATCAGACCTTCAAAATGTATCATGTAGTAGCATCCGTGCTACAAGAACGACTACAATTGTTTTTTGCTACAATTGTTTTATCGCTAAAAGCGATAAAACAATTAAAATCATTAAAATAATAACATACATAACATAACATCACGCCTACTATTAGGTACACCTCTGCCTAACCCTTTGGGGATTACAGGCGCGATGTTATGTAATGTATGTTATTGTTTTAATGGTGTTAATTGTTTTATCGTTTTAATTATTTTGTCTTGAGAATTTCGTTTGATGGAAGATGGAGATCTGGATTACTGATGATGTCTCGTACCTAATGGTGGACTCCGAAGGTGGGTATAGGATCTCATTGACGGCACTGAGTAGAACCATCGTGTTTGGACTCATTTGAAAGAGCTCGAGGAGGCCTTGGAGACTGATGATACTAGCTACCTGATGGTAGACTCCGAAGGTAATTATAGGATCTCATTGATGGCACCACGTAGAACCGTCGTCTGTGGACTCATTTGAAAGAGCTCGAAGAGGCCTTGGAGACTGATGGTGCCATTTACCTGATGGTGGTCATTCTAGCTATATCCGTCACTGTGAACCGATAAGCACTTAGCTGGTCATCATCAGACCTTCAATATGTATCATGTAGTAGCATCCGTGCTCAATAAGATAAAATCTGAAAGCTAGGTCATTCTAGCTATATCCGTCACTGAGAACCAATTAGCACTTAGCTGGTCATCATCAGACCTTGAAAATGTATCATGTAGTAGCATTCGTGCTCAGACAGATAAAATTTGAAAGCTAGGTTATTCTAACTACATCCGTCACTGAGAACCGATAAGCACTTAGCTGGTCATCATCAGACCTTCAAAATGTATTATGTAGTAGCATCCGTGCTCAATAAGATAAAAGCTGACAGCTGGAGCATTCTAACTATATCCGTCACTGAGAACCGATAATCACTGAGCTGGTCATCATCAGACCTTCATAATGTATCATGTAGTAGAATACGTGCTCAGATAGATAAAATTTGAAAGCTAGGTCATTCTAACTACATCCGTCACTGAGAACCGATAACACTTAGCTGGTCATCATCAGACCTTCAAAATGTATTAAGTAGTAGCATCCGTGCTCAGACAGATAAAATTTGAAAGCTAGGTCATTCTAACTACATCAGTCACTGAGAACCGATAAGCACTTAGGTGGTCATCGTCAGACCTTCAAAATGTATCAAGTAGTAGCATTCGTGCTCAGTTAGCTGAAAGCTGGAGCATTCTGACTATTTCCGTGACTGAGAAGCGATAAGCAGTTACCTGGTCTTTATCAGACCTTAAGAATGTATCGTAGGAGTACCTGTGCTCAGTGAAATAACTAATGAAAGCTAGGTTATTACTTCATTAGTCAAAGTGTTTAATTTATTATTAAATATTTTATTCATACATTATGATGTAGGTACTCCAAGAGAAACAAAATATGTTAGGCAAATACGATGACCACTCTGCGACACATTTCTGTTCTTTGTTACGTTTTTCTGTAGTACAGTCGTTTGCCGGTAGGGGCCGAAAAATAAACAAAAGCCAGTACAGAGGTCAAATCGTCAAAGTCATCCACTGCTGTGATCCCCTTAAGAGCATTGGATAGAGATAAGTGGAAAGAGGGAAGGGAGGCCTTTGCCCTGCAGTGGGACATAAATGGCTAGTTTGATTTGATTTGATAGGTAATGGGTGGTCACCCATCCATGAGTTCATCAGTACTTATCGTGTATGAAAAGCTATTGTAGTTTCTGAATCAAATAAGTAGCTTTTAATTGCACTCGGTTAGAGAAGCTTCATCTTAGATGTTGACATTCAAAAAGTTACGTACGGTCGTCAACGGTCGAACGGTTAACATAACGTAAAATTTTGCTCTTTGCTTAGTAGTAAAAATTAATATCATTCTGGACTTGTTTTTTAAATTAAACTGCACCAAGTTACTTAACAGTCATCTCATAAGTGTAATTAATGATAAAATGTATAAAAAAGTGCGTAATTAGAACGATTTGTGTTGTGAACTGTCAAAAACTTTAAAACTCGGCTGATCATACGGTGAGTGAGTGACAAGTCATTTTACACGCAGTCCACGCTACTCTCGCAGTTACGCAGCGCACAGAAGTGACATATTGGCATGCGCCCGCGCTCAGTGACGTATGCGAGCGCTCACACCAAAGATTAACTAACGAAGACGGCGCAAGCGTTCCTACCTAATACACACTGCCTCTGAGAGGACGATTTATCATTCGTTTTTTTTTTTGTTTTGTTTTCTTTTTTCTTCGTTTGCGGATCTTTCTGACAAACTATGGCTAGTAAAGAAGATTCAACACCAACTCGTAATGTGTCTAAAAACAGAGGAAATAAAAGACACGCTAGTGGGTCTCCATCACCGCCGTCACCCCTGTGTAATAAAGAGGATATGCGATCAATTATCCAAGAGATAATTAAGGCAGAGTTCGGTGATATGTTGGTGGAATTTAACAAGAATTTAATAAGCACCATGAATAATAAATTGGAAACTGTAAATGAGGAAATGAGGGAAATAGTTAAGTCAATGCAATTCATCAACAAGCAGTTTGAAGATTTTGAGAGAAATCAGAAAACTTCCAATGAAACGATACACAGATTAGAACTAGAAAACACGGAATTGAAGACCTCTATGGCAAATCTTAGTGTGCGAATGAACAACTTAGAGCAACAATCTCGATCTAATAATCTAGAGGTACAATGTTTTCCTGAAACAAAAAACGAGAATGTGTACACCATCGTCAAGCAACTCGGGAAAGTGGTCGATTGCGAGATTCAAGAAAAAGATATATTGAACTGTACGCGAGTTGCCAAAACCAATACCTCGAGCTCCCGTCCTAAATCCATAGTCGTTCAGTTGGCATCGCCCAGGCTGCGCGATCAACTCCTGGCGTCGGTTATTAAATATAACCAAAATAACCGAGACAATAGACTTAATTGTGGACATTTTGGATTTGTCGATCAGAGGTCACCTGTGTATGTTGTTGATCATCTTTCCCCCACTAACAAAGCTCTGCATGCTGCGACTAGGATCAAGGCTAAGGAAATGAGTTACAAATACGTTTGGGTTCGTAACGGCAAAATATTTGTAAGAAAAGCCGACGGAGCAGATTACATACTCATAAAAAACATGAGTAGTTTATGTAAAATAATTTAATTTTTTCCTTAATTGCTTTAAATGCATGACTTAGTACTTAACTTTATTTAAAATTCAAAAATTTAAAAGTTTATTACCAGAATTGTAGAGGTCTTAGAACCAAAACGAACACTTTTTATTGTAACCTCTGTTGTATGGATTTTGATGTTTTTATATTGACTGAAACTTGGTTAAATTCTAGTATACTTAGCAGTGAACTGTTTGATGATAGGTATGTAGTCTACAGAAGAGATAGGGAAACAACTGGCTTCCATCCTAATAAAGATGGTGGTGGAGTTTTGATTGCTGTGTCAACTAAAATTAACTCGAAACGGATTGATTCTTGGCAAAGTAAATGTGAAGATCTTTGGGTCACTATTGACATTTCAACTACACAAAAATCACGACAACTGGCTATCTGTGCAGTTTACCTTCCTCCACCTGTATGTCTTCCCTCAATAGAACTTTTTATCAAACACTGTAACAACGTGTTTGAGACAACTGATATTCCCATTTGCATTGTCGGTGATTTTAACTTGGGCAAAATAGTCTGGGACCCGGGTACCCTTAATAATTCATTACCCAGTACTTGTTTGAGATTATTGGAATTTATGAATGTGTGTAAACTTACACAGCATAACATTGTTAAAAACAGCTCAGAGCGTATTTTAGATCTAGTCTTGTCAACAGAACCATCTTGCACCGTTACTGAATCCATTTGCCCTTTAACAGCTGTTGATAAATTACATCCTCCGCTTGATTTTACTTTGTCATTGTTTAAGGAGCCTAATCTCCCATATAATAAGCTTAATCAAAGAAAAAACTTTTATAAGGCTGACTACGAACATATTAGAACCTTTTTGAATAAACATGACTGGATTCAGCAATTTGAGGATTGTAAAGAGGTGGACAGCATGTTAGAAGAGTTCTATAACGTATTAAATACTGCAATCAACAAATTTATCCCTAATTGTAAGTCAGTGACCTGCCGTTATCCCCAATGGTTTAATAAAGCAATTCTAAGGACCCTTAAAGAGAAAAATAAGTTAAGGTTGCGCTTTAAAAAATATAAAAACCCGTTGGATGAGTTGGAGTTAAAGTTAATTTCAAAACGTTGTCAAACCCTAACCAGAAATCAATACAATAACTATATGAAAAAACTTGAATCGGAAATTAAAGAAAACCCGAAGTTATTCTGGACGCATGTAAAGGCGAAACGTGGTGGGTCTAGTACCTATCCACTAATAATGACTGACGGACAGACTACTACATCGAATGGCACAACCATATGCGATCTTTTTGGTACCTATTTTGCATCGGTTTACACATCTGATCATGATACAGAGTTTAAGAGCGACTCGGATTTTCTTAACTCTATAGAAGTTAATACCCAGAGCCTAACAATTCCTGAACTAGACAGTGATACCCTCCTCAAAAAATTACAATCTGTGGACATCAGAAAAGGTGCAGGTCCCGATGGAATTCCCCCAATATTTATTTCTGCCTGTGCTACGGCCCTGGTTGCCCCACTTCTGATGATATATAGGAAGTCGTTAGTTACTGGAACCTTCCCTACCGAATGGAAAAAGGCCAAAGTGGTTCCTGTGTACAAGTCGGACAAAAAAGACACAATATCCAACTATCGCCCTATTGCCATTCTCTCCACCTTTGCCAAGATTTTTGAGTCGATAATCTGTCCTCACATTCAAAATCATTTCAGACTTTATCTCAGTGACCATCAGCACGGCTTCGTTGCGTCTAGGTCGACTACCACAAATTTATTGTCTTTCACGGAGTCCCTAATATAATCTGTTGATTCAAATAAACAATTCGATGTGTTATACACCGACTTCAGCAAGGCTTTCGATAAAATTTCTCACTCCATACTACTACATAAACTAGCAACCTACGGTATTATTGGACCCTTGCTGAAATGGCTGGAATCCTATTTATTCAATCGTGAATTTTATGTTGTGGTCAACGGATTTCGATCTTCCGGCAGTTATTTGATGACTTCCGGTGCTCCTCAAGGTTCACATCTGGCTCCCATATTATTTATAATATTTATTAATGACCTCCCTAGCTGTTTTTGGTTCTCCGAGTGTTTTTTGTATGCTGATGATTTAAAGTTTGCTAGAGTGATCAAATCCCCTTGTGATATTGTGCTCTTACAAGACGATCTGGACAGGGTTGTTGACTGGTGTAAAACTAACAAAATGCAATTAAACTTAAAAAAATGTTACTGCCTGTCGTTTACTAGGAAGACTCAGCCTATACACTCAGAGTACCTGATAGATGATACAAAGGTACAACAAGTCGAGACAATTAGAGATCTAGGAGTAATATTTGATAAAAAAATTACATTTGTACCTCACATCGAGAATACTATTAAAAAAGCATCCAAAATGCTCGGGTTCGTACAAAGAAACACAAGGAGTTTCAAACTCATCGGTACCAAAACAATGATTTACAATAGTCTTGTACGAAGCGTCTTGGAGTATTGCAGTGTAGTATGGAGACCACACTACAGCACGCATAAGTTACTCTTAGAAAGAGTCCAAAAGCGGTTTTTGTGGCACCTTGCTTTCTCGAAAGGAAAAAGCAAAACACTGCCCTCATACAATACGCGATTGAAATACTTCAAGATGCATTCGCTATCAACTCGAAGAGACATAATTGATGCCTTGTTTCTTTATAAACTCTTAAGACATAGAATCGATTGCCCTAACCTAATTAGTCTCCTAAAGTTTCGTGCCCCATCCCGATATCCACGCAATCCCATCACACCGTTACATCCACCCCTGCGCAGAACGGTTCTGGGTGCGAACTCTCCGATTCCACGCCTGTGTAAACTAATAAACAGTTGCAGTGACCTTATAGATTTGCATCACAATACTTTGTACCAGTTTCGGAAAATAATTGTCGAACATTTCTCTAGTACTACATGTTAAGTAATTTGTTGTAGTCATTTGTTGTACCTAGTCATTTATTAATTGTTATCTCAATATTAGTATTGTCTTCCATCTTACTGTGATTCATTATTCATTATATTAATTGTGTGATATGATTGTTTTTTATGTGATTTGAATTATTTATTGTGTCTAAATGTAATGTAATTTAATTAATTTAATGGTTTTGTCACTCAATCAGTGCTTTGATTTTATTTTATGATTAACCTACTTAATTGAATTATTTGTTGTCATAATGTAATTTTGTTAATTTTGTCTAGTAGTCTGCGTTTTAAATTTAAGCTATGATTTATTTAATTGAATTATTTGTTGTGTCAAAATTTATTAATTTCGTCTATCAATCTGTGCTTTAAATTCTGTTGTATATTGTAATGTGTTCCTATTCATTGATGAACTTAGTTTTATAGTTTGTATAAGCAATCATCAAAGCATTATTGTTTGATTAATATAATATAACCACAAATAGTGCATGTGGTGTTAGCCTATTATTAATTGTTGCACTTATAAATGTACTTATAACCACTGTTCTGTAAAAATGTATTGTGCAAACAATTGTTGGTTAACCAAAAAATAAATAAAAAATAAAAAAAAAGTTACACTTTTTCTTACGCCTTGTTCGGGACCTTTGGTGACGCGGCCACTGATGCGACCTACGTGACATTTTTTTTAACGTTACCCCACACTTGAAATTTCTCCTGTATCGTGGGTGCATTAACAAACATTTATCCTCACATGTACACATACCCAGACCCGGATCAACTATCTGTAGGCCATACAAATATTTGTTCCGTGCGGGGATCGAACCGGTGGCACGCAGCGCAGCAGTCAATTGCTTGAGCCACTGCGCCAACCGTGCCGTCAAGCGTATGCGCAGCAATACGCATGTGCAAATAAGAAATTACTTTCATTTGTTTTCCCCAAACAGCTTTGCTGAATGAATTCAAAAGGAACAAAATATAGGCATAACATAAAATTACCTATTAAGCACCAAATAACTTTCATAAACACCTTTATAATAATTTCCAAAGCGCCATAGTTACGTAACGCGACACGCACTAGCGTTCTAAGCCCGCGCTACGCAGCTTAAGTCAAACACACAGTAAGTTCACGCTATGTTATAATTTATTATAATGTGACAGCAGATAGGGATAATAGTCGAGAATGATTAATTGTCCTTTGTGTAAGGGGTTGTGGAATGCATATTACAAAGATTGAAGAAACATCTGGTTCTTCTAACCTATCAGACAGTTGTGTTGCTGGGGAGTTTGTTCCGCCACTTCTTCTTCCCAGCTAACACTAGGGAGGGAGTGTAAAAGGTAGACGTAATGGAGGAATGTCACTTGAAACTTTGACGTTCAAAAGTGCCGATTATCAGCCTAACTTGAATAAATGACTTTTATGTTTTCAAAAAACACGGAATTCCATTAATAATGGTTTTTACAGTGGCTAGGCAGCAGTAACTAGGCATCGGTTTCTGCGCCAAGTTCGATTCTTTCAAAGAACAAAATTAATATTTTTGGTTCTATTTTCTTTTATTTTTTGTCTACAACCACACTTCCATAAATTCGTAACAAGAATGAAGCAGAAGGAGACAATCTTCAAGTAAAACAGATTGTCAAAATCAATTTCTTATTTCAGATTTCACGCCACCCCAGCCCTTTAGATCATTATGACTTGCAGCTGAAAGAGCACGTTTCGTTTAGCTGTTCGTAATCTCGGCTCGAATACTCACTCAAGAGTCACTATTGAATGGATTTCGATTTCGAAATGACTCCATATCAGGATTATTCAATACAAGCTTTTTAAATAGGCAGAAAAGTGTGTATGTGCGTGATAAACTGAAGAATGAGTTTATACGAAATCGTTGCGGTTTCAACAAGACAAACATTTAAAAGTGTATGCTTATATGGTTTGGTCATGTGGAGAGGATGAGTGAAAGGCAACTAACAAAAGGAATTTACAAGGCAGGTGTGAGTGGCAGCCCCGGGAGGACACGCCTCAGAAAGACATACACTGACCATAGTGGTGAGATTCTTCAGAAAGTACAGGTGCGTTTCACTCGCAACCGGTGTGCGAATATGACTCTGTCACTTGTTAATAAGTAAAGTCAATTTTGACGTTCGAAAAGTGCTGATTATCAGCCTAGTTTGAATAAATGACTTTTGACTTTGATTTTTACCAAGGCGTCTTAAATGGTCACTTTAACAGATCATAAAAAGGCGTAAAATGGACCTTTCATAAAAGTAACAGCGTCTGTGACCATTTAGGAAAATAGATCATAATAGAAAAATAATATGAATTGCGTCACAGACGCAGTTACTACATATTGTGAAAGGTCCATTTTACGCTGAAGCGACCATTTGGGAGGCTTATGTCCAGCAGTGGACGTCTTTTGGGTGAAATGATGAAAGCGACCATTTTAGACCAATAGATGTATGAATTTGAACAAGGCAAAATGTGTTTGTAATGATCGTAGTAGGTGGCGGTATGTGATTTCTGTCACCCCCTATAAGAAAACGGCGTAAGTTTATATTATTTATCTGTGTAAAACTGTGCATAACCCAGGTGAAGCCACGCTTATAACTTATTAATATACAAAACAATTGATTAACGTTTACCTACCTATATCGCGTCACGCAACACCGCTATGCCTCGTTCACGCTGACTCCCCCGTAACGTAAGTAAAGTCAAACAAGTCAGCGCACGCAACGTGATATTCACCAAACTTTTATACAAACATGTCGATGTGTTCACGGTCTTTACTTATGCATCAATTGCACGTCGAACCATGATTGTAAAATACGTGACGTAACGATACGTATAAAATGAAGAACCTATAAGACTTGCTTAGTTCCAAGGTATAGTCTGAAATGGTTTTCGATATGGTAACGAGAAGTCCTCTGAGAATTGAATGTTATAGATAATATTATCTATAATATTATGCGATATTGTGGGATTACGAACACAATAGTCTTGATAACACTTCACAGAAGTGGGGGAAAGGTAAAAAGGTAATAATTTAAAATATTATTACACACAGAGTGATGTATAGTATTTTAAATATCAAAGTCACTGTATATACGTACAATACCAATACGGTACATCACAATACGGTCCAAGACAGACATCCCCGATGTTGGCAATCAGTCTGCGAGGTTAAAATGAGAATGGGCGGATCACATTTCCAGAATGGGTCAGAGTCGTCATACAGTGGGTGCCTGAAGTCCCCAGATAGGCCCGAGAAACGCTAGAGTGACGATTTAGACTCGTTCCTGACTGATTAATATAGGGGATAGAATAAAAAACAAATCATTCGTCGCCATAACTGTACACGCTACTTATTAATAACTGTCATAATAAACTAACTGTTGTGAAAAATAATACACGAAATGTGTTTTGGAAAAGCTGGTGTATGACAGACGGAAATATTCGTGAGGAAATTGGCTTAGATCTAAACGAGCCTCCTACAAATGTCAGTCTAACACAGCCCTTTACTCAACTGTCGTCATCCACGCTATAAAGTAAATAGTTTTCATAGCAGCAACTACATGGCAGCTATGCAGTAAAAGTCAAATAAAGTTACATCGTACGTTGGCTGCTATTCGAGTTAACTGCTAGGTTTACCGCTTTCACAGCACATACGTAACATCACGGTTTTGTAGTCTAACGGGGCGGGTAAAGTTGTTGCGCACTAGAATGCTCTAATTCGGATTCTATTTGGTCCAAAGCTTGCATAAAACTTTCTCCTTTTTCAAATTAGGATTAGGCACAGAATGCTAAATACTATGAACCTTATTATATTCCTTTTGCTGTGTCGACGTTGGTTGTATGTAGGTAATAAGCACTTTGACCTTCCTGAAGATGATAACCTATAAGTGTATGTACTTCTAGGGCGTTCCGACCCGATTTTAAACTCACAAATAAAATCATAATAACCATATCAGTTTCTGACAGTCCTAATTTTATCTTATATCTGTAATCTTCTAATATTATAAGTACCTCTGCCACTGAGCTTTGTTCAGGTGAACGTAGAGAGATATGAGACCTAGATAAATTATTTCACCTCCGCGAACTGCTATACTGCAACTTTCTTCGAAATTTTTAGAGCTGTTTTCGAGAACGTAATTACAAATATTGCTAATTTATATTATGCTTTTAATAGCATACGATAGGATAATGTGAAAGTTGTTTAAGTGAGGCTAGACTGAACGTACATTTATCGACGAAATTGAACATACGAATAGCCATAGGGCTAATTTCCGTCCTCCCCGCAAAACACAGAACCAAAAAAAAGTACCTACCTAGCGACGTTAAATTGCATCACCTTCATACAGAAAAAGTACATGTCAATCCACCCTGCGCGTGCTTTATTGAAGCACCCCGAGACACGTAACTAATATACCTCGTAACACCTATAAAACGCTTCCCTGTTGAGGAAAAATCTCTAGCGATAAATAAAGTCAGGCTGCGTTTTTGCCGCCACACCCACGCCACGGCCACAGACCACGGAATTCTCGGTGAGGGGAACATTGATCACTGGCGTGTTGTGTTCCTAAGTTTTTTCTATTTTGTACTTTTTTGTTAGAGAATTATGGTTTTTATTTCAGTACTTTATTGGGTGTTAGGGACATAGCCGTTTACCGAGATTTCAGAAAATGAATACAGATCTCAGAACAGTTTTGTTTTTGAACCGACGAAAAATGTTAACTTCATGATTCATGTGCGGCATTGACCTATTCTCTATACTTACATTGGAAGCACAGTTAGGAGGCTAAGAGATCTGCCTGCACTTAAACCGTCTAGAAATTGTCTTTTATTAGCCCTAAATTAATAACGATTAAATTAAATAAACCAACTTTGTGGAAGGAAGTTATACTATAATCCATTTGCGTAAATAATACGGCTAAAATCAAAAACAAACAATGTATGCTGTAATATTTTAGCTTCAGAGTTCATCGAACTAGTCGTCAAAAAATATATTTTATTAAATGTCTATTAACCAGCCACAAACCGAAACCAACATGTCCTAGAACCAAAAATTGGAAGACTTGTGACATCTACCAATCCGCACTGGGCCCGCGTGGTAGATTATAGCCCACTCCCTCACAAAGAGAGGAGGCCTGTGTCCCAGCTGTGAGAATATAAATAGGTTGATGATGATGACCCAGCCACTGGTCAACGTGTTGCTATTTATTTGTTCAGTTGCAAACAAAGCTCGTAATATCTTGCTTCTTAGGATATAACTTACGCGTCACTGCATTGCGCTAGTCAACCAGGCACTCCACTGAAGACTACACTAACCAAAACAATACTGTTTTTTGGCATAAATAAGGTACTGGCTGCGACTTGCACTTTGTTGGTCATAGGTTCAAAACCAGGGTGGAAGTTTAGTCCTACATACATTGGGATCACTTTGCGTTAGAACTAAATACATACATACATAAACTCACGTACTTTTCTCATCTTTAAAACTGGTACTTGTAATTTGGAACATCAATACCATTTGTGTCGTTACAGGTAGTTTGTGACAAAAAAGGTTGACAACCAGACTTACTAAGAGGTATCGTATTACACTAGTAAGATGGAGGTAAGATTGAGGTGTATACTGGTATTCAGTTGCATCTGGTTATACTGGAAATTGATCTCAATACAGTAGGGCAAAGACTAGGCAGATAGTGATGAATTAAGTTTTTAAACTGACATGGTCACAATAGGGTGGTTGACAAAAAAAACTAATTAGTCCGTCAGATAGATTTTCAAAAAATATTGGACACATATTTTTTCTTTTTTCACATAAACAATTAATGAAAACGATACAGTTCTTCGAAAAGTCGCGCGACGTTACAGTTTTGTATATTTTTTACCAGAAAGTGACGTCACCAGCCCCCACTCACGATCTTTGGCACGTTTTAATATCATAATTAATAATGGTCGTGGTCATTATTAATAATTACTCACTAGATTGTTTGACACATTTACTATTACAGCTTCTATTTTAGTTCACACATCGAAATATTTAACCTAAAACTTCAAATTCCATACATAGACTATACGTGTTGCCGCCACCACAGGCACGCCACACACGATTCACCCAAACGCCGGTTAACCGCGCTCACTACCTATGATTAATCTCTTTATCCCGAAGCTTTGTGGCAACACCCTTTATGTTGTACAGCGTGCGTTTTGTTGTGTGTACGGCATTGTTTGGAGTTGTAGTTTTGTGGTGTGGAATGTATGTAAAAGGAACTGGTGGAAAGAATGGAATTTACAGATGATTTGTTCATTTTCAATCGCTTTTGAAATGCCATTTTATACCACTTCATCATAATTGTTTCGTTACCGTGGTTGTGGACAACGGGTCCAACAAAAACTGGCCACAGACCGCGCGCATGTACTTTTGTCCGTAGAGAGTTGTGTTCCATTCCACGGGCAAGTCACATGAACTAATTTAGTTTTAAGGTTTTTTTTTTATCTCCCTTTGGGGCTGCGGGTTGTGTGAAAGAGTTACCGCGGCCTCAGCGCAAGGGCTAAGAAGCAACATGGGCGATTTTTAGTCAGTAGAAGTCTGACACTCCCTTTCGCTCATAACGTGTATGATATTAATTTTTTTTTTTTTATTTTTTTTTTGGCGGGTGGAAAATCATCAAATAACCCCTCCCGCTCTTGGGCAGAGTGAAAGGGAGTGTCAGACTTCTACTGACTTCTAGGAACGTGGGTGGTTTTTACACCCACGTTCCTTCTTACCCCTTTATGTCGAGGCCGCGGTATCTCTTGCGAACAACCCGCAGCCCCGACGGGACCCGCAGCTCCGACGGGATCCCGAACCACCTTGAGTACAGTGTACTCACTTTGATGACGTCACTCGGCAAACTAAGGCCTCCACAATTACGTTCGCCTACGCGCTACGTACTATGTCATAAAATGTTACCTTTTACGACGAACGCAAACATTTACGAGCATATTCTTATAATTTTCTTTTACTATGGTACAGTGAATGTGACTTTTCAGGAAGACCTTGATGTACACCCCTACAACTCAAGTGAAAAGAGCTTTATGACCTATATAATTTATTCTAGGTCCTGAATTTAAAACTATAAAGCTTTACATTAATTTCATCAAAATATTTACCGTTTTGTGATATCGTAAAGTGACACAAGCGCAATGGGCAACTTTCGAAAGCGAATACTGTTTTTTTCATAATCAGGCTATTCAATGTTCCCCACTACTGGGACCTCCCAAACATGATCTCTATGAGAAATAATGGGCTATAATTTACCACATGGGCCCAGTACGAATTGGTAGATGTTACATGTTTTCGAATCTTTGGGTCTGGCACATGTGGGCACGGTTTCCTCATGGTGGTTTCGTTCGCCGTTTTGAACACAGTGGTGATGAAATAAGTACACAAATTGATGCGCCTGCCTGGGTTGGAACCTACAACTTACTGCTCGGAAGTCGAGGCCACCACCACTCTACCTACCTTACCCATCTAACCTCCTTAATCGTAAGTAACAAACGGTAACGAGGAGTAATTGTAGAAATAATAGCTAAGCGTTCTAAGATCCTTCAACTAAAAGCGATAATACACGAAGCTTTCACTGATTAGTTTGTGCTAAATAAATGTGTTTTCTTTGTTCTTTCCCCTTCAACATTTATTATTTTTAGAGTACTACATCTGAATAAATAGAATATATTAATTCTAAAAGTGAAATCAACAACCCTCCACAGTTTCTAGATCCCAAGAAACCAAAACCCAAAAACAATTTCGCCAACCCACGATTCCTTCCCACACAAAACAACTATTCGTGAATTTGTTGTTTATTTTGCTGAGAAACTTTGACTTAAATCAAGTCGCACATGCACTATTCATACTCCGTTGAATGCTTGGCACTCGATCTAAGTTGCACCGGCAGTTCTTGCCGATTCCACCCAGGTCTTAGTGTACAACATTCTATAGAAAATTTTCGTGTTTTCTGAAAACGTTTTCTTCGGAAACGCTTTCGGAATTGCTCGAAA
Source organism: Diarsia brunnea (assembly GCA_949774965.1). NCBI lineage: Eukaryota > Metazoa > Arthropoda > Insecta > Lepidoptera > Noctuidae > Diarsia > Diarsia brunnea. The sequence goes on along the minus strand of OX459014.1, from coordinate 4,167,225 downwards.
GCACGGCATGGAATTTCGATTTGTTAAGAAGTAGTAGAGTGTTCTTTTCTGAAATAGTGTTCACTTAAAAGTGGTTCCTAAAACTGCTGAAGTTACTCGTTCCTTACCATTGAAATAATACTGTCTATTCCATGACTCTTTTTCAAGACTCGGAAAATGTTTTTGATTTAATTTCTTTTTATCTGCCTCGTTGGTTTAGTGGTCGCAAGCGCAACTGTGGAGCAATATGGTCCTGGATCCGATTCCCTGGTGAGACAAAATGTTTTTTCATCGCGAATTTCCAAATTGCAGCCACGACGTCGGGATTTGTACCCGGTTGATGACAATAGACTCGCCCCCTATTACTTGAATTTTTTTAAAATATATGAGATGGGTGTACCTTTGACCTCAATCTTGCCCCAGGGGCAGAGATGAGGTCGACGATGGAACGAGCTAACCCAGAAGAAGCCTATTTACTCGCGACTTAAATAGATTGGGGTTATATGAACTCGGGAAAACCGACGCAGGCAGGGAGTTCCACTCTTTGACTGTGCGCATAATAAAAGATTTAGCATAGCGGTACTGGAAAATTTGGGTACCGGCACACCTGTGCCAAACCAAGTGATGATATGTTCTTGATTTAATGTTAATAAGCTCTCAACATTTGTAGTTAGCGAGTCATGTCTTTGTCTTACATACAACTTTAAAGTAATAATCATCATACCCAGATTAAGATCTTCCTAAACTAGCCATAATCGTTCTTTCACTTCTTTTTCGTTCTTCCTCCACTCTTACAGCTCAGATCTGGACATCCACAGTAATATAAAATCTTCCGCATTTCTCTGTCGCTTATGGCATAACTCTTTAGTAGCAATACAAAGTGATTATTATACAGGTAGAATACCTATATATACGTACTTACGAGTACGTAAACCCCTTCGGAGGTGATTGTCTGATCTGTTTGCAGACACAACAAGCCTATTATAGCCCACGCCTGAGCCTCGAAATGGCAATCAAGAGGTTGTGAGTACAAACCCAACTCATTGAATTAGCCCTGGGAATTAACTCAGACATATATTTCAGGCTTATTAGGTAGTAGACGAGTAATTTCAAGCAAATATAGACTTAATTACATTCCTATGTAAGTAATGAAATTGAAAGGGAAGACTACTGTCATTGTGTTCAACCGAAAAAGTATTGAAGTAAGTTTTGAGTATGAATCATTATCGTCTTACTGCCCTTATCCCATGTTAACACGTTTTTATTCTTCCATGCTTAATACTCAATACTTTATTGCATTCCACATGTAGTACTTAGGTGGTAAAACTTAAAATTAGATCACATGGACCCTGTCCGGCACAGCAGAATAAGGCCCGGTTTCCACCAAAGCGGAGACGAGCAGAGCGGAGAAGAGATGTGCCAAATTCGACCAATCACAGGAAGGGCGACAGACCTGATGTAAATTTTAACTAATGTGACTAGTCGATTTCCGCACATCTCCTCTCGTCTCCGCTCCTCTCCGCTTCGGTGGAAACCGGGCCTAAGTGAGTTAGAAGAGAGGAAGCACTAGTAAATTATAATTAAAACATAGTTGGTAGGTAATTTCTCAGACAAATTAATAGTACTCGTAGGTATAAAATATAAATTATAATATAAATAGGTATCTTTTGGAAGATCTGGTAATAATTAATAAATCAAATAGTGTAATGTGTCATAATGTATGTGTTATTGAAAAAATAATTAAATATTTAATTTTGAGTAGGTACCTACTTACTTATTAAAAAAATTATGACTTTATAAGTCTATCACTTAGGCTCCTCTGTCAACCGTCACGTCATCCTTTACTCCTTTTTCCTTCGACATTTTGAGTACGAATATGGATGGCTGTAAGACTAGACCGAGAGGAAGAGCAATGAAATGATGGATGGACTGTGTTAAGGATGATATGGCTAGGAAAGAGGTGTCTGTTGAGTTAACGAGTAACCTGTCAGAGTGTAGATATAATATATATATTAGTGCTTACTCTTTTTTCTTTCTTCACTCTGACGCCACGTTAGGCACATACCACTTGATAGAGAAGAATGATCCTTACTGTATTTTAGTTACTTTTATTTTCATTTTGTATTGTGCTTGTTAGTTATCTTAGTTCTACAACTTTTTCTGTGTTTACTCGTAATGAACGCTGTAATAGGGTATTTCACAAGAAAAATCTAATTAGTCCGACAGATAGATTTCCAAAAAATCATGGACACGTATTTTTACTTTTTTCACGTAAACAAAAGATGAAGACGAAACAGTCCTTCGAAAAGTCGTGTGACGTCACAAGGTTACTACTTTTTTACCCACAAAGAGACGTCACAAGCCAACAACACAACACAACTCATGATTTTTGACACGTTTTATTTTCGTCAAATTGTATTAATTTGATAAAATAAAAAACACGTCGACGCCCCCAAGGAATAAACCTGTAATATACTATTACTGACTTTTTACTGTTTTACCATTTACGGTATCTATGGGCCGGGATACACGTATGCAATTTTTTTCAAATTTTTTCTGCGGTAATTTCCAACGGTTTTCCTTATAACACTTTTGTTCTTTGGAAATTTTCTATATTTTTTTTACTAGAAAAATAACGAAATACATTATTACAAATTAAATTTAGTGGCTACATTTTGGTAAAGTAATATTACTGTAAAATGTTTCACCAAAATTTCTGGTTAACGCGATTACAGGTTTATTATCGTAAATTTTGTGGTAGACATTTTCGGTAATGAACTGTTACAGTTATCATCCGGAACATAAATTTAACCAAAAAACGTCCAATTAATGAAGACCAGTGGTCTAGCAAAAAAAAAAATTACTTAAAAACGCTGGTCAAGCTTACGAAGGTTGTCATAATAAGAATAAGTATCCACAAAAGGTCATGGGTCCTGTGTGTTCATGTAAAATTAACTGTGGCAGCAAAACCTCTTCAGAGAGGCAAGACTTATTTGATAAATTTTATAAACTTTTGATCGAGAACACCAATGGATGTATATTATTAAACATACTAAAACCGAAAATATCAAACGAATGACTCTAGAACTGAAAAATAATCGCACACAGACTATAAAATACTTTTTTTCTTTAAATAGTTTAGAGATTCTTGTTTGTAAGAAATTTTTTCTAAACACTTTAAAAATTAATGACCAAATGGAATACAGCAATAGAAAAAATTAAATTAGACAAAGGGATTACATACTTAAGAGGTAAGCACACCAATAGACCTCGTAAAATGAGCTACAGCACAGAATCGAGTATTGAGAAGCATATTTCATAATTTCCTAAAGTAGAGTCTCACTATACAAGAAAAAGCTCAACTCGAGAATATTTGTCACAAGACCTCAACATATCAAAAATGTTTCGTTTGAACACTGAGTGGTTTCCACAGCAAAATTATGTTGAAGTTACGATGGCGACAAAACGTCAATATGAAACCATTTTGAACACAAAATTTAACTACTCATTTTTTAAGCCTAAAAAAGATCAATGTTATAGGAGCAAGCCAGTCCATCAGAAAAAAAGTCTTTAGTAGAAAGCTATAGACGTCATTTAAATAGAAAAGAGAGAATTCGGCAAATTAAACATGAAGAAAAAATTACAATTGACAAAAACGATAGCACGATTGCTATCTTCGACCTGCAAAAATTGTTAAGTATTCCATAATCTGCTGTAGGCATTTTCCATTATAAACGCAAGTACCCTGTGTACAATTTTACTATTTTTGACGCTCTACGTAAAAAAGGGTATTGCTACGTGTGGTATTACCAAATCGCAAAACGAGGCTGCATAGAAATTGGGAGTTGTTTGTTGCAATTCGGATGGTTGTTATGGCCAAAATAAGAACAGGTTCATTTTTGCCTGGTATACACATGCAGCAAAATCTTTAAATTTGTCTATAACGCACAGATTTTTCGAGACTGCACATAGCCAGAACGAGAGCGACTCGATGCATGCCTGTATTGAAAGGAACATGAGAAATAAGTCTATTTACACACCTGATCAAATATATAATATAATTCTAAACTCCAAAGTCTCGGGAGAAAAATATACTAAGAAAGAATTGGAGCAAACAGATATTTTAGACTTTAAAAAAATGGTAAATCCTTTGAATTGGCGTCGCGATATAGATGGGAATACGATACGCTGGTCTGATGTAATGAAAATTCATGTATCATCATCCCAACAGGACAAGGTTTTCTTTAAATATGATTATGATGATGCATATTCTGAATTAGATATTTCATATTCATTTCAAACCAAACGACGTGGGAGAAACCCTAAGACAGATGCTTTGATAGAAGATCCTGTATTGGCACGTGCTTATCATCAACCTCTTCCTATAAGCAAGGCGTTGCATACAGATTTACTGTCTTTATGCAATAGTGGAGCGATGGATCCTTAATTTCTGTAGAAAACAGTGACGATCGCGATGAAAATGATGATGCTAATGATAATACCGATTAGTTATTAATGTTTTTACTTGGCTACTTTTTTATACTTTTACTGATTGTAATTTGTGATCTCTATGAGAACTTTGTTCCCAATAAAAGTTATTATTTTAATAAATTTTGTGAGTTTTCTTTAATTATTCCCTCGAAGATACCGACGACAAATTTATTTTACATAATCGGTTTTCAATGATTACGGTATTAAGACTACCGAACATTTTCTATAAAATACGGGTTACACTACTTTACCCTTTTATGGTTCTTTAAAATTTTACCATAATAAGTCGGTAACTGAACATTACAATCTCTCTCCTGTAATGAAAAACACGTTTAATAATCCAGTAAAGCAATATTATGGCTACGATTTTTAAGAAATTTACAAGAATAATTCGGTAAGTAAACATTACTGGAATAATATTGAAAAGTCAGGATTGTAAGATATCAATATCCTAAAAATTGTATGAAACCATTTTCGGTAATATGTGTTTTGGTGTATAACTAAATCTGTGTATATTTAATAGTTACACCTAATACTATAAACTTTTCGGGTAAAAATTAGCTTTTCCGTCATATAATAATGTTGTCATAATTATCTTTTGTTGAATAGATATACCCCAAAAACACTAAATCATTTTTCCTGTAAAATTTGATTTTTGCGATTACGGGTTTATTCCCCGGGGACGTCGACGTGTCTAATATTTTTCGAAAATCTTAGACTTTTTGGTGAAATACTCTATTGGCTCTGTGTTACATTGTTTTTTGTTGTTTCTCCTAATAATAAATAAATAATTATAGAAGAAAAGACATGCTGCGCTGAGCACAAATAAATTAATATAATGGCAGGAGAATTATGATGAAATGAAATTAATGATAGTTACTGTCGTTATGTTGTCATAGGACAATGGCTTAACGAACTAATTTCCATCTAGACTTTACTTAGGTTGAGGTTTGTTCCAAGAAGGTTTAGACAGTATCTATATTTAGCACCATGTTCTACCGAGTTTACTAACAGTCGATCACTTTTCAAACTTATTACTTAGGATATAAGGGTCAAAAGTGAGAAAACAAGTTTCGGTCTGGTGTTATCTGTCAATATTGGAAGTCCTCAACACAACGATAGTCATCAGAACCAATTTAATAGGCATCATCAAACAAATGACACTTTTTTTTGTGGGGTTGAAAACCATCAAATGACTCCTCCCGCTCAGCAGAGCGGTAGGGAGTGTCAGACTTCTACTGACTAAAAACCACCCACTTTCCTTCTTAGCCATTTGTGTCGAGGCCGCGATATCTCTTTCGAACAACCCGCAACCCCGATGGGAACAAATGACACCTGACATTAACGTTGGTAGGTCACTCATCCACGAGCAAACTTAGGCAAGGCTGAACCTAAAGATTGACCCGAGTGGTTGATATTATTTGGCCACGACCACCATTGATCACTAAGTACTTTAAAAAAAATACAAAACAAAACTACAGCGTAAATGTCCAACACTTACAAACCGCTTTTAACCGAACTGGGTTAAGTAAAACCAAAATTCAAATCAAGTGCCACAAAATAAACTATGTAGTTATAAACACTGCAGTCTTATCAAAAACCGTAACACCACCAAGTCTATTCACCAATTATTCAGTGTTTTGGGTAACTCCAGTACTTTCGCGAACAGACAAATTTATTCTTCAACCAGAATCGCTTGACGCAACAAATCACGCCCCGGAAAGCACTTGCGTGAGGTTAACAATCTTATTAATGAATTAACAGGCGATTCTGTACTCTATCTCTTGTGTTACAAGCTCGATATTGGAACTCGGATGTTTCTGCTCAGTTACGATCCGTATCAAGGTAGGTTTTGTTTCGAAATCAGGATGTTTACTAACGATTACACGTAAGCAAGGCTGGGTACTGACAATATAATTTATACAGTTGAGATATACTTGATTAACCTTGGAAGGGGGTACAGGAAACTTGGTGAAATACGCCGCTTGTGCAAGGTTACTGATAGATCCTAATTTAGGGTCTTCTCTAGGGAATGGAATGAGCTGATGCGTGTAACGTTAATGTCATGCGTCATTTGTTTGATGATGTCTATTAAGTGGGCACTGATGACTATCGTTGTGTTGAGGACTTCCAAAATTTACAGATTATCGCTGACCGAAACTTGGTCTCGATAATTTAACAACACTATTAGAAGCATTCATGGGGTATTTACGGTGCAAGCAGGGCAGGAGATGAGGCGCAATCATAATGCCTCCTGTATTCCATTATAAATCAGAATGAAAATAAAATCTGATATCGAGACATCCGCAAAACAAGCAAGGTTACGATATAACCCGAAGAATTGCCACACTTAAATGGCAGTGGACAAGGCACATTTTTCACAGAACGAATAACAAATGGGGCAGGAGTGGCGACCGAGAACTGGAAGACGTTGCATTGGGAAGCCTCGCACTGGGTCCGGGGCCGCGAGACTGTTCGAATGAGATATCTCGGTCTCGGAAAACAAAAGTTAATTAGGAACATGGGTGGGTCTTAGTCAGTACAAGTCTGACAATCCCATCCGCTCCACCCAGAGCGGGAAGGGTCTATGATTTCCCCTCCGTAAAAAAGGCCTCCCACTAGATTGACTGATAACCTGGTGGGAGGAGACCTAGCGGTCCAGAGGCCTCCAGCTTGGGAGAGACCTATGTCCAGCAGTGGACGTATTTTGGCTGAAATAATTATGTTATTATTTTGTCTCATTTTTCCCGATATGACTAAATGTCAGTTGCATCCTACGTAGCTCAAGTAATCCTACCTGAAAAGGAATGATTTCATTCATTCATCCGTGAAACCAACAAATTGAAAAGGTTGTTACCAAACAACATGCTTGTTAATACTGGCCTGAAAAGAATATATAAATGTGTGATATTTAAATGTTACGAATAATGACATCATTAAAATATAAGAAGAAATAACAAGTACGTAACTTATAACATTCAAACATAATGTGTGCTTTGAAACAGAAATGAAAGCTTATATGAAGTTTATTACTGGTTAATGCCACAAGCATTAGTTACGTACAGACTATTTAAATCACTTTGTTACATTCTTGACATAAAATTAACTATTTATTAAAAAAAAAAACTATTTTTTAAATAAACCGTAATTTTTTATTGTTTTAGATTCAAATAGTTTTTTATTACTGTCAACGTGCATCAACACACAGCTGTAAAAAGACAAACAATAACCACTAGTGTGTGTTGGTTATCCTCTTCAGAGCGTATCAACAGCTTTTTATTAAACATCTATTGCCTAAATATAACCTATGCGAACTCCGCTCGCTGATCTGATACAGCCATAAGGTCATCAAGAGTGCAAGTATCAGGGTATGCAACGCAAGATTGAAATTGGGCACATGCCTTTGGAGACACTTGAGAACGAAACCGTACATGAACCCTCATCTAAAGAGATTGTCTTTGCTACGGCCGACTTGGGTTCGCAGTCGATTTAGATATTTCCAAGTCGGCCACGGCAAAACATGCCCAGGTGGAAGGCTTTCAGACAGCTCAAAGAAACCGTCAGGGGGATTAAGCAGCTCCCGCCAGAGACCACAAGGTTGGCACAGGTTGGCGATGTGCCCTGTTGGGGCTACGGGACTGTTCGAAAGAGATACCACGGCCCCGAAATACAAAGGGCTGACAAGGAACATGGGTAGATTTTAGTCAGTAGAAGTCTGACACTCCCTTAAGCTCCACCCAAAGGGGTCATTTGATAATTTCACATTCATAAAATAAAAAGGATTGACTATGTCTATGAGCTTATGTGTGTGTATGTTTGTCCACACTTACAAACACACAACATGAAAAAAATGGCGGGACCAGCTCATCAAATCCAACAATAGTCCACATTAGCGCAAAGCATTTTTAATTATATCAACAAGGGCAGCGGACTCTTGACCTCTAATTAAAACAATCCAACACAAAAATAGACCGTAATTCTCCGAAAAGACAAGATCAATAAGAAAGCCTATCTTTAAAACTAAACAAAGAAAATAATCTTGTTAATTTAACACCAGTAAAAAAGTCTGGCAGAATGAGAAAACGCCTTGTTACTTTACGAAAAAAAAAACACAACTAATTAATGACACTATTTCATTAGGGTCACTTTTAATTACGGAGCAAATAATTCTCTTTTGTGAAATAACTGTTTGTGTACCTTTTTGTTGCAATGTTACAAATAAGGGATGTTTTTCATTGTTATGTTTTCTAATTGTTGGTTTAGGAAGTTCAAATATTTATTATTTGCTTTTGTAACCTTTCCTTAATTACCCGGTGTTGAAATTGCACGTTTTCTGTTGTGATTGGTAGACAGAAATTAAACACAATCATGAAACCGAAAAGTTAACATATTTAAATGAATTGTCATTATTCTAAGAAGCCTAAAGTGGAGTTGGGCAGGACATCTGACTAGACGTGGAGATAGCTACTATTAGCTATATTTTTGAGGAAATTTTTGGTCAGAACCTTAATTAAGGTTCTGACCGAATGGTAACCAAGGTTGGGCCTCAAGAATCAAGGCCGTCCAAAGCGTGTCGTTGACGATATCGTCCGGGTTGCATTAAACGGATGGATCAGGGACGCACCGAACAAATAGGAGTGACAGAACAAAGGCGAGGCCCTGTACATTACAGTGTCCCTTACATGATTTCGGGCTGAAATGATGATCATCATTGTCCTTTTCCCATTTTTTTGCCTTATGAAACTTTTCCCTTGTCTTCTTTTAATCCCTTTTTAGATCATCTTCCACAATCCATGCGTTCTTTCATTGGTCTTCAACCTTCTACTTTAACTCTATTAATGAGAATCTCTTTGAAAGCGAAAGTCACTGGCATACTGGATGCAATTGGAAAACTTTGTAGTGACTTGTAATCAACCAGCTATAGCAAATTATTTTGAAGTAAAAGTGTGAATCCTGAACAAGCTTCCACATAACTCCACTTCAGACCAAAAAAAAAAGAATTCACCGAAATGTGCGCCCCAGGTACATACGAGTAGTGAAATTCAGAGAAACAATTTGATATTGGAACTATGCCCAAACTCGCTCACACAAAATCAATTGGCTCTAATAGTTCTGTTACATTGTATAAAACTCGTGAAATACTTGTAACAGTGTAAATTGAAAGAGTTAATTCTTTATTCGAGTTTTGTTTTTATCATCTAAAATTCTACACTAACTTATAAAGAGGTGGTGAGGTGTTGATGCTAGGAGCTGCGGGTTGTTCGAAAGAGACCGCGGCCCTGGACACAAAGGGCTAAGAATGAACATGGGTGGTTTTTAGTCAGTAGAAGTCTGACACTTCCTTCCGCTCCGCCCAGAGCAGGAGGTGTCATTTGACGATTTCCTAACCTCCAAAAAAAAAGGTAATATTGCCAGCTATCGATTGATATATGTTTCATGCGAGCTTTTCAAATCAAAGTTGTGTTAAAGATTACATCAGTGAATGGACTATAACTTTGATAACTCATATTTCTGAAACGTGACACTTGAGAACATTTTGTGTTCCACAAAACTTGTTTGTATTGGTGCTAGCTATAGATTAATGTAGATTTTATGAAAGGCCTCTATTTTTTTTAATAAATTAACATAGCAGAAGTCACACTGGCTAAGCTTCATACAAAAATCTTTCAACCCCATGCAAGTTTGGAGATCTGGCGGTAATCTTCGGAACTACTGATCCGAGTCCGAAAATGTCCTTCAATAAATAACCCCGAATGCAAAAGTTTTATTTAAAAATTCATACTTCGCACTCAATAATTAAACAGTATTTTACTACGTACCATATTTCAGAGTTTTGCACATCCGAATCTCATTCGTTTTAAAAGCTCTTTTTCTAAAAAGTACCTCAAGAAAAATATTTACTTTAAATCTCTCGTTCGGGACACGACAACACGGAACACGACAATCCTTTGGTAAAGCACACCGAGGAACGCTGCAACTTCTAAAGTATATATTTTTACTACAATACTTGTTTGTGCCCCGCTTTTCGTAAGGATTAAAAGTATATTGCAAACGCTTATATATTTACTTTATACTTATATAAGTTGGTATGTTGATAGATTGCGGCGGTAATATAAGTGAACTTTGTAAATGTTTATGTACATCTAAAAAGATACTTAAGAATACTGAATTTATAGCCAAGTTGTTGTTACACATATACACGTTACCAATAAAAAAAAACATTCTAGGACACAGCAACAAAAATAAAGATTAAATATAAAAAAAAATACGTATAAAGTTTCCAACATCTGCTACGCCAGTGTAGCACATTTGCGTAGCTACACGATCGCTACGCCGTAGCTCGTAGCAATTTCACCATAAGCAAATAAGTTTCCCTCTACACCATGATCTAAAAGTCATTATTAGATACTAAGTCATACAGTGTTACAAATAAAAGTCATATTAAAAATATAGCGTCCACCAACCCTTTACCTGCAAAACAAGGACCACACCCAACTTCACAACATAAAACTCCCAAATTAGAGCACATTAAACAAAAATCAACCTTCAAATTAAACACACCAGTAATTAAAACGCAACAGGCGTCTGAAACAGAAATAAAAATTACGAAAAACAGCAAATAAAAATTACGTGAATTTAGACTGACAGCGGTCGAAAAGAAAAAATCGCCAGTAGCCTGTAGCAAAAAGGTTAATCACGCGAATTAACGCGAATGGGGAGTCGCGTGCCTGTAATTGGCTTTAGGCAGGGCATTTGGCCACAGTATGGCTGATGCAGATGTTCAATAAATTGATCGATAAAATAAATTGATTGGGCCATTTTTTTTAATGAGGATTTATCCGTGTTTTCATGGCGAAATTCGCCCTAGGAGTGAGATATAAGGTAACTTAAGGACGCATGATAAAACTTCATCAGCACTCTGCTACATTAAGTAGTGGACATTTTTTTGGACGGTGGGAAATCATCAAATGACTCTTCTCGCTCTGGGCTGAGCGGAAGGAATGTCAGACTTCTACTGACTAAAAACCACCCATGTTCCTTCTTAACCCTTTGTGTCTAGGGTCGCGGTATCTAATTCGAACAACCCGCAGCCCCGGCAGGCGTCAGCTCTTGAATGCCCCTGCAATGTTGCTAACATCTCGTTGATGCGCGTGTGATACACGAACGCATGAAATGATGTACAATCACGAGCACTGATATCTTTAAACACGACAACTTTTAAAAGTGATTCTCAGCTACTGTATTTATAAACGTTTTACGTTTTCACGAACATAGTATTTTAGTAGTCATACTATTATATTACCAATATATAATATTATCCAAAATAGGTCTTTAATCAAAGTATTTCACGACAAAATCGCTTTCAAACTTTGTTAAGCTTTGGATCCTGACTGTCATTTAAATGTAGATCATGACAGTCGTAACAGGTAGTCACTTAGTCAGTGACTCGAAAGCTTGACTACCAATCTTACCAAGGGGTTAGACTGGAAGCTGACTCCTTCCTAGTTGGGAAAAGGCTTGGCAGATGATGTGGTCGCAACCAGTTTCTTATAATTATGTAGCCAGGCTAACAGAATAAGAAAACAACACAGATACAAAATTACAAAACAATCTTATTTCCAACGATGATAAATGAACAACCTCCATAATTGAAAAGTAAATATCTTGGAGGGCGCTGGAAAAAGTATGGAGTTTGAAACTGCTGACGTGTTACTGCAAGATCGCTCGATTAAACTTTAACTCTGATGTTATTAACAGTTGCGTACTTCACAATATTCTTGTTGGTAAGCATCTTTTAGTAAGTATTTTTAGTAAGTTTAGCAGTAAGCTTCAGTTTTAGTAAACTTTGAGACTTGTTTAGATATTTGATGATTAGACATCGACGGCCTCGTTAGTAGTGAGGTTCTGGGTACGATTCCCGGGTCGGGCAAAGTGTAATTTTATTTGTCATTAAGAATTTTTCAATAGCAGCCACGGGGTCTGAATTTATGCCCAGATGATGGTCATAGGCTCGCTCTTAAGCTAGTAATTTTCGTTAGAAATGAGACACGGGAGTATCGCTGTTTTTTCGTAGTTTTTTATGACTGAAACTGCTAACGTGTTACTGCAAGAACGCTCGATTAAACTTTAACTGTGATGTTTTTAACAGTTGCGTACTTCACAATAATATTCTTGTTGACAAGCGTCTTTTAGTAAGTTAATAGCGATAAGCTTCGGTATTGATTAACTTTTTGTCTTTGTTATGTATCCGAAAACCATAAGCAGATGATACTTAGATACGAAATTTTGACAGCCTCGTTGGTCTAGTAGTTGTAAGCCCGACTGCTGAGCATGAGGTCCTGGGTTCGATTCCCTGGTCGGGCAAAGTGATATTGAGATTTTCTATCAGAAAGGGAGGGCGTTTGGAGGGACTGTCTCTTTTAAATAAATTTTGACGTTCGAAAAGTGCTGATTTTCAGCCGGGTACCTGAATTTGTGACCAGTTGATGGTAATAAGCTCGCCGTCTATTCTATGGGACCTAACCATAAGGTGTACTACTCCCTTACCACCAATCACTTCGGGTATTGGGACACAGGCGTATTATATTTGAACAATCAAACTAGCTTACCTGTAAGCGCCCTTCGATTGAGATTATTCCTGTTGTTGTCTCGTCCGAAGATGATGAAGTATGTTATAAAATAATCAGGCAGTTATTTTTTATCTTTAAGCATTGCCCCACACTAGGAATTTCTCCTGTATCGTGGGCGTTCACAGACATTTAAACTTACATACACAAATACCCAGACCCGAAACAACTATCTCTAGGCCATACAAATATTTGTTCCGTGCGGGGAAAGAATCTGCGACACGTAGCGCAGCAATGTAACATTAATGTAACCTTGTGGCGTGGTATTTTCGAGGCATAAAGAACATAAATAAAGCTTTTAATAAAATTTACGACTGCACCCGAAGAGAGCCGATCGTGGACTAGTTCACTTCGGCTTAGGAAAGACCATATTGGGACCACGTTTGAGGCGTCATTTTAACATGCCGTCCGCCTAGTCCTTACGCAGTAATATATAAGTCAATGACAGCGACACTTCCCCGTCCCCTATTTTTAACAATAATTACTAGCTTGCCAGCCGTTATGATAATTAAGGTAATAATCACTTATATTTTTGTTTCTTTTACAGGTCATGTCTATGTTAAACATTGGATATTATCGCACTGTCATATCATATAATAACGTCTATTGAGACCTGACCTGAGGAAGGTACGATTGTGTAACGTGCTATAGGTGTATAATAATATTTTTTCAGGATTCTATTCTAAGCTCGAGATGTATTGTACGCCCACATTTTACACGTTATATTTAAGTGCCTTGTATTAAATAATAGCAGGGACTCAGGCCTTCTCTCTAAGAGAGAGATGTGCTATAAACTATAATCTACCACGCGGGCGCAGTGCGAGTTTGTTAATGTCACATGTCTTCGAATTTTCTGGTTCTAAGACATGCCGATTTCCTCACGATTTTTTCCTTCACCGTTAGGAGAGCAGTGGTGATGAAATAAATTACACAAAGTAATGACCGTGCCTGGGTTCAAACTCACGACTAACTGTTCGTAAGTCGGGGCCGCCACCACTGGGCCACCAACCCAACCCAGTTAGAGCAGAGTAATAAAATATTTTTTTCTTTACTGCTTAGCTAAAAATTATTCCAATACATCCTGGATAACCCAAGTACACGGTAACCCGTCTTCCCATCGGTTCAAGTATCCGTCAATAAACGTCACGAGCAGGTACAGTTGTCCACTGAACATCGCTCACGAAGAGGATATTTTCAAGCGGGCATGCGACGAAATTGGCTATCCCACCTCCGAAAATAGATATGTACTCTTACACACTTTATAATGCGTTTCATTTACACTCTATCTCGTTGTTGTAGGGTCGGGTTTTGTCTGTGTGGTTTATAAGATAAGTTGGTAAAACTAGATCTATACTCTTACACACTTATATTGCATTTCATTTACACTCTATCTCTAAGATGATAGGGTCGGATTTTGTCTGTGCGGTTTGTGAGATTTGTTGGTTAAACTGTACCTAATGGTTAGCAATACAGGGTGAATTTGAAATAGATATGTCAGTTTGATGTGTGAATAGTTTTTAGGGTTGATTGTTTTATTTTACAAGAGATGGAACAATGTTTTAATTGTATCTGGTTTTACTGAATTGAATGTAGCATATTTATTGGCAGTGGGCCGGCCACATTAGCCGCAGAACCGATGGCCGTTGGAGTAGACGTGTTCTTGAGTGGAGACCGCGAATCGGCAAGCGTAAGGTGGGACGCCCTCAGGCTCGGTGGAGCGATGATCTTCGCAGAGTGGCTGGTAACAACTGGATGAGAGTTGCCGAAAATCGAGTTGAGTGGCGCAAGATTAAAGAGCAATTGCAATAGGCTGATGATGATGATGATGATATTCATTCAATGTACAACTACGTTGAATGGATATAAATAGACAGACTTAACAAAAACTAGATGTATGATATTGGGGCTTTCATAAGAATACTATCTTCACCAAATTCGGGAGACGCGAAACTGATTTATGAAATGGTCGCTACATCACAATCTCCCTCGCTCACGCAATAATTATTTTTTTATTTATGTTTTGTACATTATACAATTACGGGTTTTTTGTGTATGTAATTAGTTAGGGTATGATGAGGCTGACCTCTAAATAAACAAAGATTGAAAAAAAAATACAAAAAACTATAATAAACATAACATACCATCACACTGAATCCCTAAAGGGTTAGGTAAAGATGTACCCATTATTACACCCACATTTTGCCAGTTATGTTTAAGAAACAAACAATCGTGATGAAACATGGTTTCAAAATCCAGTTTTTTAATACAAAATCGACATTAACAGTTGCAAGTCTACCAGGCTGCAAATAAAAGCTTCTTACAAAACACTTGGGAAAAAAAACTAAATCAATACCTTTTCAGCAACAGCAATTACTTTCCCGGTCTCATCTCTTATTTCCCTGATAAAAAGTCAGGCATCGAAAACAGGGTAGATCGGTAGAAGCCATGATAATTGGACTGTCAAACCACTGGGACCATTGTTAGATTGTTTTAACTCAACGTCAAAAAACTAGGGCCGCTGTTTTTTTTAGTTGGCGACCTGGCTTGTTTTTTATTCAATTGTTTTTTGACGGCTTTACGTGGAAATCAAGCTGTGACGTTGGGTTTTTGGTGTTGAGTTGTAAAATATCGCCTCTTTTTTGATTACTTATTATTTATGGTGAGATAAAAATACTGAGTTACATTTCCGGTTCGCTAAAGTTCCAATAAAACTTTAGCGAATCGGAAATGTAACTAAGTCTTTTTCCCAATTTCAGTAGCAACATAAATCACTAATACTACTCGCCCATTTATTGTAAACCAAAGTCCTCCGCCGCGTCTGTCTGTTCGCGATAAACTCAAAAACTACTGCACCGATTTTCATGTTGTTTTCACCAACGGGTAGAGTGGTTCTCGAGGAAGGTTTTAGTATGTAATTTGACCAATATATACGCGGGTGAAGCCACGGGCATCAGCTAGTGTACAAATAAAAAATAATATACAAATTGGTTCCTTCTCAGGAAATACAGGCCTGATAGATAATAGGGTAGTTAACAAAAAAACTAATTAGTCCGTCAGATAGATTTCCAAAAAATATTGGACACTTATTTTTTCTTTTTTCACGTAAACAAACAATGAAGACGATACAGTGTTTTGAAAACTCGTGTGACGTCATTTTCTAAGACATTAGTATGACATTTTTACCGGTGAGCGACGCTCACAAACCCCCACTCAAATCTTTGACGCATTTTATCTTCGTCAATTTGTATTGATTTGATAAAACAAAAAATACGTATCCAATATTTTTCGATTATCTAACAGACGGACTAATTAGAATCATATTTTTTTAGGCAGTAAAGTGGAGACTTACACTGACACTGAACACTGACACTGATTGAAAGGTTAGGTGCGTAATACAAGTTACGACTGGCATCCAAGTATAAGCATCTGGTTACGTATAAGTAGATGCAACTTACACGTGGACATACGTTTATTCATCTAAATAAAAGTTGATGAAGCAAAAGCAGCATTTAAAAATCGTAGTACCTATGTGTGTTCGTAGTGTTCTTATAGGTTCTGCTTGGGCGAGAAAAGTCGTGTGTTTATACAGGGTGTAAACGAACCCTTCACGCATCCGTCAACCAAGCATTCTGTACATCAAACTAAGTACCCCTACCCAAAAAGGTTTTCTGGGAAATGACTTTTTTTTTGGGATCAAAAATCACATTTTACGGTAAAACTCAAAGTAGCACTCTTTAAACATTGTGCTAGTGGATGCTTTGAATAGTAAACGGGTCATGGAGGTAATTTAAGTAAAGTTAAAACCTGAAATACTAGTATTTACAGAAACAGCTGTGAAAAATTTGGAACTTTGACCCCCAATATCTCCGTAACTAGGAGGTTCCCAGGTATGGTCTAGAACAAAAAAATGGTTGCAGTGGTAGGGAGAACAAAATATTCCCTTCGTTTGCGTTAAGGGTACTTTTACACCCTATATACTTTACACAATTACAAAAGATTGACTTACAATACGATAGCTTACACCTTACAAAATATTTTTGTCAGAGGTTTAATTGACGCTTTAATTACCTTGCAATTTAAACCAAATTGTCCTACAAGTGAGCTGCAGTTCACGAAATCGCAAAATTACTAGAATTAATCACAAAGACGACGTAATCACTGTACTTGACTGTACCGCTTAAGGCTTGTATTCACGCCAATGACCTTGTGCATACAAACTACCTCTCTCGGTCGTAGATACGGACTTTAAACGGACGCATTTTTCATTTATTATAATTAAAATAATACATGTTTTTAAAAAGTAACAAAACCAAATTATTTTCCTTTGTATTTCAAAGCAGTAGATATTTTCTTTATATTATTTTGTTAAAAAATGAAGGAGTAAAATGGTTCCATTCAACGATTTGGAGGTGATTTTGTGGATTTTTTTTCTTATTATGTGATACCGATACAAAAATTGTGGCTAAACCAAATTACGTGTCATATCATGTAGATTACTAACAATTTTTCTCAGATGTAATTTCTCTGTAAGTGCCGGTGAAAAACTGCTTCATCTGCACGCTGTTTTTAAGCTTTTTCGAGAGAGAAGAATGAGTGGTCTTCTCAGGAATTCTATTAATTTCCAAGATTGATTCCGTTGTCATGCGATCTAGATATTATTATCATTCTGAGATCTATCTAAGGTTAAAGGTGACCTTGACCCGCCGTCGGGGCTGCGGGTTGTTCGAAAGAGATACAGCAGCCTCGGCGCAAGGGCTAAAAAGGAACATTGGTGGTTTTAAGTCAGTAGAAGTCTGACACTCCCTTTCGCTCTGCCCAAGAGTGGGAGGGGTAATTTGATGATTTTCCACCCGCCAAAAAAAAAAGGTGACCTTGACCTGTGATCTCTAACCATCAGATGATGAGAACACCTGGATGATGGCCTATACCCAGCAGTGGATGATTCCGGTCTGATATTATGATGATGATAATAACTGGAGCAGTGGGGGCTTAGTGGTGGAGGCCCCGAATTACAAACACTCAGTCATGGGTTCGAACCCAGGCAGGCACATTACTTATTGTAATTTATTTCATCACCACTGCTCCCAAAACGGTGAAGCAAAACACCGTGAGGAAACCGGCTTGACTTAGAACCAATAATTCGAAGATATGTGACATCTACCAATCCGCACTGGGCCCACGTGGTGGATTATAGCCCATCCCTCTCGTAGAGAGGAGGCCTGAGTCCCTACAGTGGGAACATTATAGGCTGAAGATGATGATAACTAGACAATAACGGGAAACAGTGATAAATAAACATAACTACAATGACTCGTATGTCTAATGGTCGCAAACGCGACTGTTGTGAGGTCCTGGACGCGCAAAGTGTTATTAGGTTTTTCAATCAGGACTTGATGGCAATAAGCTCACTCTTTAACCTATAACATCACGCCCGTAACCTTCAAAGAGTTGGACACAAATCTACCTATGTAGAACAAACATTTTTCCAGTTGAGTTTCATCAGTTATTCGTAACTTTGTTTGCAGTGGAAAAGTACCCACAAGGAAAATACCGTCGATTTCCACCAATACCTACTATTATACATTTTCTATCTCTAATCATATTTTTCCTACATTTAATAATATCAATGAAAAAACATTTCTACGTCAACACGCAAAGCCTTACCAAAAAAAAGAAAGAAAAAAAACCTTTCTTTATGAATAAATTCAACGCAGAAATCCCTCACGGAGGTTTCATAGAAAAATATCTTTATTTTTTTCCGCGGCATGCGCCATTTGGTTCATTCGTTCGGTCGTTGAACTGATAAATCATTCATCGTGTAGGGAATGACTGGTGTTACGAATCAAAACGTAAGTGCGAATATTGCTCGAGGTTAAAGTTTATTCGGATAGCGTTTTATTTGTATGATGAAATTGGCTATTATAGTAAAGCAATTCATTTTAGAATTGTAATGGGCCTTCAGATTTTATGGATTAACCATAAAATCTGAAGGCCCATTAGAATTCCGTCGGGGCACAAGGGTTAAGAAGGAACATGGGTGGTTTTTAGTCAGTAGAAGTCTGACACTCTCTTCCGCTCTGCCCAGAGCGGGATTATTTGATGATTTCCCACCCCCAAAACAAAGGTTAAACTTTATTCGAATAGCGTTTTATTTGTATGATATTGGCTATTATAGTAAAACAATTTATTTTAATAATTCATAAAGCTGTCTGGAGGCCCATAACAATAAAATAGTAAGTCATTTAATTATGAGTGTTATATATTAATTTATATTTTTCATAACATTACATAATGACACGCCTGTGATCCAGGAAGTGTTACGGAAAGGTAAAACTTTTTCGTCAGTTAATTTTTTAAATGTTAAAGTGTAACACTCACATTTATAGTGCCAACTCAAGTCAATTTTTGAACTTGGGTCGACTGTCGTTGTCATGACAACAAGGAGACATCGCCCAAAAAATCAATTCTAGAAATTCTTTGCCGCAATTGGCGGATCTTCGAAAACGATACTTCTTCCGTATATGTACATTGCCTCCTACACCAGCCATCCTTATTAATCCTTAAATTTAGTTCTGCGTAAATCAATGTTAGAGATGTCTATAATGTCATTTTATACTGAAAAGTGGGCGTTTATGACAAATTATAAACAAACTGTAGCTAGTCGTGTCAAGTCCGACCCAAGTTCAATCCACGACTAACGATACCAGTGTAAGTCTTTTGACATCAGTCAGGGACCAATCCAGACTGGGCTACTACTAACAAAATAGGGTAGTTAACAAAAAAAAAATAATTAGTCCGTCAGATAGATTTCCAAAAAATATTGGACACGTATTTTTTCTTTTTTCACGTAAACCAACAATGAAGACGATACAGTGCTTTGAAAACTTGAAAACTCGCGTGACGTCATATTCTAAGGCATTAGTATGACATTTTTTACCGGTGAGTGATGTCACAACCCCCCAATCAAATCTTTGACGCGTTTTATCTTCGTAAATTTTTATTAATTTGATAAAACAAAAAATACGTATCCAATATTTTTCGATAATCTAACAGACGTACTAATTAGAATTATATTTTTTTAGTCAGTAAACATCCCTATACTGGTAGTAGAATTAAATTACACTTTTTGCTGTACTATAATAACTGAACCCGTATAACGGTAACAATTAATCAATCTCAAAACAACAATCTCATATACTACCTTTGTGGAAACTATATTTTCGAGCCGTTTGGGGTTGAAACTCTGGGGCCGTGGGGTCCGAGTGCTCATAGCCTGTTTAAGGAAATTTCAAAACGCTTAGTTGACGCTTCTCGTTACCCATGGGCTGGCTTTTATCTTGGCCAGAGGCTAAGTGTTGCCATACAACGTGGTTATGCCGCCAGTCTTTTGGGTACATTACGGGCTGACAGCGTTGAGGAGCAGTTTTTTTATGCCCTTTTATAGTTTCTTGTTAGTTTATTTATTAGTTTTTAATTAATGTACATAGTTAGTTATCTCAAAATAAACTCCGCATTAAAGCCTCCTTACCTCCGACCGCTTATAACATAAACAGCATGTTCAATTAAAACTTACACGTCAGAGAGTAACACTGTATAAAGATCCGGTAAGTGGTACAACCCTACCGTTTAAGGGTGGCGCTCGACAAATATGAATATTTTACTAAGTCTTTTGTATACGTTCACGCGACTTGCCCACTTAAGCGACGCTGTCTCGGTATTTCTTCACTAAACATCGCTTTTCATACAATACACTGTTTATGTGACAAGGGAGTTTAAACATAACACTGTCTTAGGTTGATGCAGTTCATAAAATAGGTTAAAAAGTGCTAGTGAATTTGTTACATGTTTCTATTTTTAACCGACTTCCAAAAAGGAGGAGGTACTTTTTTTTTTTTGCTATAATGTAGGACCTCGTTGGTCTAGTGTTAGCAAGCGCGACTGTTGAGTATGAAGGCCTGGGTTCGTTTTCCGGGTCGGCCAGAGTGTTATTGAATTTTTCCATCAGGAATTTCTGGGTGTACCATTATGAGGTACACCTCTACCTACATGCACTGGTACAGGCACAAGCGTGATGATAATATGATATGGAGTGTGAATTAGAACAAAAAAAAAAAACATTCAAGAGTAGCGGTATGAGTCATAATCGCAATAGAATATTAGGCTTTTGAACGCCGTTCTGATGTGCTAATCGCGTTTAGTTTCACTAGTGAAATCAGCTCGTGGTCAGAAACATTTACAAAACTCTAAAGCATTTATATATGTCACAACGGAGTTAAAGAAATTTGAGAAAACAATCAGATAGTCGGTAATTGACTTCCAGAATCCTAACGAGATGTCATGAAAAAATCGAAATATAATTATTGTAACAAATTCTTTCAATTATTCATATAAAACTTCAAATAATCAATAAAAAAGTGACAACTGGGGCATAATTTAACATTCGGAATTAAGACATTTCAATATTTAAGAGAAAGCGACCTATGACCAGTTTTAGTGAATTATGATGGCGTCGTCGCTAAGAACATCCGCTTTTAAGATATCATGAATTAATTATTGCGTTGAACTTAGCGCGGTTTGGACCGTGGTCTGTGTTTTAGTGGAATTAGAATAACAATTAGGCTTTGTTTAGTGTGGGAAGCTGATGCGGGTGCTAAGGTTAACTCGAAATCGCTCTCCAGGACTTAGAACTGTCCAGTTAGGTACGCACGATGACCAATCAAGCTATGTATAACCAGTTTAAGCGGATCTCTTGTTGCACGAGAAATCTATGTAAAGCGAGGGCATGCTATACTGGAACTTATAGCTGGCCATGTCGTTGTTATTACCGTCCACTGATGCTGCAGTTAAGCCCACAACCCACACGATCAAGCGACATGCGTCTTTTGCATGAAAAACGCACAAAATTGACTGAACGAACTAGCATGGCTAGCGAGCGATCGTGTATTGTTTCATATTGTAGTTCACGGGAATTAATGCATACTCAAAAGTTGATGAAACGAAAGTTGTATAAAGATCAATATAGTTGCGATACGGTACTTTTGTGATGGTACTTTGTATGGTTGGCGAATCGGGAAAGTTACCATACGGAATGTCCTCCTACTCTTGATGACCCGCTGTGAACTGATCCACTACGACCAATAAATCGCTCTCGCCATCGCTCCCGCAACCGCCTCTATCACTGTGCCACCTCCCCAGACAAGGCCTTGGGATCAAATGTACACAGATTCTATTATCAATGAACTTGAAACATGACCTGTGTTTCCTCTTGTAATCTCAAAAGGGGTGTGAAGGAATGCTTTTGTGTATCCCTGATCCAAAAAGGGTAACCACTACACGAAACAAAACTTGATATCCTAATGATTAAAATAAACAAACTTTTAAAGTAGTTTCATCTCATGTTGATACATCCTTGAACAGTACGATAATAAACTAAAAAAGCCTCAGGCTGTAGTTTATTTTAAAAAAAAATATGCTATGATATTCTTGCTAATTACTAAAATCAAAAATAATTTGCAGAAACACTTCTTCTTTGTCTTTTCGTGTCTTTTTACTTTTTAAATCAGATGGACTCAGTGAGTATCCACGCCAATATCAGTGCCAAAGGCGTTTATTAGGTCCTCCAAAGTGCAGTTGTATGAACACCTAAGACATTCCAGTAACGTGCTTTGGAATGGACAATATTGTACTTTCACAAGTTATTCTGTCTTGTGACTGTGACTGCAGTAGCTTTGCTTTATTTATTTTTCTGATAGTCAAAAGTGACTGTAATGGTGTATAAGATTTTAAACTGACATGGTCACTAGCACCACTAGCACTAGCACACACTGCACTGCACTGCACTAGCTATTAGTAAACATGGTAAATATCCCGTTTTCAGTATAAATAATAGTGTAATGGTGTAGGTGAAATAAATGCTGTAAGTTTGAGTTTTGGCATTATTCTCAACTTAATTAATCACATTGTTTGTGTTATGATTCTACAATACCCCATTATGTCATGTTATACTTCATCAGCCGAAAGACATCCATGGCTGGACATAGGCCTCCCCGAGTGTCAGCACATTGACCGGTCCCATACGTGTCGCATCCAGTGGATCCCCGCAATCTTCACCAGGTCATCGGTCTAACTAGTGAGAGGCCCTCCAACGCAATGTCTTGCGGTTTGCCATTGCCACTCTAGAACTTTTCAATCCCATGTTATACTCAAGAGGAACAGTAATCAAAGAAGAAATATTCAGTCCTAATTTGGGGACACATAGAATTTACATTCCTGTTTGCGCCAATCATTAGCAAAGTTTTTACCCGTTATCATTACTAAACTCCTCCTCGACATCTTTACCCAAAACTTACCCCACAACCATTATCACAGAATTACCACAAAGTCCAAGTCTTAGTACCAAACTCCTAATAAATAGTGGCTTAGACTTTTTAAATATTCAGAAGGCGAGAATTTTGACGCTCATCCGAGGAGATATCAAAGTATTTTCATTAGGCTAAAGTGAAATTCATTTCCCCGAAGCCAATAGCTGAGTTCAAACTTTAGATATTCAACGTCGACTAAGAATATTAAAGGAATTTTCATAATCCATCAATTTACTTGTGTAAAGTCCGTTTTAGCCGGTTCACGTTCAATTGCGCAGATAATTTCACGAATGAATCTGTTTTCAGCTATAGAAGTTTTATTATGATGAAGATCCTTTAAGTTTGGATTTTGTTCGTAAATAACACTATTATTATCGCATGCCTGAGGTTTTTTCGGTCGATGACCTTCGTAGGAAGTTTCTTAGAAGAGCGACGGTTTGTTGTTAGAACTGATTTTCTGAGAATAGATTAGGTGACAGGCAAACACTTAACAAGCTGTCCTAGTTCGCAATTACCAATTAATTGTATTCTATTTTATTTTTTTACTAACTTCTGCCCGCGGCTTCGCCTGCGTATTCTCATCGGTTTGTATATTATAGCCTATAACACCCACAATTAATGTAGTGAAAGAGCGAAGGGATGGCCTACCGCTGCGCGGGCGCGCGGGGCGAGAGAGGTGAGGGACGGCGTCGCTGCGAGCTCGCCGTCTTGTCTCCCGCGCAACCCCTTCCGCAGTCAGGAAAAGCTATTGAATCGAGAGCACGTCCGTTTCGACTTTCGCGAGTGCAATACATAACTTTAATTTGATGCATCCTGATTATACCTACGCGATATCTATTAATGTGACTTTAATTACTGAGTCCCTCCTTTCAGTAGTTTTCTATTAGTAAAATAGTTTTCAAAATCGGTTTAGCGATTTCAGAGATTATCCCCTACAACCTTACAAACTTAACTAATAATATTTGTATTTTCTATGAGCACCTTTTTGAGCCGATGCTGTCAGTGACTTGTCGTCCACGTATGCAAACTAGTAATTAAAAACGTAGATATATGTTAACGCCATGAAATATACAGTAATCAGACTCTGTATAGAAGTTGAAATTGTACCTGCGAGTACATCAACGTGAGATCTTTCTAATGCTAATGAGAGCGCGAACAAAAAACTCTGAATGTAGTTCATGTACCGAAGTGTCACCTAGGGAAATGACTTCACAACGACATAAATTGTAACGTAGTCCATTTACAAAAAAAATGTTCGGACCTTGAGTACTGAAACAAACAATATGAGGGCTTTGGGCTGCAATATTAAGTTTTCTTGTTTCAGAATTATTGTGAAAACCATATTTTCAAGGCTGCCTCGTTGGTCTAGTAGCCGCAAGTGCGACTGCTTACCATGAGACCTTTTTTTTATGGTGGGTGGAAAATCATCAAATGACCCCTCCCGCTCTTGGACAGAGCGAAAGGGGTTGTCAGACTTCTACCGAGTAAAAACCACCCATGTTCCTTCTTAGCCCTTCATGTCGAGGTCGCGGTATCTGCGAACAACCCGCAGCCTTACCATGAGGCCTTGTGTTTATGTTTCCGGGTCGGGCAAAGTGCTAGTTTTTCCGCCTGAAATTTTGGAGTAGCAACCACGGTCTATATTTATAACCGGTTGATGACAATAAGCTCGCCCCCTATTACATGAAACTTAAACAAAACTGGCGAACTATGGGTGTTCTGCGTGGAAAATCATCTCCTCCCGCTCTGGGCGGAGCGAAACGGAGTGTCAGATTTGAACGGACTAAAACCACCCATGTTCTTTCTTAGCCCTTTGTGTCCGAGGCCGAGGTATCTCTTTTCAAGAACCTGCAGCCCCGGTAAGCCTCGGCTCTTGAGGGCCCGAGCAATCTTTTAGGTATCTATTCCTCTGTTTAACTTTTCGGGGATTACATGCATGATATTATGTATGTGCAAAATTATTATATAGTTTCATATCGAGTTGAAACCACACCAAACCCTTTCGAGTAACAATTACTCGAAACCCACAAAACCCAAAAACAATCCTACCGCGTCCAGTAACAGTTCAATACATAGGATTTGAATCAATTTGTTGGTCCAATACCGGCCGATCACATAAATCACAAATCGCCACTATATATTACTGTTATGTGCGTACACATGACGGTTGGAACGGTTGGCCAACGACAGTAATTCGTTGAATTTTATGCATTGCGTGGACTATTGTATGACGTGATTCGGAATATGTTGCGGGCTATCATTTGTTTGGTATCTGTTATCTGTTTTGTTGTATAGGTAGATCGTTACTGATAGTCTTTGTTTTGACTGTTTTGGGTATCATATTTTAAAATCGTAGAAATATTTATACATGATCGCGTTGTTATCAACTTTTGGAAAGTATCTATTGGTACGGTCAGCAGCAGAAGTAGCTTAACATTTCGGAATTTAAATTATTGGATATACAGGACTCCAGCTATTGTTTTTCATATTTCAGAAGATTATTCTTCAAAATGATCCTAATTCTTCAATAACTTGTTAGTAACGAGTATTATCTAACAAGTTTTTATTAACAAAACCTGCTTTGAAACGTTGAGAAGTGTTAAACTAGTTCTGATGCTGACTGTACACATTGAAGCATAAAATCAATAATATTGTTATTACTGCGATGATAGTTCGTGGAGCTCGTGACTAGATAATAACTGCCGCTCTGATTAATCTTCAAGTTAAGCCGTGCTTGCCTAGGTTTGTCTGTGGATAGGTGACCGTTCATTACATACCTATTTTCTTCGTGCTTCGGAAAGCACGTTAAGTTGTTGGTCCCGGTTATCATTAATAGATCACAGTCGTAACAGGAAGTCAGTGGCCCGAAAATCTGACAGCCAGTCTTACCAAGGGGTATCATATTACCCAGTACTAACTGAGTTGTGGCGGTCAGATAGGCAGTCACTATTAAAGTGATTCGAGCACCAAGAATCCTGGTATCATCATCATCTGCCTAGCCTTTTCCCAACTATGTTGGGGTCGGCTTCCAGTCTAACCGGATGCAGCTGAATACCAGTATTTTACATGGAGCGACTGCCTATCTTACCTACACAACCCAGTCAATCTAGGTATGCGATACTCTTTGGTAAGAATGGATGTCAGAATTTCAGGTCACTGACTGCCAAAGATCTATATATGGCAGCCGGGACCAACGGCTTAACGTGCTTTCCGAGGCACGGAGGAAACTCGGTATGTCGGGCGGTCACCCATCCACAGACCGACCTAGGCAAGCACAGCTTTACCTAAAGATCGACCCGAGTGGCAGTTCTTATTAAGCCACGAGCTCTTCACCAAGAATCCTGGTATCATTAGAGATTTAAACAAATGTTACGTTATCAGTTGTCCTATTTGATACAAAACTTCCGTTCCAAGTTCATTTTTCTCTCCATAAAATTATTTTGTATTTCAGCAGACTCCGCTTGTTATAAAAAATAGGGAAGGCATCGGTTGCTTATGAATGGCATTGAATTGATTTCTAAAGACCGCGAGGGTAGCTCAACGATACTTGTTGCGATGACCCAGCCAGCAGTCATTACTGGCCTATTGAGAACATTCAATACTCTCTGTGTGGGTATCTGTGGAGGAATAGTGGTCTCGAAATGCTGTTGGTAGCTTTACGAACCCACAAGCAATGTACTACATGGGTTTGGCTATGACTGTATCTTTGGTCTATTGGTCGTAATCGGGACTGTTGAGAACAGATACTGGGTTCGATTCCTGGGTCGGACAAATTGTTATTAGGGTTTTCCATCAGGAATTTAACAACAGCAATCATTGAGTTTGAATTTGTGCTTGATTGATGAAAATAGGCTCGCCCCCCTATTTCAATATACAGGGTGTAAATCTACCCATCACACAGCCGTCAACCAAGCATTCTGTGCATCAAACTAAGTACCCCTACGCAAAAAAATTTGCTGGGAAACGATTTTTTTTTGGTTCAAAAATCACATTTTACGGTAAAACGCAATATAGCACTGTTAAAAATTTGTGCTAGTGGATGTTTTGAATAGTAAACGGGTCATGGAGGTAATTTAAGTAAAGTTATAACCTGAAAAACTA
Source organism: Diarsia brunnea (assembly GCA_949774965.1). Taxonomy (NCBI): domain Eukaryota; kingdom Metazoa; phylum Arthropoda; class Insecta; order Lepidoptera; family Noctuidae; genus Diarsia; species Diarsia brunnea. Next base: position 4,139,666 of record OX459014.1, on the reverse strand, counting down.
GGATTTACAAAAACAGCTGTGAAAAATATGGAACTTTGACCCCCAATATCTCCGTAACTAGGAGGTTCTCAGGTATGGTCTAGAACAAAAAATGATCGCAGTGGTGGGGAGAACAAGTGCTCTTCGTTTATGTTAAGGGTACTTTTACACCCTATATATAACATTAGCGGACCTGGCAGACGTCGTTCTGCCCGGACAGCAGCGCCACCTACCGGGTCAAATTGTAGTTTTCGGCTGATATGATGATGAATGATGACATGCATCATTCATCATCAGCCGAAAGTCATCCACTGTTGGACATAGGCCTACCCCAAGTGCCACAGTCATGGTAATATTAATATTACCGTGCCACAGTGTCTCAAGTCTATGACCAGTATGTTTTGGCATGTGATTACATACGACTCTGAAACATGGTCGATCCATGTAAAATATTGATATTCAGCTACATTTGGTTACATTCTAAGACAACTTCAACATAGTAGGGAAAAGGCTAAACATATGATGATACAACACATAAACACTCAAACTACGCGATTGTGATTACTGAAAACTGTAACACAATAATCCCACAAAACCAAACCACACACACTAATCACGACCAACCTTCAAACCATTACCACCATGTAGATCCATGATTGATGAACCATCGAACATTTTATCTTTTTCTCGTACATCCAACAAACATACAAATCTGAAACGTTGTTCCATTCAATCGGGAGTGGGAAATGTATGCGCATACATTCAACCTCGTTAGAGTCCCACTTTCAATGTACCACGGATATCGGTGTGTACTAGATGAGATATTGTTACTGAGTATGATTGAGTGGTTGGGGCTACGGATTAAATAAATTATATTGAGGTATGGATGCAGGATTTGGCAGGCGCTCCATGTAAAGTATGGGTGTTCAGCTGCATACGGTAAGACTGGAAGCCGACCCTAAAATAAGAAAAAAATAAACAGAAAATCGTGAATACGGAGACTTTTATAATATTTATTTATTTTTTTAAAAAACGTCTGTTGATCACATTTTTATCCGACTGCAGCGAAGCCCAAATGCAAAAGGTTATTTGCTTTAGTTAAAAAACCATTCATTTTATTATATGTACGAGTAGATAGCTCTAAATAAGATTAGGGTGTATAGACATGGGAATTGATAACAAAAAACTTGATGAATAATGAAAATCAAGATCATGATCATAAAAATTTTGAAGGTGGAAATAACTCTCACCTCCATTGAAAAAAGAGAAAGATCTTTAAATAAAACAATTTTTCACGCGCGGTTAATCAGCGAGTAACTAACAAAGTAAAACGTTAGTAATATTCCGAAAAAAAATACAGCCAAGAAAAATAATATGCCCCATCCAGCGTTCCCAGTTCTTTTACATCAGATTATTCCAAAGAATATCGGGAATTTATATTCTAACGATGGCCAGTAATTGGAATTTTATATTGGATCGTGTTCGATAGCGTCAAGCCCCATTCTGTATAATTAGGGACAACAAAATTTTGACTAGATTATCGACGGGTGTTGACATAACGTATATTTTATGTGATTAATAATAAATTATTTTGTAATAATGTTGTTCTCCTGACCAACAAAATAAGAAATAAATATTGACATGTTGTTTTAAACCTATGCTTATAATTTTAGTGGGCAGATAAGGTGCATGAGTTCAGCAGTCATTGTGTCGATAATCATGTTGGCCAATGGGTCAATAACCTCGACCAACATATGATGGAGGCTTTCGCTTAGTAGCTGGATCAAGGGCTGGTTTCAGAAAGCAGTATTTTTGGGCTCGGCGCCTATTGTTAGTACACTATTCCTCTCTGAAGAGCCCTGACCACCGCTAGCTCAGACCCAGTTCCCAATGAAACAAAACTCAACTTTTCTCATTAATATTGCCTGATATTCAGATGCATGAACGAAGAAGTTTTTTTTTTTTTTAAAAAAAAACGTTGCTGCCTACTAGGAATTTCTCCTGTATCGTGGGTGTGTTTACAAACATATAAACTCACATACACAAATACCCAGACCCGAAATAGCTATCTGCAGGCCATACAAATATTTGTTGCGTGCAGGGATCGAACCCGCGACACGCAGTGCAGCAGTCCAATCGCTCAGCCACTGCGCCAACCGTGCCGTCAACGGTCACAAGTTAGTGCCTACCATTACGGAAAAAAAGCGTGAGCTTAAGTATTGCATGGTATTGTTATATTAATCACTCGAAGCATGGTTAAAAGATGTAATATTAATATTACAAACCCCCCACAGCATATCCGCCAACCAAGCATAACCTCACACAAAAAATAAACACCCATCTCACTACATTTTCTTTTACACAGCAATGAATCCCGAAATCATCAACTTTGTAAAAAATATGGCCCCTAAATATATCTATCGTATTGATAAGTAATACGTGCTTACATGTTATGGTTAGAAAAACCCATACGTTCGGAGTTTTCATGAAACTTTTATCAAGGAAACGGGAAGCGGGTAAAACCATAAATAATTTATTACCAGAACGTTTTAATACCTACATTTTTATGGTTGTACTCTTTTTTTATATTCGAGTTTCGGAGTTTTTTATTCGGATCTGAAACGTTCTATCAAATGGTCGTTATCTCGATCGGTTTTTGGTTAAGTCTTTAAAGCGTGTGTTGTATTTATCTTTTAGCTTTGTGTTCGATTGGAGCTTTTATCGGAAATATTACGAACTTCCATACAAACTTTTATCATCTATTGAACCCAATTACGAGAGGAATTTTCAATAATCCACCGTATTGAGCCAAATTTCATTGTTTGACCTTTATATTATAACTTACGGTTTCAAAAACTATCTTTACACATTTTAACATAAACAAAACAATCGTTAGGTAGCTACTATAACGTAGGCAAAAAAAGCTAGTGCTTTAATATAATTTAACATTTAAAATAATTAATAAATAAAGGGGCGATTAGACTAAATACTCCTCCTCCTATACAGTGCTGTCAAACGTGCCCAGAAGACTGGCAGCAAATCCACGTTAAATGGCAATGCTAAAAATATCCTTTGGCCAAAAAATACTTCATACCAACAGCAAAACAACTCGAAGAGTAAACTACTCAGTAAGAAAATGTTCTTCTGAAGAGTCTTTAAGCAAAATATATTATCTTTCAATTCCAGTCGTCTTCTAGGATCCTTTATTTCTATCCCAGCACCAATGCTACCTACTCTTCTAATAAACCCACACCATTTATCATAACACCTGCTGTCGCCCAATCGGCAATCGTCCCCGATGATATTGAGTTGGAACTTTTTTTTTAATATAACTGCGTAAACGGAGAACCGAAGCACTTTTTCCACAATTTCCATGTCTGAATATTCGGGAAGAGATAAATTGTCCGCACGTGATGCGGCAGAACTCGGTGGTGACATACGAAAAATTGTAACGTCATAAATTGAAATTATTTTGTTGTGTGATATTTTGAGTTATTGGTGCGGTGTCTTTCTGGATATGGTTGGTTTTCTAACTGCGGTACTCAGAGATATTTAATGATTACTTAAGCCGTCACTTAGTAAAGGTTTGACATACTTTTGTATGACAAAACTGTCAAAACCTTTACTAAGTTATGGCCTAAGTAATCATTAAAGCTCTCTGAGTGCGGCAGTAAGTCTCATAACGTTAATAAACACTTAAAGTTATCGCATTAAGAACTTGCCTTATACAGCGTGGAATATACCGACACCAAAACAGTTAACACGTATTCAGTAAATCATTCTGATCACCAATCAAAATTGTAGAGGAATCAGAAAACAGAAAATGTTATGCATACTCAGACGATTATGTCAATAGTTTGCTTTTACTGAGGCATCCTCAATAGGGATGTTAAAAACAATATGATTCTGTTTAGTCCGTCAGTTAGATTATCGAAAAATATTGGATACTTGTTTTTTGTTATATAAAATTAATAGAATATTACGAAAATAAAAAGTGTCAAAGATCATGAGTGGGGGTTTTTGACGTCACTTTCTGGTAAAAAAATGTACAACAATATGACGTTACATGAGTTTTCGAAGCACCGTATCGTCTGCCGCTCGAGTCGATCTTTAGGTTAAGCCTCGTTTGCTTAGTTTAGTACGTGAATGGGTGACCACCTATACACACCGAGACATACCGAGGTTCCTCTGCGCCTTGGAAAACACAAAACTGTAGTGTTTTTAAAATAAATATAGAAATCACCACAAGAAAAATTTAATTAGATAAAATATATAATATTGAGAACCTTAAAAATAAAGTAGTTAAAAAAATTAACTTAAAATTATATAATTATTGAGATTAAAATTTTAAAAAGAGATTCGCTGTAAGATAATTATATTTTTTAATTATGTGACCCTTGGCTGAAGCTTCATCCGAGGTATGATTGATTTTTAATGTAAAATTTAACACAGTTTCTTTAATTCAACAACAATAAAATTTATAATTTAACCTAGACTTAATATTAACTAAAATTATTAGACGAAATCCTTTGAAGCTTTCAGATCTTTTATCATGATAAATTTCATGCGCCGTTGGTATCACTATATGTAAAGTTAAAAGTAGGATCAGGACCCAAGATAGGCGCTATTCGCTGGAGTTTTCTCACACGTAGAAAAGCAAATATTTAGATTACGCTCCACAAAAAGTGGGCTCAGGACCCAAAACAGGCGTTATTCGCTGGAGTTTTCTCACACGTAGAAAAGCAAATCTTTAGATTACGCTCCACAAAAAGTGGGCTCAGGACCCAAAACAGGCGTTATTCGCTGGAGTTTTCTCACACGTAGAAAGAAATATTTAGATGACGCTCCATAAAAAGTGGAGACGACTCTTCAAGATCAAAAAAAGGTGAAAATCTCAGCAAACCTTGATGAAGTACATACTAAGTCGGGTAGGACTTCGGGGTAACGGAAGAGGGCCAAATAGCCCTCTGTGACTGGTTAGTACCAGAGAAGATAAAAATAGGAAATTTTCCAAAACAGGATCACAGGTAGAAAAATATAACACTGATAGATAAATCAGGACAAAATAGATTTCACTCGGACAAAATTTTAAATAATCAATCAAATTAACTTTATAACGATCATCAGTTCGTATCTCACAGGCGAATCTCTTTTTAAAATTTTAATCTCAATAATTATATAATTTTAAGTTAACGCTTGAGTGGAGCCGCTGCTGCCGGCTGACATTTGATCACTTATTATACCTGTGACAACTGTGATAGATCCACAGTTGTCACAGGTAATAAGTGATCCAAAAGTATAACAACCAGTCTTTCTAGTCCTTACCTAGCTATCCAATTATTTCCAATCAGCTCCAAAAATACGAAAATAACACCTAAATCCTACCTTTTATTCTTATCTTCTGTACTAGAATTCGTTACAATTACGAATCCAAACCCTTGCCTAAAATATTCTGTATCGACCGACCCCGCTTTTATATTCTAGGATACCTTACCTTACCACCGCAAGTCCGTTTAGGCACTTTGCTACCACAGATTTTTAAAGTAGAGATTTTGTGGGGTAAAAGAAAAAGTAAGCCTACTTTGATTGGCAGTATTAAAATAATACTGCCAATCAAGTGCTTGTAATCCCTAAAAGGTTTAACCAGGTGCCTTCTTTTAAACTATTGCATAGCTTCTATCGCGGGCCTTGAGCGTGGGGACCGAATCCAGAAATTCCGTAACGAAAAAAACCTAACACTCATTTAATTAATTTAAAAAAAAAATGTTTTTTTATCGGTCACCACGCTCAAAGTGTAACTTGAACTAATATCAAAGAAAAAAAAACAAAGGAAAAAAATACTGCATTAATAAAATAAATAAATAGTTATAATTGCATAAGTTGATAAAAAATGCAATGCAATAGCTTTACCGCGGCAGTCTCCAGTGCCACACGTCTTTTTTTTTTTTTTGGGCGGGTGGAAAATCATCAAATAACCGGAGAGAAAGGGAGTGTCCGGCTTCTACTGACTAAAAACCACCCATGTTCCTTCTTAGCCCTTCATGTCGAGGCCGCGGTATCCCGCAGCCCCGACGGGACTGTATATTTCCTTCACCCACATTTTGCTAGTTATTTTGAGTCCCATTCAAGAGGAGGCAAGCAAGATTGTCATCAAAAGGGTACAATCCAGACTCCGTGGTTACTTTCGAGGAATTCCTGAAGAAGAAACGCAATGACACTTGGCCTGACCTGGGAATCATACTCAGGAAGGACGCTCAGCAGTCGCGCTTGCCATCAATGAGGCAGTCAACTGCTAAAATCATAAAGCAGATATAATATCCATGACCAGATATTACACAAAAGAGGAGTTAGCAAGCTAATAGAGATTAAGTCGTTGATTGAAGTTAAACTTTCAGTTAACCAACTAGCTTTAGTAAAACTCTCCCATGCAGTTTTAAATGATGTGAGAATTTTGTCGGATTTTAACTGTTTAATGTTTGTAGGTAAAGTTTGGAAAGTGTAACAATTGTTTGGGAGTGGAATTTTGGGGTAAAAAAGCCCTTGTTTTGTAGGAGCAGTGGCTTGAACAGGTTGCGATTGGTTTTGAAAATTCTCGACAAATCATAAATATTTTTAGCAGCGTATAGTAAGTCGTGGGTTCAAACCCAGGCAGGTGTATTACTTTGTGTAATTTATTTCATCACCGCTGCTCTCAAAACGGTGAAGGAAAACAAGTAAGGATACCGACATGTCTTAAACAAAAAAAAACGAAGACATGTGACATCTTGGTGGATGTCCACGCGGCCTAGTGCGGTTTGGTACCTGCACTAGGCCCGGGTGGTAAATTATAGCCCATCCCTCTCCTAGAGAGGAGGCCTGAGTCCCTGCAGTGGGAACATTATAAGCTGATAAAAAATATTTAATCTATCTAACATCTGTCTTTTACTGGCAAGTAGCTGGTATAAGGAATAACTTACTTACTGTGGTGGCTTTCGGGATGACGTATTGCACTCGTAGTTTAGTTTTATGAATTGTTCTTCTGACATTCAAAAGTACCTGGTAATGGTTTAATTGAAATAAATGCTTTGACTTTGACTTTGGCTTTGACTTGGACTTAGGCTACATTTATTTTAGAAAAAATTAGGCTTCCGTGCAAAAATAAAGAGCCATTAAACTGTTAAAAAATCCTGTTTTAGTGAAGTAACATTTTTTAAATAATTTCATGCCGACAAAGATTGCAGGCAACTGCTGTAACAAATCAAACCTCTAACAATCTAACAGTTCCTTTGCATAAAAATAAATATCCACTTGTACTTCTCCGCATCATTTGACCTACATCTTCCTGAACCCAATATTCAATGCAATTCAAACATATTCAACGCACGTCACAATACGTTGCTCCGCTGCCCTTTACAAAAACGCAACCTAAGGGCCTAAAAGGTAAAGCTCTTTCATCAGCCAATAGAGTAATTACATCTGAAGGGTACTCCGTGAAAAACCCTAATTCCGGCCGATGAAAAATACTGAGCAAAAGACCTTCCATTTGTTGCTCCTAAGTAAACAATTTTAATCAAATCGCTGTATTTTTTTTTCTACCTTAAATATTTGCACGGAAAAGTGTACCTGCTAGAAATGCGACGTGCCCAAATATAAGACACGGAAAATAAAAATGTTTTTCTTTTAAAGACGACTCTTTAGTTTTTTCCCCGGAACTTTGTTTCAAAAGAATGGAGTCTTATCATGAAAAGATTTAGCAGTTCTGAGAGAAGGTTAACTTTTGTTATAACTCAGTTTAGATCTAATGGATAAATTGAATTAGAACAAGTTAAGGTTTTAAGATTTCCCGTTTTCTCGCTCTTTATGAAGGCGATGTCTCATTTAGTGTCAGTTCTTATTATGATAACGATAACTAACTCGCAAAGTTTTTAAAGAATTTTATTTAATTAAATCATTCTAAAAAATATCCATTTGTAAACCATTAAAGGAATTACACCTATTTGCAATGATCATCCACGAAATGTATGTGAAAACTGCTGAAAATATTTTTTCAAATATACTGGTTAAGAAAAAGTTGTGAGAAAATGTTGCAATAATTCATGCTCGGCAGATTGAGGTACCAATATATCTTTTACGACACTCCTACCAAGGGAGGGGACGGCTTCTTTTCTTTTATTCTGGAGAAAAACCGAGTATTGCAATTCTGTAAAGTTTAATAATAACTACATTCAACACAATCAAAGTGAGTTCACCAAAATAAAAATATTACAAATGAACACAATTTTCTGGAGTCTTAGAATAAATCATCGCGGATTCTCAGGTTGACAGCCTTCGAAATTCGAAGAAAATAAGTAATAACGCTACAGCACCTTCTTTATTTATTACTAGCTGATGCCCGCGGCTTCGTCCGCGTGGTTGTCGGTTATCGTGACCAAAAGTAATCTTTTCATCCCCCCCTTTCAGCCCCTTTTTTTTGGCGGTTGTAAAATTATCGAATAACCCCTCCCGCTCTTGGGCAGAGCGAAATGGAGTGTCAGACTTCTACTGACTAAAAACCACCCATGTTCCTTCTTAGCCCTTCATGTCGAGGCCACGGTATCTATTGCGAACAACCCGCAGCCCCGACGGGGCCCTCAGCCCCTTACAACCCTTTTTTCGCATTAAAAAGTAAGCGAGGCTCTACACTATCACTGTACCAAATTTAATTTAAATCGGTTTAGTAGTTTTGGCGTGAAGTGCGACAAACAGACAGAGTTACTTTCGAATATAAAATATCAGTAAGGAAAAGTAAGAATTATTGTAAGACCTATTTTCTTATAGCGCACACAATCAAGAGTGTACTTACATATTACACACATTTGATTTCCTCATACTCTTTATAACAACCCACGGCTTAAGTCAAGTTATATTTGAACCCCACCGCACAGGGTATAATAAATTAAGTGCAATTAAACCTTGTTTCCTCAAAGTCAGAGTATAATGGTTAATTAAAGGAGCAATTAATTTAAAATTCTCCAACTAATTGCGTTCTTAAACCTGAGACGTTATGAAATTACAAACCCACACCTTTATATGCGAAGATGAGTAACTCACAAGTGAAGTTTATTACAAGAGTTACTTAAACAAGTAGTACACCCACATTTTAAGTTAAGTTTAACTCCTATTTAATAGGGATGAGACAATCGCTATGTGTTTATCGATATATGCCCGGTTGGCACAAAGTCATACATTGAACTATTACTAAGAAATTTCTGTAGAAAAACCCAATAGCACTTTGCCAGTGAATCGAATCTAGGACCTATTGTCAGCAGTAGCGTTTCGGGCCTGTGGACGGTTTCGGGTCTGTGGGCGGTTCCGGGCCTGTGGACGGTGACGGGCCTGTGGACGGTGAGTGATGGGTAAGCTCGCCGTCCGTCCGTCTTATGACGACGACAGGCCGTGTCGACGGCGCGTTCGTGTTCCACGCGCGCCTCAAAGAGATGTCAGCAACATGGAAGGGGCCTGCAAGGGCCGACGCCCGTCGGGGCTGCGGGTTGTTCGCAGATACCGTGGCCTCGACATGAAGGGCGTAAAAGGAACATGGGTGGTTTTTAGTCAGTAGAAGTCTGACACTCCCTTTCGCTCTGCCCAAGAGCGGGAGCGGTCCTTTGATGATTTTCTACCCACCATAAAAACAAAAAAGCAGTAGCGTTTGACCATCGATTTAAAGTTCTTTGGGTTGACAATATCGTCTAAGTCGCGGGATACACCTGGAGAAGTGACGCACAGAATCGGGAAGTGTAGCGAAAAAAATGGAAAGGAAATTAGCAGCAGTGGGTGATTTCGGCCTGATTTTATGATGATGAGACCAACCAGTCAGACAGTTTATGAAGCTAGCATAATACCTGCAGCCAATAACACTAACACAACTTGAACACAAGACTCCTTTCTGTGTTTATGAAGCAAAACTACGGCTAATGTATATATTATATCTTTGAATATATTGCTAAAGTTGGGTACGTCAGAGTAACATTAAATAGTTTTTTTGAATTAGTTTGTTATAGTTCAGGAAGACAATTTGCTTGTTGCATATTGACATGAACTGTATTCAAAATAGGTCATGCTGTTCCATTAAATCAATCATCACGATCATAGCGTTCAGCCTAGTGGGCAACACTGTAGTGAGGGAACACCGGTGGGTGTCAGTCAATATGAATCTGACATGCTTGTCGCTCCGCTCTCCCAAAATCCTCCAGGGATTTTCAAATTGAATTGAAAAAAAAATAAAAATAAAATAATTTCTGTGCAAATCTAGTTGAAATCGACAATAATGTCAGAAAATTAAATACTCATATTTAAACATAAATGGTGGAACACGGTCGTACTATTATACCTCTGCCTAACATTCGGGGATAACAAGGCTTATATTATGTTTTCATTCAAAATACAAGCAAAGATAATGTTGCTGCCTACATACAATATATTGAAAACAGGGAATTTAATTATTTTTTCACAATTAAACGCTTTGTACTGCATTCACGCATGAGAGGATGGGCACAAAAGCGCGCCAAATATTCCGAATGCGCCATAATGAAAGGCCGAGCTTTGCACACGTTTATAATTATGTTATTGGATTTAAAAAGAATTTAAGCATGTGCACTTCTTTGTTTATGGACCCGATAATGTGTTTTGGGGTTTATTTTAAGCTTCTTATTGTTATTCAACATTTAAAGGTCGTATGGCCGTTTAAATATCCATTTTGTATTTCGTATTGATTAAGGAATGCTCGTTAATTGTTCCAGTCATTTGGAAAAACCTTTTTTTTTTTGGCGAGTGGAAAATCATCAAATAACCCCCTCCCGATCTTGGGCAGAGCGAAAGGGAGTGTCAGACTTCTACTGACTAAAAACCACCCACGTTCCTTCTTAGCCCTTCATGTCGAGGCCGCAGTATCTCTTGCGAACCTGCAGCGCCGACGGGAAGGTCCATAAAACTTAATGTATAATCGAGTTCTGTTCCAAGGGTAACTGTCAAGTTTTGTCGTACACCTCCACATCTTCATATACATAATCTATCGTCTATTCTCAAAATGGCGAAGGAAAACAGCGTGCGGAAAACAGCGTGCGGAAAACAGCGTGCGGAAAACACCAGTCTTACAACTAAAATTTGAGGGCATGTGGCATCTACTGGGCTCGCTTGGTGTATTACAGGTCAGTCCCTCGTACAGAGGATAAGTCTGTAGGTATTCCCCGCAGTGGGACCAATATAGGTTGATAAAGCTTATAGTACTGTAGCCACCGTGACTAACTACAATCTATCTTCTATACCTAACTATATACCTATATAAAAGGCAAAACTGATTGACTGAAGATCAACGCACAGGCCGGACCCTCAGGGCTAGAAACTTGCTGCGAGTTGTTCGCAAGATATACCGCGGCCTTGACATGAAGGGCTAAGAAGGAACATGGGTGGTTTTTAGTCAGTAGAAGTCTGACACTATTCCGCTCTGTCCAAGAGCGGGAGGGGTTATTTGATGATTTTCCACACGTCAAAACTCAACCCCAAGGGGGTGAAATAGGGGATGAGAGGTTGTATGCAAAATCGTCATTTTTTATATTACCGTATCACCGATATCCACGCGGGCGAAGCGGTGGACAAAAGCTAGATATATGTCAAGTGAATTCATTTAGCAGAGATCGGAATAGAGCCTGATACAATACCTGGCGATAAATATTGCACATCGACCTTTGGAAAGAGACAATCGGCTAATTTCGGCTTCGTAGAGCGTTATCTCTGTCGCACGAAATACAAACAGTCCGTACCTATTTGGAGCTTTTAAAACAATTATGATTTGCTTCTTTTGATAATTCTTTTTATTCTTTGTATACACCAATTTCCAAAGGTCGATGTGCAATATTTATCGCTAACCCGCGTCATCGATTGCTAGGCAAAGACCACTGGTCATTGGCTTTTTCCAACTCATCCCGCCATCTTCTAAGATGTCTGCCGTGACGCGTTCTGGCGGTGAACCTGGAGTTTTCATTTTATTTTATGTTGTGTGCATTTGTGGCATGTGTTAAATAAATTTTCTCTTCCTTTCTTTACATCACAACCTCTTTGATACATATTATTATGAGCCTGTAAACTGTTGTTTCAGTAATAGGAATTATGGTTAATTACTGTTTCTGAGTACCGGAACAGAAATTACCAAGAAAATATAAATAATTAGACGAAACGTTTACATAATTCGAACAATAATTGAGCTATTTACAGGTTCAGTGTAAACAAACAATGTTGAAATTGAGTTGTTTAACATATAACAAACATGTAAGTAGCTCAAAGATTCGTGAATTTGCTTCTAAACTAATATATCACAGGTTCAAAACCTGTCCAATATTTTGGGGACAAATGAGTATGGTTTGGACCAATGGTGGATTTAACTTTACAACGTTGGAAGTTCTAAGATGCTTGCCTATATTATCATCATTCTTTGCCTAGCCTTTCCCAATTATGTTAGTGTCAGTTTTCTGCCTTACCAGATCCAGTTAAATACGAGTATTTTACGTGACGCGATTACCTATTCGTATGATGCCGCGAGTTCCGTATGGTGTCGGACGTAAAGAATAGCACCATCCCATATCTTCCCGTGGGTGTCGTAAGAGGCGACTAAGGGACTTACCAGAGAATGGGCAGCAGCGTTCTCTGTACTTTCGTAACAACCATACTGCGATCGCCATCCCGCCTGCCAAGCGTGACGATTATGGCAAATCCCCCCCTTCTGGGGGAGGCCTATGTCCAGCAGTGGACGTCTTCTGGCAGAAGTGAGTGGTGACTATCTATCAGACCTCCACAATCCAGTTAGAACTAGGTAATACGCCCCATGCAGGCCCAATATTTGTTACTTAAATATAACTAGTGTACACATCTACCGAACCCTTCGCGGATAACCGGCGCCATTTTAAGTTATATTTATAGTATAAAACCAGATTTACTCCTCCGTGAAACCAGATACTGCAGATACAGCTGAATAACACGGAAGGACTGGCATGACCTACCAAACCGTAATTACAAAGGTATACAACCGACATCCGTAGGATATGAGATCGGTTGCAAGCTCATGAACCTGTGACAAGTGACAAACATTATTATCATGCCTGTGACAATAATGACCACTTTTGTGTCACCTTATCATTTTCTTTATTGTGTGGTTAAGACGTGTCTAAACTGGTGTCAGAGTTTATATGCCGCCTCATCATCCAAGCCTAGCCTTTTCCCAACCATGTTGGGGTCGGCTTCCAGTCTAACCGCATGCAGCTGTATACCAATATTTTAAATGGAGCGACTGCCTATCTGACCTCCACAACCCAGTTAATACTAGGTAATATGAAACCCTTTGGTAAGACTGGATGTCTGACTACCTGGAACGACTCCCAAAGATCTATATATGGCAGCCGGGACCAACAGCTTAACGTGCTTTCCGAGGCACGGAGGAAACTCGGTATGTATTGGGCGATCACTCATCCACAGACCAACCTAAGCAAGCGCAGCTTAACCTAAAGATCGACCCGAGTGGCAGTTCTTATTAAGCCACGAGCTTCTCCGTTTATGTGCCGCCTATGGGCCTCTAAATTGGCTTTACATGCCGACGAAAAATATCTCTATGGCAGGTGTTCTCAACATATTTTCCTTCACCGAAAGAAGTGATAATCACTACATAGTATAAAACAAAGTCGCTTTCTCTGTCCCTATATCCCTATGTATGCTTAAATCTTTAAAACTCCGCAACGGATTTTGAAGCGGTTTCTTTTAATAGATAGAGTGATTCAAGAGGAAGGTTTTAGTATATAATTTGACCGACATCCACGCGGGTGAAGCCGCGGGCATCAGCTAGTTATACAACAAATGCACATGAATTCCATAAATCATAGCTGCGTGTCTTGTGTTCTACCTCAAGACCTATGACTTGGCAGTCCGAAGGTTGCACCATTAGACTAGCACTGATGACTTTATTCCATTAGTCAAGATCCCCAAATATACAAAGCCAGCGAGTGCTGTACACAGCAGGGATAATACAAAGGTAAACGACGGATAAAAATAGGGTATATGGTAGTTATAGAACCATCTTGCAACCACCTAATCATAACATGCAGAATCGATCACTTCCAACGTGCATAACAGTGACTTAATACCAGAAAACCATCAACATAAAATAATGTAGCCTAAACATTTTACTTTCATAATATCATTTTTCGTCCGGAAATATACAATAGAATTTAAACACCATTGTTACACAAACGTTAAAGACACATTCTCTCAAACACAAAACGTCAAATTAAATCTAAAACGGAAAATGTCAAACGTAAATAAAATATAACGGAAAACACATTCCATCCGATTGAACTTTGTGAAACCATTAAAATAAATGTTTAACACATTCTGCCTTAATGGTACGACCTCAATGGAAATCCTCACATAAACGATAAAATATAATTCGCCTTACCTTATTTCCGATTTCAAAATCGAAAGGAAGGAGTCGAAAACCGCTACATAATCACAACTTATCACTGTTTTAAACACAATTATTAACTCACTTATAACTGTAACGAATTAAGAATGTATATTTTTATCAAATAAGTAAGTCTTTCTCACATATTTTCTAACCGGCGGCATTGTGACAATGTTCCAAGTTTATGTAACACCGGCGTAGCACCGCCGTAGACCTGTAGCAACGCTACGACGGCTCGTAGCGGACTGAAGTACTGCCGCTGTCGTAGCAAACATATAATAATAGTACATAGTACACTGATGTGTATATAAAAGTTTAACTTTTCGTGTATTTAGTTGAGGCTAAAAAAAATGGTTTGTGCGCTTTCCGTGGTAGATAAAGTGCTTTGGTACTAGTAACGCCATCTATTACCAGGTGAAGTAATTATGTGTTCAGTTGAAAAGTAGGCTGCGAATGTGTGAGTTACGAAGGTTAGTTCGTGATTTCTGAGAATGGCCAAAAGTTATGTACAAATATTACTGTATGATTGTTTGTTTCCGCGAATTGTTTTTGATCCGGAAGGTCAGAAGCAGACTAGTTAATTTCGGGTAACTTTAATGCTTTTGAATGTTAGATAATTTAAACGCTTTTAGAAAAACATTTAGCTGTAAACTATAGTAAAAACAGTGAACAACCTTTGGCCCTGGCGCGTGTCAGGGCCAAAGGTTATTCGACAATAATCCAATTTATGAAGAAGTAACAAAACTTTATAATATTCATGACAACGGACAAAAGAAAATTAAAAAGAGTTTTTTGAACAAGAATGACGGATTTTTTTTAAATACAGCGTAAAAATAACTATTGTCAATATTTAGATAGTCACTATGTGACCTCCGTAACCTAGATATAGTGTGAGGCCAATATCCTGTCCAAAGCGTACTTTTCGTAGTTTAGTATATTTTTAAATTCGTGGCTTAATAAAAACTGCAACTCAGGTCGATCTTTAGTAAACCGCGCTTGCCTAGGATGGTCTGTGGATGGGTATCCATTCTGGAAAGCACATTGAGCTGTTGGTCCTAGCTGCCATTAGATCTTTGGCAGTCGTTACCTGAAAGTCTGACAAGCAGTCTTACCAAAGGGAATCGTATTACCCAGTATAAACTTGGTTTGTGGAGGTCAGATAAGCAGTCACTCCAAGTAAAATACTGGTATTCAGCTGTATCTGGTTAGACTGGAAGCCAACTTCAACATAGTTGGGAAAAAACACAAAAAGTGAAAAAAACAAAATCACAAATAAGTGAAAAATAAACTTCAAAAGAAAAATCAGTTTCAGAGAAGTCGGTGACATTTGTTTGTTTTGATTTCGTTTTTTTGCCACCGACAACAATTAACAATTAACAAATGATCCAGATTCTATACCAAAGAAAATCCCCTCCTATATTTTATTTATGCGACACCGATGATCAAACTCCCAGTATAATTCAAAATTCAAAAGCCTCACTCATAAATAAAGTTAAATCCCCCTATAAATACTCCGATTTGAGTCTACATATCGCCGAATACCCTGGAGACCCACCTTATCCAAACTTGGAGAATTATATCTATCTAGTTGTGCCATCTGCTAACTTTTAAACTTACAAAGGGGAAAAGGGGGAGTTTCGTATCAGTTTACAGATTTCCAAGTATCTTGCTTGGTTGGATTCATTTTGGATAAGTTATGTCGTGTCAATGGGTAGATGGGCCATTGTGACTGTTATAAGAACTATTTTATTCAAAGAAAGACAAAAGATACGATGAATGGACTGTGTTAAGAATGATATGGTTTCAATAAAAACAAATTAAAAGTTCTTTTTATTTCTAAACCATGGCCACCCTATTATGTTTTGTGATATTTTCTCTAGCCTGTGTTACCCGGGGTGACGCAATGAATCTAACGATACCACATACATCAAAATCGGTTCAGGCGTATGGAAGTTATGGTGGAATAAAGAAACTCACAAACAGACATACATACATATATACATACATGAACGCTAAAAACATAACACTCTTTTTTTGGGGCAGTCGTGTAAAAAAAGGAGGTGTCTCATGAGATGATGAGTAACAGAGGAGTATGGAAGAAGAAGCTATACTGCGCCGCCCCAAAATAAATTTAAATAAGGGCAAGAGAATGATGATTTATTCAAAAAAATATATAAAACTGACAGACAATAATTATACAGATGTTATTAGAAGAAAAGTCATAGAAAAAAACTGACTGCCTCGTTGGTGTCGTGGTTGCAAGCACGTCAGCTCATCATGAGGTCCGGGGTTCGATTCCCAGGTCGGGCAAAGTGTTATTGGATTTTTTCATTAAGAATTTTTCAGTAGCAGCCACGGGGTCTAGACCGCCATCAACCGTGTACAACCCCCGGTCGATGGCAATAGGCCCCTATTTCATGGAACTTAAATGTTCTGGTGAAAATCAAAAAATCAAAAACTCATTTATTCAAACTAGGCTGATAATCAGCACTTTTCGAACGTCAAAATTTACTTTACTTTACTTATTTACAAGTGACAGTCCCCCAAAACGCCCACCCTTCGACACTTCCTAGTGTTTTTGCTGGAAAGAAGAAGTGGCGGAACAAACTCTCCAGCAACACATCTGTCTGTTTGGTTAGAAGAAATGTGGGTGTACTATTAAGTACACTTCTGCTTAATCTTTCGGGGATTACATACGTAATGTTATGTTATGTCACAGAAAAAATGTGATTATGGAATCATAAATAACAATATTAAATTATCATCACATAACCCATATCTCAGTGAAGACAAATTATGGGGTCAGGCTTTACTTTGCGGCAATACATGATATTAAATATTAAGTATTTATTCCGTGAAAAAGGTCCACGATTCAACACCACCATGATGCCTGCAAAAATATGCCAAACCGATACTCGGCACATGTTTCGCACCTCCACGTTGAGTCAACATCTTCTGGTGCCACGTGGAGTGGTGAGACACGTGTCACTAAGGCCGTATAGCATAATGATATAATCGCCAACTTTGACACGCCTCACTTGTACCACAAGCAACAAAGTGGCAAATAGATTTTGTTCGTGTTGTCGCTTAATAGCTATTTAAATGCCCTGCCCTGTACACAATCCTTATTAACAGAGAACATGGACTGCGATTGCCTATACGCCGCATATTCCCCTGTATTCCCTTTTTTTTTCTTAATGCCTCAAAAGCAATAATAGTTATCCAGTTAATCAAGGTCAGGGGGTATAAAATGGCCACTTTATCAGATAATAATAATTATATGAATTGCGTTAAAAAGCGTAAAATGGACCTTTCATAATAATAACTGCGTCTGCGACCATTTTACGAATCTTAGCGTAATCCATATTATTTTCCTATTCATCAACAGCCTATTAATGTTCCCACTGCTGGGACACAGGCCTCCACTCTTAGAGGGAATGGGCTATAATCTACGACGCGGGCCCAGTGCGGGTTGGTAGATGTCACATGTCTCCGAATATTTTGGTTCTAAGACATGCCGGTTTCCTCACGATGTTTTCCTTCACCGTTTTTGGGAGCAGTGGTGATGAAATAAATTACACAAAGTAATGCGCCTGCCTGGGTTCGAACCCACGACTTTCTTTTCGTAAGTCGGGGCCGCCACCACTGGGCCACCTGCTCTCTATTTTCCTATTATATGATCTATTTTCCTAAATGGTTTCATTTCTTTTTGTGATATAAACAGACTGAACTTCAAAATATTTATCTAACCGGGTATATCTATAGACACATATGAAAAGGTAAAATCATTTTCTTTACTCTTTGAAGAACATCAACACAAACACCGTTTCCAAGGTACCCTTTATTGTAAACTCTTAATATATATCATTTCTATTGAATTCTTCTACATGTGTAGGTAGGTTTCTACACAATACATATGTTCACCTATAAGTATATAATATGTATATGTTCGTTACAAAGTAATCCTTCTATTGACTGACATTTAATAAATATGTTAGATGTCGACAAGATACTTTATACATTAAAACGGAGTCTTGTAAAATATTTGCAATTGAACATTTTGGTGGGAGTAAGCTACAGGAGGTTGGCTAAGAAAAATATTATTATTCTTATCAATAAAACAACGTTACAAAAAAAAGAGTGTGTGCTTAAGGCAGAAGTGAAAACTTCATAAAATAATTATTATTACATACCAATTATAACTATTAAATAATATACTAAACAGTGACACAACAGTGAAGAGCAGCTGACCGTATCTGTCTCGCTCGGGTACACTCGGCGGTCCCGAGTTCACCCGATCAAACCTTTCACCTCAGAGTGTGACAGATCAGACTAACTTACTACCTACGGAAAAATCTGTGTGCAGTACGTTAAAAGAAGTTTTCACTTCAAAAAATCGATTGCACTATATTATGCTCTATCAGAAGAAACTTAGAATACAATTGAATCGAATTTCTTTACGATGTAACTTAGGAGAAATTGGTATTATTTTATACGTTTAACAGATTACCGCTTTGGCACGACCAACAATCCAAAGCGGCTTGCGTGTTTGGTCAATAACTGCGGAGAAACAAATGAAGGATATAGTTCAGAGTCACAATGATGAGATGATGAGTTATTGCGCCAGGACCTTTTTGTCAGACTTTAACTGACTAAAACTCATCCATATTCCTCCTGTTGCTCTTTGCGTTTCAGGGCCGCTGTGACTCTTTCGAGTAAACTCCGCAAACCGGGCCGACAATTATGGCGATGGCGCTAGCGGGCCCCTTCTATATCGCACCAGGACCTGCATCGTGATGGTACTCACGCGAGAGAAACAAGCGACACACGAGCGTGCTGCTAGGAGCAAGTTGTAACGCCTTTTAGTTTTGGAGGGTGGGAAATCATTAAATGACTCCTCCTCTGGACGGAGCGGAAGAGAGTGTCAGACTTCTACTGACTAAAAACCACCCTTGTTCCTTTTTAGCCCTTTGTGTCCGACCGAGGTCGCGGTATCTCTTTCGAACAATTCGTAATACCGACAGGCGTTGGCCCTTGCGGGCCCTGCAATGTTGCTGACATCTCTTTGCATGAACGTGCCGTCAACACGGCCTGTCGTCGTCATAAGACGGACAGACGGCGAGCTTATTATACCCATCACTCACCGTCTACGGTGGTCGGAAGCCATCACGTGGCCCCCGACGGCTGGAGCGCCTCCCGCGGCGGCTGGGACGAGAGGTTTTCTCCCTCTCACGTTCCGCCACCTCCTTCGCTAGCATCACTGCTTCGCAGAAGGAGACGACGGCGTCCCATTCCTCCTCGCCCCTGGACCATGGCTTGCACTAGGGCCGGACGCAAGAGGTCACCGCAAGTTGCTTTACGCCTGAGGTTGTGTGTGTGTGGTAGCACCATTCCTAACCTTTTCCAATACAACAAATTCACAAGCTCCTCACTTGTACCATACCACACAAGTAAAATTAACGATGTTGGATGTGAAATCAAAACGATGCCGGAATCGTTAAAGCCGACTTTACATCGAGGTTCGGCAGATGCCTTATTAAAGTGTATTCCTTTGATGTTCATGCGATACGTGTCACACATCAACAACATACAACTTTGTACTTCCTAATGACAGTTGATTACAAGAATTTTGTAATTATATATGTACCTATTTTTCGGAGAGAGCAGCGGTGGCCCAGCAGAGCAGCGGTGGCCTAGTGGTGACGTCCTCGACTTACGAACAGTAAGTCTTGGGTTTGAACTCAGGCAGGTACATTACTTTGTGTAATTTATTTCATCACCGCTACTCTCAAAACGGTAAAAGTAAACATCGTAAAGAAACCGGTGCCTGAGAACCAATAAATTCTAAGACATGAGTGACATCTATCAACCTGCACTGGGCCCGCGTGGTCGATTATAGCACATTCATCTCCTAGAGAGGAGACCTGAATCCCTGCAGTGGGAACATTATAGGCCGATGATGATGATGTATGTTTCGGGAATTTTGGAATTGTTTATCTGACCTTGGAAAAACAGTTACAAAAAAAGACCAGCTATTTTAGATTCCTTTTTTTTTTAAACGTTGCCCCAGACTAAGAATCTCTCCTATATCGTGGGTGCGTTTACAAACATTTAAACTCACATGCACAAATCAAACACCCAGACTCGAAACAACTATCTGTAGGCCATACAAGTATTTGTTTCGTGTGGGGATCGAACCCGCGTCACACACTGCGCCAACCGTGCCGTCAAACCATCGTTTACCATTAGACTGCCTCGTTGGTCTAGTGGTCATACTCACGACTGTTGAACATGAGGTCGTGGGTTCGATGTTCAAGTTATACTTCGGTCAGGCAAATTGTCAGTGGAATTTTTAATCAAGAATTTCTCAGTAGCAGCCACGGAGTCTCGATTTATGCTTAGTTGATGGCAATAGGCTCGCCCCATATTACATGGGACTTAATACATGAAAGGTGTGCATTAGTCAGGTATATTTCCATAGATCCTGGATGAAGATAAATATTTGTATTCCGTAAGGGATTATGTACAACCTAAACTAATTAGGGACAGGCCAGTCAGTAACATACCTTGCTATTACAATTTAATTAATGAGTTTAATTAAAGCAGCAATAATAAGCCCGACAGTTTAGGCGTAACAGGCCCTTTACAGCGTCACGTTATCTTTCTTAAGTAATCTGTTAATTTCTTCTTGTCATAACATCACACCAATTTTTCCCCAAGAGGTCCGTTTATTTCATAGTGTAGTACATTCAGCAAATTATGAACAATAAAATATAAATATCTGTTACACACGCCAGTAAGTAGCTTCTAAGGGTCGCCGTTACCGAAATCGGTAATGAGGACTATTACTATTACATGTTTGTTACGGACAAAAGTGAAATTCTTGTTGAAAAAAGACGTGTGGCACTGGAGACTGCCGCGGTAAAGTTATTGCATAGAAATTTTTATCAACTTATGCAATTATAATTATTTATTTATTTTATTAATGCAGTATTTTTTTTCCTTTGTTTTTTTTTCTTTGATATTAATAAATGCACTCTGTTTATTCATATTTAAAACACTTTGTACACAAATTATACGAGTACAGATATTCACTGTTGTACATAGATGATAAATACCTATACACCTATATTCTTTCTCACAAACAGCTGATTACGGTAGTTTTCCAATACAACCAATGCCACATAAAGGCGGGTTGCTGAACTAAAGAGACAAGCGTGATATTTCAAAAAGTCATTGTCAAGTGTCAATTTGTCAAGTGGGGGGTGTTAGGTTTTTTTCGTTACGGAATTTCTGGAGCCTGGCCTTGAGCGTGGGGACCGATCCCCACGCTCAAGGCCCGCGATAGAAGCAATGCAATAGCTTAAAACCAAAATAAACATTTTGTTCAATTGTAACTCCTGAACATTATAAGCAGCCAGTTTTACTATTCTTTTTTTCTTAAGAAGTTGTAAAACACTTTGCCATACCCATGAATTGAACTCAGTGCCAATTAGGAAGTCAAAGTGGTTACAGAACATCACGCCTATAATCCCGAAGGGTAAGGCAGCGGTGTACCTTACAGTACACCCACATTTCCCGTCGGGGCTGCGGGTTGTTCGCAAGAGATACCGCGGCCTCAACATGAAGGGCTAAGAAGGAACATGGGTGGTTTTTAGTCCGTAGAAGTCTGACACTCCCTTTCGCTCTGCCCAAGAGCGGGAGGGGTTATTTGATGATTTTCCACCCGCCAAAACAAAAAAAGTACACCCACATTTCGCCAGTTATGTTTAAGTACCACGTAATAGGAGCGATCTTATTGCCATCAACCAGGTATGAATCTGGACTCCGTGACTGCTATTGAGACATTCCTGATGGAAAAACCGAATAACACTTTGCCCGACCCGTGAATCGAACCCAGGGCCTCATGCCCAGCAGTAGCTTGCGACCACTCGACCAAAGAGGCAGTCAATAATATCTGAAAAATCTGTTGGAAAATATCTGGAAAATTCAGATACCCAACACAATTACTTTCAAAATAAAGCCCGATAGCGCTGTAAAAGCCAATCGCACGAGTACTAGGCTTGTAAAATATTCCGTGGTGGTTTCACAACCTTTTTTATAAATCTCTACAGGTAACGCGAATGGTCAGCAAAGCCTAAAATAATGGTCTCGTTTCGACTTCCAGGTTTTCAACCCCTGAACATAGAAAACTTTGGAGTCGCCCGCTTAACTTTGGCACTGGTATTTTTTTTAACTGTATTTGAGATTAAAGGGACTGCAATGGGACCTGGTGAAGGCATTATCTTACGGCCCAAAATGCTGTTGTAAACCCTAAGGCACTAAAAACAGTTGATAGCTGCATACTGGATTAATATGGCATTAAAATGGTTCACGTTTATGCTATTAAACACCATGAAGCAGTTATTTTACTACTTAAAATGCTATTGTTGATCCAAATGCACTGAAAACAGCTAAAAGCTGTACAGCTGCAGTGTGGTTTGCTGCAGTAAAATTAAAGGCTTTACAAAAGCATTTTGACATGCCATTGTCCAACCGCTATACAGTGTAAAGCATCATAATGGTTTTGAATTGTAAATATAAAGTCATACGATGTTCGGTGAACTTTTATAAGAGTTTATACGGAGCTTAAGCTCTACATAAGTATACTACTTGTTTTTTTTAATTCTTTCTGTGTTACTTGGGGAGTTGTTGGGTCTAGATTTTATTTGGAACTGTTCTGAACAGGTCTGTTACTAATGTTGGCAATACATGCTATAACTTTGTAAAAGTTTCTTCTTGTAAGAAGGTAAAAAAAATGTGATTAGGTACGTGGCTACTTCGCACAATGGAGAAATAAAATAAAACAATGCTCTTTCAGTATCAAGGTCAGCCGCATTCAAGACGACCGCTTCTGGCCAAAATCTCCAGGCAATGATTGCCACAATATGAATGGTGGAAGAAAGAAGAGGTGGCGAGACTACCTGGACGGATCCAGTCAGTTTCCAGCAGGTTCAAAAGGTAAATAGTGTGACGTATAAACTCCTGCTAGGACTTCAAGGACATATTTACCCATCAGTGGGACAGTATATCGAATATGTAAACTAGTATCTACATCGCTATATTTTCTTTTTTTTTTGTTTTTGCTAGCCTACATTGTGTCCCACAGCTGAGCAAAGGCCAAGGATCCAAGACAGTTAAATCGTTTCCCTGGGACTTCGTCGAGTTTCATTGTGTCGGCGCTTTTCTTGTGGTCGCTACTGTTAATTCTGGCTAACAGGAGTTACAGTGGTTTGGGAATAGTGTGGCGGGCTTGCTGAGCAAAGGTCTCCTCTTTCTCCTTCCACACCACTCTTATACTATTACAAATGCTATAATAGGAGCACATCTGCTTAGCCTTTTCCCAACTATGTTAGGGTCGGCTTCCAGTCTAATCGGATGCAGGTAAATACCTGTATTTTACATGGAGCGACTGCCTATCTGACCTCCACAACCCAGTTAATACTAGGTAATACGATACTCTTTGGTAAGACTGGATGTCAGAATTTCAATGGTCTAAATAGTGCAGCCGGGACCAACAGCTTAACGTGTTTTCCGAGGCACGGAGGAAACTCGGTATGTTGGGCGGTCACCCATCCACAGACCGACCTAGGCAAGCACAGCTTTACCTAAAGATCGACCCGAGTGGCAGTTCTTATTAAGCCACGAGCTCATTTTCAAAAAAGTTTAAGAAAGGTTACCCATTCTCCTATAAATCAAAATTCTATATTTATACGTATATAAACCATATACCTACGGTATTGAGGATAGGGGAATTTACAAAGATTTCGACTTTATATTTCCCTTATCCACACTCCTGTCTTGATAAAACGATCAATAAAAGTCAAACTATCGTTCACTTAAAGAATGTCGCTCCCTTTCTATATCCACGGCCCAACAGGTGCAACAAAGAGCTTCGTTAGTAGCACACCGACGCCATTTCGATGTCAGTGTGAAAAGCGCGCGAGCCCGTAGGTACGTGTTTTGTCGACGACGCCATTTTTTGCAAAATCAGTGATCGAGTAATGGGGATTTATTGTAGTTTTATTTTTGTGATTTTTACGTTTTTTGTGTTATTTTTTGTTGAGGTTGCTGGCTACATTGACATGTCGAAAGCTGTTTAACAAACAGGTCGGTCGTATTGGTCTCCATGCAAGGTTGCTCAGACTGGATGCAGAGAAGTTGGGAGAGACCTATGTCTCTCCCAACTTGCGCCACAGCACCCTGTCCCCCACAACAAAGCCTATCGCAGGCCCCTCTCGGACCTATGTCCAAGAGGGGCCTGCGATAGGCTGCGATAGGAAAGATAACCAGATGGCGTACCATCTGGTTATCTTTCACGAACAGAATCAACAACAACTGGATGTCAGTCACCAAAATCAGCAAGAACTGGCCACCAACAACAGAACCCTAGCACACCTGGAGGCCATTAAGCAAAGTCAGCAACACGTAATCGAGATCTTAAACACTTAAACGCGGCACGTATCCTTCGAGGATCGCGGATCCTCCCTCTTACTCGGAAGGTTGGCGAAGCCCCTACTAAGGTACTGCAGAAATTTGATTTTATACGTCTTTAGAAAAGAAAGAAAGAAAGAAAAAATATTGATTTGTCGCAGAAACATGACGAGCATACAAGTACAGTAGTAGTAGTGCTTTAAGTTCCCTGAAGTGCTGTACTTCCAACAAAGAGCTTTGAACAATAAAAAATAAATTAAGTACTTCCATCGTGATGTGAAAAGTTCTTGTTTTACATAAAATCTCGCCTGTAATCCCCGAAGAGTTAGGCAGAGGTGTAGCAAATAGTAAACCCACATTTTGCCAGATATTTGTTTTTTAATTCTCGTGTGATCGGAAGGCCTATTGACATCGACCGGTCACAAATCCAAACTTTGTGGCTGCTCCTGAGAAATTCCTGATGGAAAAGCCTAATAAGACTTTGCAAGTCAAGACAAGTCTCAGGCTCAGTAGTGTTTGACTCCCGTCGGGGCTACGGGTTGTTTGCAAGAGATACCGCGGCCTCGACACGAAGGGCTAAGAAGGAACATGGGTGGGTTATAGTTAGTAGAAGTCTGACACTCCCTTTCGCTCTGCCCTAGAGCGGGAGGGATTATTTGATGACTTTCCACCCGCCAAAAAAAAAGGACACAATGCTCAGCAGTTGCGCTTGCGACCACTAAATCAAGGAACCAGTCAAGTTCTTGTTTTCTTAATCAAAAAGCAAAATCAGCCTATAATATTCAACTGCTGGGGACAAATTCAGGCCTTCCTTTGTTCTGCCTCTGAAAGGGATAGGTCGTTATCCACCACACGGGTTCAGTAAGAGTAAGTAAATATCAGATGTTAGTTGTGTCGCTCACGAGTTTAGGCCTCCAATACACGGAGGAAACTCGGTTTATAGTGGGTAATTACCCATCCACTGACGGGTGGCTGTTGTTATATCGATTATTTTAGTTAAAAAATTACATCGTATAAAAATATAATAGCAAAACAAATAAATAGTAGGGGCCGCTGATAAACTTCCGAACTCGTTTCGAAACTAACTTCACCGAATAAATGTACCAGAAACCTTTGAAGGTTTAATCGAAATTCGCGAACCCGGCTTGCGAGATAAAACGAAATTTTACAACAGCCGACCTGAATGTGATTATGTTCAAGTATTCGGAATACTCATTATTTTGTTTGCTATTATGGAGTGTTTAACTCGGATTTTTCATTCAATTTTCGTGTACCGGGGTCTGTAATACAGACCATTTCAGTTTGTAAAGGTTTTGGTTGGTTTATAAAGGATTTTCAACTTAAAAAAAATAATTGTATAGAAGATTGATTGTGAATATATTTACTTATTTCATAAACACGTATAGTTATTTACTTAAATATTTATTTTTCTCGTTAAAACCGCTGCTCTAATGATATTAGTGGCATTGTCATATAGTGTGCGGAATGATATGATAGAGAAAGGAGTAAATAATGCCATGTCCTCTGACAGGGAAGCATGGAAGAAGAAAACGTGTTGCGCCGACCGCGAATAGAATGGGATAAGGGCAGGAAGATGATGGCCATAATATTTAAAGCGATTTTTAAAGAAATCCTTTTATTAAACAGAATTGTTTTTATTTTATTAATTAAGTACATGTAAAGTTCAGAATCAAAACACTGATATAGTCGTATTTGCAGCGTCCGGTTTTGTTCAAACATATTTTTAAAGCAAATTGTTCCATTAGCAGTCAAACAACTTCTTTCAATTGGTACACCGCAATTGTTGACCGACTCCAATTGTATTTCAATAATAATTGCAAAAAATACATTTCCCAACAACCATTCATTAAGTATATTACTTTTATGGCAACAACAAGAAAACTGAAAAGCACAACAAATCTTAATACAAATAATATTAATCGTAATAACATCGTAACTTCGTTTTCCTCCTGTTTTTCTTAGCGAAGCCATATTTTACCGGATGCTGTGCTCATTTTACGCGCAATTTACTTTATTACGTTCCTCGTCCGAATTCTGTTCTTAATATATTGATCAATCCATTATATTGTTTTTTTTGTCGATGTTTTTTTGCGACTATAAGGACTTATGTTGTTCTTGATGGCATTCCTGTTCATTAATAGATGGACCAGCCTAGTGGTGGCAGCCCCGACTTACGAACAGTAAGTCGTGGGTTTGAACCCAGACAGGCGCATTACTATGTGTAATTTATTTCATCACCGCTGCTCTCAAAACGGTGAAGTAAAACATCGTAAGGAAACCGGCATGTCTTAGAACCAAAAAATTCGAAGACATGTGACTTCTGCCAATTCGCACTGGGCGCCGCGTGGTGGGTTATACCCTATCCCTCTCCTAGAGAGGAGGCCTGAGTCCCTGCAGTGTTAACACTACAGGCTGATGATGATGGTGAATAGAAAGCCTCACTGCCTCGTTGGTTTAGTGGTGGACTGCTGCTGAGCTGTGGCTGAGACGGATGTTCCCAGTTCGGGCAATGTTAATGGGTTTTTCCATCTTGAATTTCTCACTAGCAGCCATGGAGTCTGGATTTATGCACGACTGAGGCTCTTCATTAATCCCCGAAGGGTTAGGCAATGATGTACGTAATAGTAGACCCACATTTCGGCTCTTACGTGTAGTCCCTTGTAATAGGGGCCCGGCTACTGCCATCAGTATCAATACATTGGTGTAACAGTTTGAATTGAATCTCTATTTCGGCCTAGCCTTATAACCACAACTACAACACAATACACGGTGACACGAGATCCAAAACATGCATAAATACTTAGGAATAGGGTGCATATCACTGACAATAGGTGACCGGTTCAATGGCCGTGCTCTTCGATTGTACTTGAGACGAAAATGAAGCGTGTTCCGACTAGGATAACTAGAGGACTAAATACAAAATAGAATATTCAAATTAGAGTTTATGAATTTATATTAATTCACTAGAAGCGTGTTGTCAGCCCAAATCATAATCTCATCAGTTTTAGACCTGCTTGTAAAATAAAACCACAATAATCTATACCATAATTTCCGTACTACATACCGATGTTCCTATCTTTGTTTTGCCAACACCATGTATTTATTGTCTTATCTTGTTTTTGTCTCTATGCCGTTGATTGCTCTGCTTACACCTGCTTTTTTCACTTAACACTTCTCAAACCGCAACTATCCTATAAGTTATTATTGGTTTATGTCTGTATGCTCAAGCATTTGTTTAATGTGCCACTATATTGCTCATACTGCATCGCTGTCGTGTTGCTCAATTCACTCGCAGTTATGAAAGCTTTATTAATATTCTATATTGTCATATTTATTAGTAGCTTTTTCTTCAGCAATGGATGATCTATCTCTTACTGTTTACTATCAGAACTGTAGGGGAGTTCGCACCAAACTGCATACGTTATACGTAAATATATTGGCTAATTGCTACGACGTTATTGTACTAACGGAAACCTGGCTTACACCTGAGATATCGGACGCCGAATTCATTGATGATCGCTATATTGTGCATAGGTGCGACCGCGACCGTGAATCTACTGGTAAGAGGGAAGGGGGTGGAACACTGATAGCGATTCTCAAATCTTTACGTACGGTTAGAATCAAACCTGTCCCAACTCTATATGCCAACATTGAATATGTTATTATTCAGATACCCAGCAAAAACAGGGGTAAATTACACATAATTAGTGCAGCCTATGTACCACCAAAAACTTCGGAATCTGTCTATGATGCCTACTTTCAAATGTTGGATACCTACCTTGACAATACTGACGTCGAACGCTTCTACCTGATCGGTGATTTCAATTTACCTGCTCTTGAATGGGATACCAACACCAGTAACCACTCTACCTTTGGTCAAGTCTGCGGTAATAACACCCCTGTGAGTAGGGTTGTTAGTAATTTTATGCACGCACATAACGCTATCCAGTACAACACACATAAAAACATACGTAATAATATACTCGATCTGTTTATCAGTAATGGTGACTGCACATTGTGCGAAACTAATGACATTTTATTACCTCTTGACCAATATCACCCCCCGTTTTATGTATTAATTCCTTTACAGACACGAAATGGTAATATGAAACGTAATACAATTAAAAGATTTAATTATTTTAAAGCTAATTATGACGCTATTAACCAAGATTTATCGGAAATAAACTGGGACTCCTCTCTACGTAACTGCTCTGTAGAAGAGTCTCTGGACGTTTTCTACAATCTAATTTTAACGTTATCAAAACGCATATACCTTTAGCAATAGTAAAGTCGTCGAGGTTCCCAGTTTGGTTTTCACCGGCTCTCATACATATATTTAGGAACAAGTGTAGAGCCTGGATAAAGTGGAAACAATATGGAAATCTATCAGATTACGAACAGTTTTCACTTTTCAGATCCCGATTTCGTGTTGAGTGCAAAAATTGTTATGACCGGTATATTGATACGGTTGAGGACAGCATTAAACAAAATGTAAATTATTTTTGGAAATTCGTTGCGAATCGTAAGTCATCCAAAGGAATTCCCTCTACAATGCGTTTTAAAAGTCAATCTTCGAACAACCCTGATGAAATCTGCAATCTCTTCTCTGTATATTTTAAGTCTGTCTATGAACCTTCCTCCTTATCAAATGATTTTTGCTCAAACGCAGATTGTGCTGAGTGCTGTAATGTTGTGGACAATATTCAATTCTCAGTTCAGCAGGTTCTGACACACCTGGAAACTTTGGATATTTCAAAGGGCCCTGGTCCCGATGCACTTCCTGCAATATTTCTCAGAAATACTGCCAGCAATATATGCGTTCCCCTGCAAATAATTTTTAATAGATCCCTGTCACAGGGAATATTTCCTGATGCTTGGAAGCGAGCTAACGTAACACCGGTGCTAAAGTCAGGCCCTTCAGATGACGTCGAGAACTATCGCCCGATATCTATATTGTCGGCCTTATCGAAAATCTTTGAAAAGCTCGTACATAGTGTTCTTTATCCGTTGCTTCATAATATTATTTCTTCACAACAACACGGTTTTGTCAAAAAAAGATCTACAGTAACAAATCTATTAGCATATTCAGAATACATTTTTAATTATATGGATGCTGGTATTCAGTTGGATTCAGTTTATACTGATTTTCAGAAGGCGTTCGATAAGGTCGACCACGAGCTGCTATTGAGAAAAATTGCGTTTAATGGCATACGTGGGAACCTGTTGAGGTGGTTTTCATCGTATGTTTCCAACAGGACGCAGCGTGTCGTGATAAATGGTTATCAATCATCTTCTATAGCCGTGACATCGGGTGTTCCTCAGGGATCAATTTTGGGACCCCTTCTCTTTATATTATTCATTAACGATATAGGTAAATGTTTCCAAAATTCAAAATTTCTTTTATACGCAGATGACTTAAAAATATTTAGACCAATTAGAAACCATAGCGATTGTCTTGCTTTGCAAAGTGATTTAAATAGACTGTCTGAATACTGCGTGTGCAATAAACTAAAACTAAGCGTGCCTAAATGTTGTTATTTGAGCATCACCAAAAACAAAAACATTATCAGATACCAGTACTCTCTAAATGATGTCACTTTAAATAGAGTTAACATGGTTCGCGATCTGGGTATCATTTTTGACGACAAACTTCATCTTGATGTACACATCAATACAATTATTAACAAGGCTTGGCGCATGTATGGATTTGTTATGCGGTCAGCCACTGAATTCGTGCGCCCTCAGACTTACCTCTATCTATACAAGACCTTAATTAGATCTCAGTTGGAGTATGCAGTTGCGGTGTGGAATCCCCTATACATGAAATATTCTAACTGCCTAGAAATGGTACAAAAGAAATTTTTAAGATCTATGACTTACAGATGCTTTCACTCTTCTGCGTCATATGCCGATTTACTGAAAAAATATAATCTTCTAAGCCTTATGGGCCGTCGTATGTTTCTGGAGACCATGCTCCTGTACGACTTCTGCAGAAATACGTATGACTGTGCCGACATTTGTAACAAAATTTGTTATTTAGTTCCTAGGAGAATACATTTGCGTGCAGTGCGCAAGCAACCGTTGTTTGCGGTGAGAGCATGTAGAACAAATGCTGGTGTTCGGGCACCGTTGCGACGTCTTGTTGACAATTATAATAAACATTTTGTTGACATCGATTTATTCTGTGCAACACGTGGAAAATTCCGAAATTCGACTCGCAATGCGATCAGGGAATTGGATGTGGAAAAGATGGGATTATCCTTTTCATCTTAGAGTATTTTTGATCAATATGTTTTGTATTCAATGGACATGTACTTGTTATTAGTTTCTATGCATATACTTGTTATTTAAAAGTTTAAAATCAATGTTTTTTTTTGTTTTAATATTTTTGTTACTTTCAATTTTTCTTTGAAGCGTGTTATTCATATTTTGCTTGTATTCTGTGAATAACGCTGTAGATTACATAATTGTTAATTTTATGTTTTATGCCTTTATACTTTATTATGTAATTGTTTGTTGTTCCAAATAAAATAAAATAAAATAAAAATAATATTAGAAGTAGCAGAAGTTATAAGGGAACAGATGAACAAACATACATACATACATACCGGTCAAAATCATAACCCTTCTTTTGCCTGACCATAATCAGGACACACACACACATACACACACACACACACAGACTCACATTTTATTTGATACAACTTGGGTAAGAAGTAGTCGTACTTCCTGAGCTTACGTGCTAACCTTAGCTTTCATGACCCAAGTTTCAAGTTACGTTAACACAAATTCCAGTAACTCAAGTATTTCAGAGGTCAACGCGGTAGACCTCGCAGGAGATGGCGGGACGAACTAAACAGAACCAACGACCAGTGGTCCACATTGGGCCTTTTTTTTTTTTTTGAAAATCATCAAATTACCCCTCCCGCTCTTGGGCAGAGCGAGAGGGAGGTGTCAGACTTCTACTGACTAAAAACCACCCATGTTCCTTCTTAGCTCTTCATGTCGAGGCCGCGGTATCTCTCGCGAACAACCCGCAGGCCCGACGGGCGTCGGCCCTTGCGCCTTGCAGGAGATGTCGGGACGAACTAGACAGAAGCAACGACCAGTGGTCCACATTGGCCCTGGGTCAAAGGTTTTGGAAGTCATGGGAAGAAGTTTTTGCCCAGCACTGGGATGACACAGGCTAACAGCAACAGTTACTAGTCTTATCTTCCTTCACAATACGTTTCATCCATTATTCACTTTCAGCCGTCACACTATCATTGACTCCTTTTTAACCGACTTCCAAAAAGGAGGAGGCTCTCAATGCATCTGTATGTTTTTTTAACCGACACAACCGAACCGTCATTATGTTTTTTTTTTTTTGTATGTTTGTTATCGGATATGTCCCTCATTAATGAACTGATTTTTAAAATTATTTTTGTATTCGTAAGAGTATACTCCCGAGGTGGTCCCATTGTCACCAATCCCAGCGAAATCGAGGGCAATTCTCAAATTTTATAGGCACTTGTTACGTTTTCCACATTTTTTCTAAAGCTGTTTATGTATTTGCGTCTGATAATTAATAATAATCTCATGTGTATGCGCTGATGATGGAATGTCCAACTCCTCAACGGTTAGGAGTTGAATAGTATATTATGCAACTAGTGAATAAAGGACGGATTTAAAGCGAGGGCCGTAGATGAGTCACGAGCAAGTGAAGGATTCTAATGATTGAATCACGAACGCAGCGAGTGATTCAACTGTTAGAATCCTGAACGACGCGAGTGATTCATGGCCCTCGATATAAATTCGTACTTTATTCAAGAGTTGCATACTATACTTTATATCATGACTACGAGAAAAGACATAATTTAAGCGAAAATAGAAATTTAAACAAGAAATAAGAATTGTTACATTAATTGAAATGGACATTAAAATTAGAGCAATGACTGAAATTAAGCGTAATTTTCTTATTATTATCATTAGGGTGTTCAACTTCCCGAATGCCACCATTGCGAGGATCGGCCGGAGGACACGGTGGAGCACACTGTGGAGGTGTGTCCCGCTTGGGCGGAGCCCCGCCGTGTTCTCGTAGCGGCGATCGTCGGCGGCGACCTCTCGCGTCCGGCCCTGGTGCAAGCCATGGTCCGGGGCGAGGAGGAATGGGACGCCGTCGCCTCCTTCTGCGAAGCAGTGATGCTAGCGAAGGAGGTGGCGGAACGTGAGAGGGAGAGAACCTCTCGTCCCAGCCGCCGCGGGAGGCGCTCCGGGCGTCGGGGGCCACGTGATGGCTTCCGGCCACCGTAGACGCAGGCCTGTGGACGGTGAGTGATGGGTAAGCTCGCCGTCCGTCCGTCTTATGACGACGACAGGCCGTGTCGACGGCGCGTTCGTGTTCCACGCGCGCCGAAGTCAGCAACATGGAAGGGGCCCGCAAGGGCCGACGCCTGTCGAGGCTGCGGGTTGTCCGCAAGGGATACCGCGGCCTCGACATGAAGGGCGAAGAAGGAACATGGGTGGTTTTTAGTCAGTAGAAGTCTGACACTCCCTTTCGCTTTGCCCAAGAGCGGGAGGGGTTATTTGATGATTTCCCAACCCCCAAAAAAAAAAAAAAAAAAGGGTGGTCAACTTGTGAAACAATATTTATTAATCTAATGCCAAACTCCTTGTCGCAAATATCGACCAATCAAATCTCGAGAATTTATTTGCACCAAAGAGTTTTGAATTTCGAATCTTAGCGCAAGGAGTTTGTGTAAGCATTGAAATAGAGACCGGATATATTTTTGTGTTCCAAATTCAAACACCAAAATAGTGAATAAAAACAAAACAGTGAATAAAAGGCCTTTTTATTCACTGTTTTGCGTGAATAAAATAAGCTTTTTAGTGTAGGTATGGTATAAAGAAAATTATTTCTAAATTATACGTACTTATGAACCGATAGTTGTATTCTTTCAGGCTATCTAGGTGAGCTGATTATGGAAGGTACTACTCTTCAACAGTTAGGAGTTGAAAGTAAGGTTATCTTAAGTAATAAAGGAATCTTGAAGGTTGAGGGTTTGGTTTCTTGGTTGAATGTTAAATGCATAGTAAATATTTGTATAGAATACCTATTACAACTAAAAATGGAACAATTAAAAAAACCGACTTCAATATCACAAAAAAGTGAAAATTACAAAATTACAAGAAAGTGAAAAATAAACTTCAGAAGAAAAATTAGCTTCTGAAGTCGGTGGCAAAAAAACGAAATCAAACACACAAATGTCACCGACTTCAGAAGCTGATTTTTCTACAGAAGTTTATTTTTCACTTTTTTGTGTTTTTTTTTCCTTCATATCCATCCATCGTTCCTTCCTTAACACACCACTACAGAAATAACAATCCTTCCGAAATCCTTACTCCAAAGTTTAGGTGGTCTAACAAAACACAATACAGGCGAATTCAACAGGCGTACACCCAGAACTAACGGGTATCACTATCCCTTTATCCGACAGGATCGTCCCTCACATTACTCCGGTTTTCATCATATATTTAATCCGGGGGCAGTGAATTATGTAGATCCGAGCATGAAGTATTGTCAAACGATAACAATGGCTGATTGCAAAATGTATTGTAATCGAATTTGCACAGGGTTGGATTTAGACAATTCTCACAGCACAATACGTAGAGGCGGTGAACGACGCTCATCTTGACTGCCTCGTTGGTCTAGTGGTCATAAGCGCGACTGCTGAGCAGGAGTTCCTGGGTTCGATTCATGGGGCGGGAAAAATGGACTGTATTTCGTTACTCCGAAGTTCGAAATACCGATGTACGGTATACAGAAAGTTTGTGAGTCCGAATTACGTGACTCAGAATGTACGCTATGACATTCAGAATGTTCGTTACTCCGATGTACGTTACTCCGAAAGTTTGCTACTACGAAGTACTGTACTCAGAATGTTCGTCACTCCGATGTACGTTACTCCGAAAGTTTGGTACTACGAAGTACTGTATTCAGAATGTTCATTATCGCGAAGTACGGAACTCCGAAAGGAGATTCTGAGAGAGTATTTCGAATTAGTCGAGTATTATAAATGTACACGTGTACATAACAGCGACTATAGCTACTAAAATACCTTTTTTTTTGGCGGGTGGAAAATCATCAAATAACCCCTCCCGCTCTTGGGCAGAGCGAATGGGAGTGTCAGACTTCTACTGACTAAAATAAAAACCACCCATGTTCCTTCATAGCCCTTCATGTCGAGGCCGTGGGAGATACCACGGCCTCGACATGAAGGGCTCCCCGTCGGGGCTGCGGAAATACCTCAAAAGGAAAAAACGGAACCCTTATTGGATTACTCATGTGTCCGTCTATCTGCTCGACCACCCCCCCCTTTTTCCCCGAAACTACTAAGCCTAAAATTTAAAAAAAAACGCAGAAATTTGTTCAACGCTTATAGATTACAGGAAAATCTATAAGAAGTCTATGGTGCTAAAATAACATGGAATCTCTCAATATCTACTACTATGGTACGGAACTCTTCATATGCAAGTCCAACTTGCACCTGGCCAGTTTTATCTATTGAACAGACTGTTTCAACGGTTGTTCCAATTTTCAATTAAAATCTGTGTTATTGGTATATTCGTGTTTACGCAATCTAACACAGACCACATCCGAGGTGGGAATCTAAAATAATAATAATAATCTAATTTTAAAAAAGTGACTTGTAAAACCTATTTGCACAATAATCATCATTTATAATACTTGACTTGAGGAATATACTCAACTATTATTGAGTAATTGTTCATAGCAAACTTTCGTAGTTCCGTACTTCGCGATAATGTACATTCTGAATACAGTACTTCGTAGTAGCAAACTTTCGGAGTAACGTACATCGGAGTGACGAACATTCTGAGTACAGTACTTCGTAGTAGCAAACTTTCGGAGTAACGTACATCGGAGTAACGAACATTCTGAATACCGTACTACGTCATAGCGTACATTCTGAGTCACGTAATTCGGACTCACAAACTAAAAAAAAAAAAAAAAAAAAAAAAAAACTTTCTGTATACCGTACATCGGTATTTCGAACTTCGGAGTAATACAGTCACGATAGTTATTGGGTGTTTCCTTCAAGAATTCCTCAGTAGTCACTGAGTCTGAATTTGTGCCCGGTTGATGGCAATAGGCTCGCCTCCCTTCCTCCCTGGAACTCGACCCTAATGTTGGGAAAAGCTAGGCAGATGATACTGATAATGATTTGACTTTTGTTAGAGAAAAACTACGTATTTACTTTGTAAAAGGACTATTAAATTTGGTAGAGAAATCTAAATTCGGACCTGAGTTTGCCTATAGTTTTATTTACATGAGTATTGTTGTGAGCTGTTTGGGATGTGTTTAAGCATATTATGTGGGTAGTATACGTATATTATTATGTACTTACACTATATACATGGTGATTTGAGTATGAAAACAAGGTAGAGGTATTGTTACAAAATTATACAAAACAAAAGCATAATAATTTATTATACGATAGAACCTTGGAGGAGCTCGGGTTGATCTTAAAGTTAAGCCGCCCTTGCCTAAGTTGGTCCGTGGATGGGTGACCAGTGACCACTCATTACATACCAAGTTTCAGCTTTCCCCACAGCAGGACAAAGCCACCATTTCAATAAACACTATCGATCGCCCACAAGTTGCCAGCTATGGCGTCATCACAAACAGTGTACTGACAGACAGACATGATTACTGTAATAGCCCCCTCGGGCGTAGCGTGCTGTTTGAAAACTACAATATTTATTTACTTATTTCTAAGTCAGTAAGCTCCTTCATGGGGTTTTGAAGCAAAGGTCTTGGAATTTAATGTAGTAAGGTTCATTACTTTTGAATGTGTTCTCGTAATTATGGCTGCTGATAAATATTTTATGTTCTACAAAACACTGATCTATTCCCATCCAATACCAAGAGCTAATACCATTTGGTATTAGTTTATTGCCGAATTAATTTTCTATTCCCAACGAGTACCACATTTTTTAAAATAAAAAATCTATTACTAACGAATACCAAAACGTGACTTTTTGTACAATCAGCTACACAAATTACATACTATACTATCGTAATTGAATGCTAAAAGTCTAAAACTTTCCAAACTAACAAATGAGTAGTTCAAATAAATCATTTCTCTTTACCTGCGAAAAAGGGTCGATTTTTGTCTACTGTTTTTAAATTCGAAGCAACCAATCAGAGTTGAGTGCAAAATAAGTCTTGCTATCAGACAGACAACTCAGTTCAGTACATTCCGTGCTTGCGGCGGGTACCTAGTGTGCATACTCAGTGATCAATATGTGATTTATATTCCAACCCTAATCTTGATTAAACATTACTTAAAATCACTCAAAGTATTTTAATTTTAGTGAACCTGACTGTACCTAATTTCTTCAAACTTGTTTTGGTATTGGTTTCAAAATGTGGTACTCGTTGGGAATAGAAAATAAATTCGGAAATAAACTAATACCAGATGGTATTAGCTCTTGGTATTGGATGGGAATAGATCAAAACACTGGAGTCAACCGTGAATTCAGATTTTTTTAAGTGCTAATATTTGTGACTTTTTAAGAAACCTAAAAGGTCGTCAGGTCAGGTACTCCTTGAATAGATTTGTTTTACCGATAAGGCTGGCCTAATCTATACGCAAAGAGAAGAAGTAATTTACATAACTAATTAAGTCATCGTCTATTTCTGCATAAACACTTTTGGCATGTGCCAAATTAATGTACTTTCTTTCTTCTATCATTTACTTTTAAAGTCTTATTTGAATAAGTGTGTAGTTTTTAAGCCGCGACGCAAAAACGACGAGGTGTTATAAGTTTGACGTGTCTGTGTGTGTGTCTGTCCTGGCATCGTAGCTCCCGAACGCATGTACCGATCTTGAGTATGTTTTTTTTTGTTTGAAAGGTAAATTAGTCGAGAGTGTTCTTAGCCATGTTTGATAAAAATCGGATCAAGATGGCCGCCGCCACAAAATGGCGGGTTATATGTTTTTTCACAACTTTATCAATATGGGTATCAAATGAAAGGGCTTGATTAGTAGAATACTATACACTGTGACAAATTTCAAATCCAAGTTGGCCCCCGCCACAAAATGGCAATTATGTTTTTTTTTTAACTCCCTCAATGTAGGTAGCAATAAAAGGGATTGTAGAATAATGTAC
Organism: Diarsia brunnea; assembly: GCA_949774965.1. Lineage (NCBI taxonomy): Eukaryota > Metazoa > Arthropoda > Insecta > Lepidoptera > Noctuidae > Diarsia > Diarsia brunnea. Next base: position 4,101,559 of record OX459014.1, on the reverse strand, counting down.
GCTATATTGAAAGGGAATGATGAATATAAATTAACGAAATTAAAATTAAAAGCTTGAAAATTGATTTTGTGGTGACCAAGTTTGATTTAAAGGGAGTAAAAGTGGAGAACCAATGTTTAATCTTTATTGCTTTTCAGCGAATGACTGCCGTGCGCGTAATTATTTAGTCGCGCGGATATTTTTACATTGCGATATCTTCTAAGATATTTTCTATATTAAATTTCCGACATAACAACCATATTTATTTAGATTAATACCATATGGGTTAAATAAACTTCGCAAAAAAAAATTTGAGTCTGGGTTTTTCTAAATTTTTAATTTATTCTTGTTATGTAATCTTAGTCCAAACAACAAAAAACTTCGTTTTCTCGTTAAGGCGTGATGTTCGATGAAATCGAGTGATCAACACTCGATTTCATCGAACATCACACCTTCCCCTCACAAATACACACGTAAATACATGATATTTCATTAGCCAGAAATCCTTTGTTAAGGTTAACTGAACCGGTTTACTCCTGAGTAACCGAGTTAATTACGGGGAATATCTGTGAGGCGATAATTAATATATCAAAACAATAACCTCTGTGCCAGCTCCTTTGCATCGCAGCGACGTGCCTGCTCGTGTGATAGATCAGAATATCAGATATACGAAGAATGGTTAATCTCTGGTTAATATACAGTATGTAGTTAAATACTTAGGAATTAGTTAGATAGGTAAAGATTATTTGGTAGGCCTAGAATATTATAACAATAATGATGAATATAATATTAATGTTAAAAACAAGTACAACACACGTAGCGTTAGAGAGAACAGACTTATTCAGCCGCAGATAACAAACTATTATGGTAAAAGAACATCTAAGTATTTGGTACCTAAATTAATGTAAAACAGAATAGATTTATTAAGAGATAAAGTAAAAGTTAGTAAAGGGTCACTTAAGACGAAATTAAAAAACTTTATACTAGATAGCATACAGAACTAAATTGTACAAGACTAAACCTATATATAACTGTATAATATACAAACATACATACATAAACTCAAGCCCTTTTCCATGGGGGTTGGCAGAACCACAGAACGCCACCTGCTACGATCCTTACATACCTACTCCTTTTGCCTCGTCAATATTCATACATCTGGTCATACACGCACGCCGGTTACTATAATATAATTATAACTATAATTAAATACCTATTACCTGTAAATATTTAGAACTAACATAATTATAAGTTAAATTGTAAGTATGTTGTGTATGTCGGTGGATTTTGTTGTTAGTTGATTAAATAATTATTAGTACCTAGTAGAAAGTAAGATACGAGTAGTTCATTGTTTTTTGTAAAAGAGCGCCTCTCGCCATTAAACGTAAAAGTTTGGCGAGTTTAGAAGTACGTAACACCTCTGTACTAAATTTTCTTTAAATAAATGTCTAAAAAAAAAGAAAATGTAGGTAAAAATAACTGTCTTACCTACTTTGATTGTAAACTATAAATATAGTGTTGGCCATAAACTTCGTAGCGAAAATTATTCTATTCTTAAAAATGATACTGTTTCAAGGTTATTAAGGTCGGCCAAAATCAATCCAGATCTCACTAATTTTGCCCATATGTCCCACTGCTGGGCAAACGCCTCCCCCATGTGTTTCCAGGTACTTTTAAGTGCGCCACGTCGAAGCCATCATCACACAGCGCTTACAGGTCAAAATATTACCTACAATTAAAAAAGTACAACCGCTAAGATAAACTCTGACTCAACAGCACTCAAACTAAAACTCCCCGTCACTACCACTCCTGCTTACCCCTTCAACGTAACTAAGCTACACAGTGCCTATTAATCAAAGTCACGGGCATGTTCGACTAATACCATAACGTTATCGACGCGCCGTGCGTGTGTCCTCACCAGATAACAGCCTGTATAATTTACTGCTGTAACACCCTGTATAATTATATATTATACATGATGGTGCAATAAAGTTTATGAGAGCTTAAAAGGTTTAATGATAGAACTGGACTATTGATACTGGTGGTTATGATGCTTAAGTGTGCATTGTCTCGGTTAAAAGAGAAGACATTGTGACATCCTGCAACCAGGAAGCATTTGTGTTCAGTAGTGGAACTAATATAGCCTGTTTCTTTCTTTTTTTAAAACGTTATCCCACACTAGGAATTTCTCCTGCATCGTAAGTGCGTTCAAAAACATTTAAACTCACATACACTAATACCCAGACCCGAAACAACTATCTGTAGGCCATTAAATATTTGTTCCGTGCGGGATCGAGCCCGCGACACGTAACGCAGTAGTCAACTGCTTGGACTACTGCGCCAACCGTGCTGTGCCGTGTTTATGGCAACTGTTCTTTTAACTATGTCGCTTGCTGATGGCTGACTAATAACAACCGTTTGGGTCGATCTTCGGGTTTGTACGTGGATGAGTGACCACCTATTAGACACAAAGTTATCTCCATGTCATTTTCGGCTGCCATTTGTAGATCTTTGTTAGTCGTCACAGGTAGTCAGTGGCGCGAAAGTCTGGCAAACAGTGTTACGAAGGCGTATCTTCTAACTGGGTTGTGGAGGTCAAATAGGCAGTCGCTCCATATATAAAATACTGGTATTCAGCTGCATACGGTTAGACTACAAGCCGACCCCAACATGATTGGGAAAAGGCTATGCTAATGATGCTTGGTGATGGATGTCCATCGTATATGTAATTCAAAACTTCTATATTCATGATCAATGACAAGACATTGCAACAATAAAAAACAGAGAGCAATTCACTTTTCCGTAACAATCAGAAATTCAAAAACTGTTATAACTTGCTTTAATAAGAAAAGAAAAATGATAGTGCCAGCCAAATAAATTCGATAACAAAAGCTGGACCTACCTCCATAACAAGCAAGACATGGGAACAATCACCATGGATTGTACTAAAAATCTCCCATAAACTAGGAGTACTGCTTTCACCAGAACTGTATGGGTTTGATGGTATTCTCGTAAAACGTGCGCTTTGTGCTACTATAAAATATAGATCGCTCATTATCATGGCTTGTGGGTAACAATGTAGTGTTGGGAAAATGTTTATCGATAAGCATAGATCATCAATGAGAACATCGATTACTGAATTACATTATAAAAAAACATAACTTCACGCCTATAATTCACGATAGGTTAGGCAGCGGTGTACCCATTAGTACACCCACATTGCGCCACTTGTGTTTAAGTTCCATGTTGCCTATTGTCATCAACCGGGTACAAATTCAAACACCGTGGTTGCTACTGACAAATTCTTGATTGAAAAACCATTTACATGGGAATTGAACCCAGGACCTCATGCACAGCAGTCGCGCTTGCAACCACTAGACCAACGAGGCAGCCATACTACTATTGGGACTATATTATTATGATTTGAATTAGTATTAATCGAAGTCTCTTCAGCTACTCATTCAAACTAGATAATGCATAATTATCTGGGAGTATTTGTGAACGAGGAAGATTGACCTGCCATGATACAGTTTTCACTTGTACGGAGGTCAGTGTCAACCAAGCTCAAACATTCACATAACGTACACAAGTATTTAAAACAACATACGTGATTGTATTTGTATAAGTAGTCGCAAATCACAGAATTGTTGGGATTTGTATGTAAGGAACATCACGCCTGTAACTCCCACATGACCTTGTACCCAGTGTGTGTGTGTGTGTGTTGTGTTTAGCCAGTTACGTTAATGCCAGAGACGAGTTTATTGACAAATACTAAGAGACTAAGTAGTTCAAATTCAAAAACTTCGTTTCTAGTAGGGGCTCATATAAGGTTAGTAACATAGTCCTTAAAAACTAAGAGTTGGTACACAACATCAGCGACACGTCATGTAACTCACAGCATTAAACCACATAAGGACACTCTGCTTGCAATCATTTCTGGAGCTCTGTTACGGCTGGCCATGACTTGAGTCACTATCGCTGCTGCTAGAAACCTCTGGTGTGAGATACGCAAAAAATGCTTTACACAGTTAATCTTAGTACTTGCTATTGCTTAGTATGCTATTAAAAATGTGACACAGTTGGCGCAGTGGCTAAGCTATTGGACTGCTGCGCTGCGTGTCGCGGGTTCGATCCCCGCACGGAACAAATATTTGTATGGCCTGCAGATAATTCTTTCGGGTCTGGGTATTTGTGTGTGACTTTATATGTTTGTAAACGCACCCACGATACAGGAGAAATTCCTAGTGAGGGGCAACGTTTTTAAAAAAAAAAAATTGTCAGGACGAATGGATGGATGTTTGTTACGCTTTCATGGAGAAACTACTGAACGAATTTGTATGAAATTTGGCATATCATCATCCACAGCTCTACTTCACCTACTGCTGGGTATAGGCCCTTTCATTCCTTGTGCCAAACTCCTAGTGCTAGCCTCGTCCATGAAATTTGGTACACAAATATAATACTTTTGATCCCGGTGGTAGAACGATCCCATAAGCTAATATTATAATTATGATGTGAGAATGTATATGAATGTGTGCATGTTTGTTTTTCTTTTACGCTAAAACTACTGACTGGTTTTGGATGATATTTGGCACACAGATAGTTATTAACGTGGATACTAATGGATGTTACTAACAAAGCATATTTTTATGCCAGTAGCACGTTTCTGTAAAAAATCCCATAAAATTACTGTGAAAAATGATTTACTCATTACAAAATATCGACACATGCCCCTCACTATCAAAGTTAACAAGCTACACACTACGATACGCGTAGGAATCGTTCATAAAATCCTGGCATTTATTTGTTTTCTTAGAAAAGTTCTACCTTATATCCTGCGTCTCTTTAAGATGTTCCTTCATTATTTTTTATTTCTATTATAACTTTCTTACTGTACTGCAGAAGTCATAGTAGTACGATTTTCTTTTTCATTTTCATATAACGACATTACCATAGTTATTATATCTCAAAGACATCTATAATAATTTAATTATTTTTAAATCGCTCTCTGACAGAAGACACATATCATGAGTTTATATACAACACTGAGTACTAAAATTTTACGACAACCGACAACAAGTGAAAACCGCATCAACTTCCAACAGCATGTAAAGCCAAATCAGAGGCGCATCAGTGGTGGACGATGAGTACCTAATGGGCAAGCTCACCGTCCGTCCGTCCTATGACGATGACAGGCCGTGTCGACGGCGCGTTCGTGCTCCACGCGCGCCTCAAAGAGATGTCAACAACATTGCAGGGGCTCGCAAGGGCCGACGCCTTCTGGGGCTGCGGGTTGTTCGAAAGAGATACCGTGGCCTTGGACACAAAGGGCTAAGAAGGAACATGGGTGGTTTTTAGTAAGTAGAAGTCTGACACTCCCTACCGCTCTGCCCAGAGCGAGAGGAGTCATTTGACGATTTCCAACACTCCAAAAAAAGGCGTTTAGGTGGTATAGATACTCTGACACCAGTTTAGGCACTAACTATCCGAAAAAGAAAAAGAAGAAGTTACAAATTCACTCTTAAGCAAGTTGCTCCATTTATCTAACAAAGGAAAGATACCATTTGCCACAGATAACTAAAATCAATACTCAATAAGTTATCTTGTTTCAGTAATTTGCAATCAGCTACTACAATCTGCAATTGGTTCTGCACTATTATGTCATATCGAAGTGTTACTACCTACACCAGAATTATATCTACTTGAGAAGTTCAACCCCTTTGATATGCAAGACCTTTGACTTTCGTATTATGTAGTATTGTCACACGTTTATGCAGCAAAAGCATTCGTCTTCATTTCAATCACAACGGGCCACTGAGGCTTCCTAAAACAAAATGGAAGGTATTTCAAACAGAAAAATACAGAGATTCAAAACATTCCAAAAAATCTAAAACGGTATATTTATTCCATTTTTAATTGTGTCCCGACTATGAGATAATTTCGTCACAAAATAACCGACCTTTTGGGATTCGCCGCAGACGGGTAAAAAGTAATAAAACAGGCAGGATCAAGACCAATCGAGATAATTTTCTGAACAAAAACAATAACTGAATGTGCTTTAATTGATTTTTTTCTTTAAAGTGTTTTCTCTAAACTGGATCAAACTTAGTGGAAATCTATGGCTAGACTCATCTGCCTAGCCTCTTCCCAACTATGTTAGGGTCGGCTTTCAGTCTAGCCGGATGCTGCTGAATACCAGTATTTTACATGGAGCGACTGCCTGTCTGACCTCTACAACCCAGTTAATACTAGGTAATACGATACCTCTTTGGTAAGACTGGATGTCAAAATTTCAGGCACTGACTCCTGTAACGACTGCCAAAGATCTACATATGACAGCCGGGACCAACAGCTTAACGTGCTTTCGGGGCACGGAGGAAACTCGGTATGTCGGGCGGTCACCCATTCACAGACCGACCTAGGCAAGCACAGTTTTACCTAAAGGTGGACCCGAGTGGCAGTTCTTATTAAGCCACGAGCTCGACTAAATCTATGGCTAGATTGTTTGCGAGAAATGTAAAGAAAACCATTACAGTACCGAAGTACCACAGATACACCAAAACAATACCTACCTACATAGCTAAGTAAACACAGATATCTTTACCCCCATAAGAAACTATAGCAGCGTGTTATCTATTCCACGTGGCAAACCATCGCGCCATGCTCCATTGTGTCCCGAATATGAGATAATCTCGTGGTCCCTTCATTGTTGCCAAGATTGCTCGACTGATAGCTAGTGTTTTAGTTTACTACGAGTATGTCACTTTGTTGGGTCAGATTTAGAATTGATGTTGTGGAATTGTTGTGTATTTTGGGTTTTTGACTTAGAGTAGAAAGTAAAAGAGGCTTTTAGTACACAGCCAAGAACAATAAGAAAGTACAGCTGTGATCCCGAAGTTCGAACCCTAGTTCCGCACCTCTGATATTTCGACGCATGTGCGTATTGTATAATTATTACTTGCTTCGATGAAGGAAAAAATGGTGAAGACGTCAGAGGTCCATGGGTGGCATAAATTTCTGACACAAGGTTTGGCACTAAACACATGCTAAACAAAGACTAATTAGTATATCAACATCATCATCAGCCTATAATGTTCCCACTGTAGGGATTCAGGCCTCCTCTCTATGAGAGGGATGGGCTATAATCCACCACGCGGGCCCAGTGCGGGTTGGCAGATGTCACATATCTTCGAATTTTTTGGTTCTAAGACATGCCGGTTTCCTCACAATGTTTTCCTTCGCCGTTTTTAAGAGCGGTGGTGATGAAATAAATTACACAAAGTAATACGCCTGCCTGGGTTCGCCATAATTCCTTTACTTATTAGTTTCTGAAAAGAACAAAATGACAGGGACGTATTTACAGTAAACCTAGATTTTATGAAAAAAAAAAACCATTTTCTATACAAACGGCCAAAAAAATAATGTCTGTTATGTAGTATGGGAGCCCCCCTTAAATATTTATTTTATTTTTATTATTTATTATAATAGTAAAAATACAATTGAGTATTTTGTGAATATATCAAGTGTCTACCTGTTGCCATTATTGATATCGAGCAAAAAGGGGGAAAAAATCGCGCTTGTTGTATGGGAGCCCCCCTTAAATATTAATTTTATTTTGTTTTTAGTATTTGTTGTTATAGCAGCAACAGAAACACATAATTAGTGAAAATTATTTCAACTGTCTTGCTATCACGGTTCTTGAGATACAGCCTGGTGACAGATAGACAGACGGACACACGGACAGACGGACGGACAGCGAAGTCTTAGTAATAGGGTCCCGTTTTTACCCTTTGGGTACGGAAACCTAGAAACAATTATAGCACTAAAGGCAGAAAGAAAAAAGGTAAAAACATTTCTATGGAGAATCGCAGCCCGTGTTGAACTAATTCAAGGAGTAGGTATGCTCTTTCTTACAACGTAATACGTCGGTTTTTTCCTAAATTACAATTGCAACAATTTTACTCAAATTGAACAAATTGGATGATAACTTCTTCCGCTTTTGTTTGTTCAATGTTTAAGTTATTAGGAACACAAAAGATGCTTGTTATTTAATTATACAAAGGCGACCTTTCGGATTGAATGATAGACAACAAATATGATTTATTTTTTGCATGTATTGTAAATCTGAATCATAAATTGAGTAATGAGGGTATACGAGAACGTTGCAGTTTAAAAGCAGATGTAGTGATAAAAATTTAAAAGACTATACTTTGATGGTTTTGGTCATGTAGATAGGATGAGTGAAAGGTGACTAACAACAGGTATTTACAAGGCAGATGACTGTGAGTGGCAACGCAGGGAGGGGACGTCATAAAAAGATATACAACTGGTTAGAGAAGTTCCTCAGGAAGAACAGGTGCGTAGTACTCACAACCGTGCGTGTATGACCAGGATGTATTAACGTGGACGATGCAAAAGGATTATGTTAAGATAATTAGCACGTGGAGTTCTGTGGTTTCTGCCTATCCCCATTGAAAAAAGAGTATAAGTAAGTATGAATTTTGAAAAAACTCTGCAGTTTTCTCCAAAAATGCAATACCTTCATGGTACACAGCACATTTTTCATTGTTGGAGTTCAGAATGCTGGCTGTAAGTTTTACTAAAATAATAAAATAAAATAAATAAATAAATAATCTTTTGAGTGTCGATGTCCCTTCTATCCTATATTTTATACTATGCAATTGACTGTTTTGATACACACGTGTTCATTTATGTTAATTTATGACGTGTTTCTGACGTATAAGGCAAAAATAACACGTGCTGGCATTTATTTCAATTTATTAATTATTAATTGGCTAATACTTTGACCTTGACCTTGCAAACATATTGAAAGTGATTATTTTATTAAAACGCTAAATCCCAAGAATGTTTTACGTTTAAATTTCAATTTGTAAGTTTATCATCTAATTACGTATCAACATCTGCTCCACATGCCTCTATCATTACGAATCTCTGTTTAATACAAACTACGTGCTAAAAATACAAAATTCACGTAGTAATCAAACAAGAGAGTTTAAAAATAAATGTAAGATTACATCACTGGTCGACCTAAAAATAGTTCTCTTATCTTTTATTTAGGACACTCAAATTCATTGACCTACAGTCATCCTTTACTACACTTCATACTATCATTAAAATAACTAATCATGCTATCATAAATACTACGATTATTCTCACGACAATTTAAAAAGCCCTTACATTTTTTGAAGCCAAACAATCAAATTATATGCATCTCTTTCCTTCCCACTAACTCACAACTACAAATATGCTCTGTCACTATCGCGCTATCAGAACAATATCTCTCCGTCGTCAACAAACTTTAGCCGGTTTTTCTTGTTTATTTTTGATTCAATCGCATACAAGTTTAGACATCTGCCGGCAGCGCTCGTTCGGCGAAAAAAAAGCAACCAACTACACAAAAATGACAACATAAAGAGTCCCAATACGCATGCGTACGTTCCTGTCAAATTTTATACGTAAAAATCGCGAGTTCTCGACACCGCGTGTTGTTATTCGTATTTTTATAAATAAAAATATTAATAAATCCTTTCCGAGTGATATTTAAAGTGTTCTAATAAAGACTGATAATATAATTGTTGTTAAAAATGTCGAAAGAAACCACGGTAGTTGGGCTAGATGTAATTCTGAAAGAATTGGGTCCTTTTGGGAAGTATAACATCATAAACTATGCTTTATTTTTATTTCCGTGCTTCTTGGCGGGAATGTATGGTTCTGTGTTCGTGTTTGAGGCTTCGGATATTAATTACAGGTAAGTTTTGTTTACATTTTTCTATATTATGACTAAAAGTAGGCAGAATCATAAGCGAAAATGGTTTCTGTTAAGGCGTTTGATCATGTAACAGTGTCAAATCTTAGGAATTTAGAATAAATCTGTATAAATCGGTGTGTTTTCATTTTGGGGTTATATTGCTTTATATTTTGACGCAAATCACGCCACCCCAGTCAAGTTCGCGCATGCGTGTTGACGTCGACTAAATATTTAGGGTTCCTTAGGGCACTGATTTGACCCATTTTGCGGAACAGTCGCATATCCGCTTGAATAAGTTTTGTCATTGCATAACACTATGACAGCCTGTTATCCTTGAAAGGTTAGGCAGAGGTGTACCTTTACTACCTGGACCAAGATTTCGCCATTTTAGGCAATTTAATTCATTTATTCACTTACAATTTTTACATTGTGTTTGAATTTTTTTGAATTTCTGTAACTAAATATACACTAAAATCATGCATGCAATCCATATTTAAATCATCACAATCAACCAAATATATTTACCAAATTGAATGTCGACTCATAATTTAAAGCATCATAATTATCCAAATATTTCAATTGAAATAAAAAAATATTATTTCTGGTTTATCATGATGACGCTTGACAATTACATTAAATGTAATTTCGTAATTATCCTTGTGTGTATAGTAGGTGCAGCATGCAATGAGGAACATAACCAGAAAAAGCCATAATGGAGCTGTGATTCATAAAATTATTTCAATTGCCTGTTTGCTATGGAACTAAGAACTAGACACAATGTTTTATATTTTTTTGTCTTAGAGTAACATATCTGAATGATTGAAAGCTTAATCCACAAAGGAGAATTTCGTATAAATCGCAATTTTACTGCAAAACAGACAAAAAATAGCTGTTTCAAATAATTTAAACAGTCAGTTATTTATAAATTCTAACCAGTTTTTGTGCGTCGTGGTTTGAATTCTAAATTCTTAGCAAATCACAAAACCTAAGATGTTTTTGTAAGTTTTTATTAAAATTGCCTTGTTAGTTTTTGTAAGTATGTATGTGTTCGTTTTGACAAGTCTCTTCGTGACGTTCATATGAGATTTTAATGTGTAGACCGTAAATCGAAAGAAGAATATTTTTATGCAACAACCGGAGAATAAAATCTTTGGATAATTATATGCTCTCATGCAAATATGGTGGGGCAAAAAAAATATTTTAAAAGGGTGAATTTGTACATACTGCAGGCATACATAAATGTTTGCATTTTCTACGTTAAGACCAAAATTGTACCAAAATTTTTGGAGCAAACAAATTGATTTGATTTGAATTTGTTTGAAGTCTACTCGTATTACGTCTTCTTCCACTATACATCTACATTAAGCGTCATCTCACGAACCATTTCCATCATCATCATCATCTTCCTGCCCTTATCCCATTCTATTTGGGGTCGTCGCAACACGTTTTCTTCTTCCATTCCTCCCTGTTACACGTCAAGGTGGCATTTTCTCCTTTCTCGTTCATATCATTCCTCACACAATCCATCCATCTTTTCTTTGGCCTTCCTCTCCCTCTCCATCCATCAATATTTATATCCATTTCTCACGAACCATTTCCATTTTACTTATACGATCTTTCACACAGTTCATCTATCGTTTCTTTGGTATTTCCCTACTCATCATCTTCTTGCCCTTGTCCCGTGTTATTTGGGGTCGGCCCAACACGTTAAATTATTGTCTTCTTGGTCGAGAGCGAGACCCACAATACATTCATACCCAAAACTCACGAGTCGTGAGTTTTGAGTATGAATACGGCTTAACGAAATAATTTATTAATTATTTTCGCACAAATCACCGCAAGACATACCAAAAGGTAAATACTATATTATTGAACAGTAAGGTGATAACGTAGGTCAGAACTTGTGTTATCACCTTACTGTTCAATACCCTCTTGCTATCACATAGGTTACTATCTCAACTTACACAACATTGATATGGATTCGTATTTACTATCGCAATATTGGCAGAGAGTCTCGGAAGACGTCCTGCCGACCTTCAAGTGTGTAATCCTGGTGATGAATCCCACAGTGAGATGGTTTATGTTAGCAAAATGTATTTTAAATGCATCTTCACTGAGTCTGTTCGTGTGACAGCATCGCTTTTTTCGAACTGCGTAACAGATTTTTGCAGTTGTCTTCAGAAGGTTTATGCGTTTAAGTACTGTTAAATGTAACATAAAACATGTAATAAAAAATCACAACGGCATGTGGTATCGTAAAAAAATGCGCGAAACAGAGTCAGGAATATACGAGTACATGGTGTAACATAATAATCGCACGGATATAAAAGCACAAGATATTGTATTGTCTATTTTTTGCAGACAGATAGCACCTATAATATTTTCTATTTAAACAAGAAAACTTATCGGGAGAAGTGTCTCCACAGAGCGATAAGAAATAATATACCTGCCTACTATTACAGATATTGAAGATCTAAAAATATCTAAGTACCGTTCCTTCACATCCGTTACTTTATGATCCATTTGATCTATTATGAAGAAATTGTATAAAAATACGCACAAAATTCGCTCATAACTATGTGCAAACAAACAATTGCGTACGACTGTACTTAAATAATTGTTACTATAATTACAAAGTATCTTTCATTCTCAATTAGGAACAATGTAGTTATGTCATAGGGACTTATATTATTGATTACGGTATGCGAATGTTACATAACATAACGTAACATAACATGACGCCTGTAATCCCCTAAGGGTTAGGCCGAGGTGTACCTAATAGTACACCCACACTTCGCCAGTTATGTTTAAGTCCCAGACTCCGTGGCTGTTACTGATAAATTCCTGATGGAAAAAGCCAATAACACTTTGCTCGACCCGGGAATCGAACCCAGGACCTCATACTCAGCAGTCGTGCTTGCGACAACTAGACCAACGAGGCAGTCCGAATGTTAAATAATCCTTATTTAGATTACCTATCCACTATTATGAGTAATTAAATAAACAACTCTCTTCTTTCACAATCTTTTTTCAGTGTACAAATAGTAAAAAAGTGATTTTCTATAATGCACTGTTGTTTTGATTATAATTTTGTATTGTTACGAAGGTAGTATAATGGAACCTTAATTATTGTGATACAGAAATTAACCCAAAGTTACAATCATTATTCCATGAGAGACTCGCTAACTTCTACATTATTTTGTATAGGTACCCTTCATGTATTCAGCAATCATATTTCACAGCCCGGCTTCACGTTCTTGTGCCAGTCTCATCCAGAATATTCCCGGTATGGCAACAATGTCGTCTGCCCATCTCGCCCTTCGGATCTTACCAGTCCTTCGACGCCACTCGGTCTCAGATTTACTCTACAGGCCGTCCTAGGTGTCCTGCAATATAATAGGGTATTTCACCAAAAAAAATCTAATTAGTCCGTCTGTTAGATTATCGAAAAATATTGGATACGTGTTTTGTGTTTTATAAAATTAATAAAAATTGGCGAAAATAAAACGTGTCAAAAATCATGAGTGGGGGGGGCTTGTGACGTCACTTTCTGGGTAAAAAACGTACTAATCTGTGACGTCACAAGCCCCCCCCCCCCACTCATGATTTTTGACACGTCCCATGTAATAGGGGGCGAGCCTATTGCCATCAACCGGGCATAAATCCAGACTCCGTAGCTGTTGCTGATAAATTCCTGATGGAAAAAGCCAATAACACTTTGCACGACCTGGGAATCGAACCCAGGACCTCATGCTCAGCAGTCGCGCTTGCGACCACTAGACCAACGAAGACAGTCAATGAAAAAAAAAAATTAACTTAAAATAGAATAGAAGTCGTAGTAATAGTAGTGGTAGTAGAATAGTAGTTTATTTTCAGGTAACAAAGACCCATAGACAATATAACACTCTTTTTTTACACCTTACCCTAAATATACATACCAATAACATACATATAATACTTAAAACTAGTATACCGAATAATGATTAGGTATTGTTATTCATCAGCTACCAGGTCAGGTCTTCCGAGTTTCCGACGTAGGCCTCCTCTATTTCCCTTCACTTATAAAGTAAACAAACTACAAATAGACTCAATATTCCATGAAGTTAAACAATTTACCTCAACTACAGTAAATAAACTGCAAATAGATTCACTCTGAAGGTCTACTTATCTACAAGGAAGTAAACCTAGACAAACATTAGATACTTTCCACACGAACAGCTGCAGCGATGCAATCGCGCAATTTCAATTTAAACGCGTGACAACGTCGTGTTGAAAGGCTCTTGTCGATGTAAAAGATGGCGGATGAACGATGACAATTTGCATGTTGTTTTGTGTATTGTATTTTTATTTTATAATTTGTTCCGCAATAAGGATCTTTAAGTTACTGTGGTTACCGAGGAGAATCGTAAAGTAACTTATCGATTTCACTAACAAGTTATGATAGAGATGCCACGTTGGTCTTGTGCGGTGTTATCCCCAAAGACCGGTTGCATTATGAAGGTTTCCTCACGCGAACAAAAAAAAGATACAGCTCTGCCTAACCCTTCGGGGATTACAGGCGTGATGTTATGTTATGGCAGAGATGCTACCGAAATATCTGTAACAGGCACTTGATAGGGCTAACTTTAATTAAAATTCAAGCATAAATTGAACTTGAAATAAAAATAACACACATAGAAATATATCATTAATCTACGGACAGCTATCAAATCTAGCCTACAGAAAAATGAAAGTTGTTTTTTTAGTTTTTTGTTTGGTACCTAATTTTTTTATTTCGAAGTTGCCAATATCTTAAAAGATAAACATCCAATATTAATATGAACGGGTCCTTAAATACATATTATGACAGAAGGTAAATCACTCTTCCCCGTCATAATATATCTCTGGGATATTAGAATCACACACAAACACAGTCATTTTAATATATGTATATTCAAATACTTAATATTACATAGTTAATTCACTATTTCAACAAGAACATAATAACATTATATTAGATATTTTGTTTGTCAAAGGATCAACATTTATTACTAAATCTTTACTGCTACTAGGTTCGATCTTCAGGTTAAACCGCGCTTGCCTTGTTTTGTTTGTGGATGGGTGACCACCCATTACATACCAAGTATCCTCCGTGCCTCGGAAAACACGCTAAGTGGTTGGTCCCGGCTGCCCTATAAAGACCTTTGGCAGTCGTTACGGGAAAAGGGTATCGTATTACCTGCCCAGTATTAACTGGGTTGTGGAGGTCAGATAGGCAGTCACTCGATGTAAAATACTGGTATTCAGCTGCATCCGGTTAGACTGGAAGATCCGTGTTTGGCCTCCAAAAGTGGCTCTTAACTTGGTGATTTTTAATACGAGTTTTATCTTAAACAGGCACCAGTTTGTATATGTGATAATTTGATGATGTGGAGTAAAATAAAGTAAAATTATATGTTTGTAAATCGTTTGTTAAAATAATTGGTGTGACTTAGACTTTGTTCGGACACAAACTTCGTTTTTGTGATAGAGAGAATAGGCAATAATCTGTGGATTATGATGAATGGATGTTTGAATTATGGTGATTGTGATTACTATAATCCACTTGGTGACGTGGATTCCGTATGGATGTCACATATTTCTTAGAGTTTTGGGTTCTAGATAGGCCGGTTTCCTTACCGCTTTAAGAACATTGGTGATAAAAAATTAATGGCAAAGTCGTTAATGACACAAACCCACAACCTTCTAACTGTTGTCAAGTTCTGATACACAGCTAATTCTTCATACATTTAAATGAAACATTAACTTCGCACCCTCAAGGAAGCATCACGCAAGCAAATAACCCTCACTCCTCCTCTCATCTTAAACGCAAATTGTCAAAGTAGTAGATCGAAAGGCAGAGTCAGTGACAGACACGCTATGCACCACATTAGCATATATTTGCATCACTCAAATCATTTCAGCTGTGTTCGTACTGGTGTGTGCCATTTTGTGCAGGTTTTGGGAATGGGAATATGGAGCAAAGTTTCTTTATTTTTTCAATCATATAAATGTATCATCACCATCATATATATAATATGCCTTGCTTTTACTCCATCTACATTCTTGTTGAGGAGGTCAAATTAGGCTGATAATCAGTACTTTGAGAACGTCAATTTTTCGTGCAAGAGACAGTTCCCCAAAATGCTCCCCTTCGACACTTCCTAACTAGTGTCTTAGCTGGGAAGAACCACTTCTTCCCACGCAAGCAGCAGTTGTGGGGTTTGTTCCCCCACGGGAACAAACCCCACAACTGCTTTCTTTGCGCACTTTGCTTGCGTTGGTCCGTGGATGGGTGACCGAATTTCTTCGGAAAGTACGTTTAAACCGTTGGTCCTAGCTGTCATTAGTCATAGTCATCATTTATTATGATGGTTGTTGGATGGATGGATGATTATAATGGTTTGTCTAATATGGGTTTTGATACCTGAAATAAATGAATTTAATTTTAATTTTTTAATTTATTGCATACATGTAGTTTCCAGGTTGTTACAGGTAGGTATATAGGCTTAGTAGATCTTTGACAGTCGTTACAGTAGTCAGTGGCCCGGAAGTCAGACATCCAGTCTTACCAAGGGGTATCTTATTACCCAGTACTAAATGGGTTGTGGAAGTCAGATAGGCAGTCGCTCCCTGTAAAATAATGGTATTCAGTTGCATCTGGTTAGACTAGAAGCACACCCCAACAAAGTTGGGAAAAAACTTGCAGATGATACTTGTGGGTCGACTTCAAGTGTAATTTAATTCTCCCATCCCCATACCATAATTCAATGTAATGTTCTGCTCTCACAGAATTATGACAGCCGACTTGCTGCTGGTGAGGTCAAAATGTTGTTGTGTTTTAGGTATGATTGTGTATTTATAACATCACCAGCGAGTCATCCTTTTTTTTATGATGGGTGGAAAATCATCAAATAACCCCTTCCGCTCTTGGGCAGAGCGAAAGGCAGTGTCAGACTTCTACTGACTAAAAACCACCCATGTTCCTTCTTAGCCCTTCATGTCGAGGCCACGGTATCTATTGCGAACAACCCGCAGCCCCGACGGGAGCGAGTCATCCTTGGTTAGTCATTTCATATACATATATAGGTACCAAGAATTGCATGCAATAGAGTCAAAGATTAATGTACCTGACTGTGGACTAAAACTCCCAACCGTCCCGATTTATTTCAAAGCAGTCAGAAATAAAATAGCATCAACTCCCTACCTACGCCATAAAGGGGAATGGTTAGAATTTCCAGCAACACTGTAGAATAGTGTCCCATATGCCTCCGTATGTAAATGTTCATCAGAACATTAGCGGAGATTAGGCAGCTTGAGTCCCGGCTTATGTGGATTTGCCCTAGTTTTGAAACCTGGCTCCAGAAGTTACCCGTTTTAGTTGCGAAGTCATATTACCCTTCCGTCAAAAGACTTACGTTGTTAGGTTTTTGGACTTTAAGGATTATGTTTGGAGTTTTGTGTGTTTGGATACTAACGAAGCTTTATTTAGGATCTTTAATAAAGGATTTATACAGATCATGCGAAATAAATTATGGAGTGCAGAAGAATCAAGTAGGTAGGTGTACTTCTTTACGTACAGGAGACCACAGCATGCACAATAATATTTGTGTCTCAGCTAGCAAAGTTAGAGTAGATATATTTTTTTTTTATTTGTACAAAATCTTATGCGGTAATATTATTAAGAATTGGAAAAATTAAATAAAAATAACGTAATACAACTATTTAATGTCAAGGAAGGTTTGTCTTCTATTAAAACAAAATTGTTGGCAGCAATGCCGTTTTATTACCTTTTAATTGAAACAAAATTTTAATTATGTGTGACATGTACAGTGAGTGTATAATATACACACACACTGTAAGTACATGCACTTTACACCCCAATGTCACAATGTACACTTGTGCACATAGCATCATTTACTTTGTAACAACAAATAAAGAATTAAAATTTTGTATCAATTAAAAGGTAATAAAACTGCATTGCTGCATTTTATTTTAATAGAGGACAAACCTTCCTTGACATTAAATAGTTGTATTATGATATTTTTATTTAATTTTTCCAATTCTAAATAATATTTTACCACATAAGATTTTGTACTAATTCAAAAAAAAAATATCTACTCTAACTTTGCTAGCTGACACATAAATATTATTGTGCATGCTGTGATCTCATGTAATTATAAGAGTACACCTACTTACTTGATGCTTCTGCCCTCCAATATTTATTTCGCATGATCTATATAATTCCTTTGTTAAAGAATACACCGTATATTGTAAACAATATTTATGTACACTTGTGCACATAATATATTATTTATTTTACACCAATAAATAATAAAGAAATACAGTTTATGAGTAACTAACGTGCACTAAAGTGCGGTAGGTAGGCGTGTATGTATCAAGTCAGTATATGTTATCAGCTCACGCAAAAACCACGTTTTCACGAGGCGAGACATGCCACTCATCCGAACTGTGTCTTAAACCTGCTTATCAAGGTCTTAAGCTTCCTGAAACAGTGTTGTTGTCAGATATAATCATCATGTCTTAGTGTGATGTATGTAAACGTGTATGATAATACACTTGGGAGCAAATAAATCGAGCCACTTCCTTTTTCACGCATTATGGTAATTATTTTTGGTATTATGGAACGCATCGATTCGAAACATATATCGCCTAAAAGGGTATTTAATAACCTTTACAAAGAGGGTAGTTAGTTGTCAAAATTTCTTTTTTTTTTTATTTAAATTAAAGTTTAAAGGGTAGAATAAAATTATCGCATTTAATTTGCTTATGACATTTTTATTGTACTCTGTTAAGAAAAGATTAAATTTGAGGTTTTTGTTAATCATACCCATATTACTTGTTATTGTTGTCTTTATCTGTGTCTGTGTAATCAAAATAACCTGATAAAATGGATACTACACCGACGGAAGCTGCCCAAGTTGTAGCTTTACTTGAGGTTGGACACGGACAACGTGAAGTGGCACGCAGACTTCATTTGAGTCGTTCAAAGGTACAGCGGGTATACCGCAGGTATCTGGAGACTGGTGCTTTTGGACCTGGAACTGGCCGACCACGGGCAACAACAGAACGTGACGACCGCTTTATTGCAACCAATTCGTTGCGCGACCGTGGACTTAATGCTGTTCAGCTACAGCAAGCGTTACGTGACGTTCGAGGAGTCTCAATCAGTAGGTGGACAGTGAGACGAAGACTAAAAGAACGAAATTTAACATCACACAAACCAGCAACTGGCCCAAAATTGACTGTAGCTCATCGCCGATCTCGCTTGGAGTTTGCTCGAGAACACATTAATTGGACGTTAGAAGACTGGAGGTCAGTTTTGTTTTCTGACGAGTCAAGAATCTGTCTTTTTAGCAATGACGGGAGAAACCGAGTGTATAGACGTCCTGGTGAAAGATTTGCCCAATGTTGCATTCGAGAAACTGTGAGTTTTGGTGGTGGTTCTTGTATGGTGTGGGGAGGAATTTCTCTAGACGGAAAAACGGAACTTGTCTTCGTCGACCCCGCCAACGATGGCAGTGGTAGACGTGGATTAACAGCTGACCGATACATAACTGACATTCTTGAAAACCACGTAATGCCGTATGCTGGTTTTGTCGGAGAAAATTTCTTGTTTATGCATGACAATGCGAGACCTCATACCGCGCAGATCGTTACGGAATACTTGTCTGCGATCGGGATTCAACAAATGGTATGGCCAGCACGAAGTCCCGATTTGAACCCGATCGAACACCTATGGGACGAGCTAAAACGGAGAGTCCGAGCCAGGGTTCCCGCTGTTTCATCCATTCCCGAGCTTAAAGTCGCTGTGCTTGAAGAGTGGGAGATCATACCACAATATGTCATCGTAACGCTGATCAGATCGATGACTAATAGGCTACAAGAATGTATCAGGGCACGGGGGGGTAATACCAGTTATTAAGAATATTTTTTTTGCAATAATTTTGTTTTTTATTGTTTTTATGGACTGTTTTAGCCCTACTAAATTTTCTATCAAAATTACCATTTTTCTTGCAGAGCCAATAATTTATCATTCAATAAGGTTATTATTCAATAATTTACCCTCATTGTAAAGGTTATTAACTAAACTTTTAGGCGATATATAGTTCGAATTGATACGTTCCATATTACTAAAAATATTTACCATTTTACGTGAAAAAAGGTAGTGGCTCGATTTATTTGCTCCCAAGTGTAGTTCGTTGACCTATATGTGGAGTTTGGTCTTGTCGTGATGAAATTCCACCCGCCAAAAAAAAAAAAAGGCACCTCTAAGATCCCAGTCCAAACAATTACGGATACGTCGTGATCAATACCATTCCTCTGTAACAACTTTGTACCGACCATATCCTACGAATAAATGTCTTAGTTTTTGTCTTTAATAGGGGATCGGACAAAAAAAACTAATTAGTCCGTGAGATTTCCAAAAAATATTGAACAAATATTTTTTTCTTTTTTCACATAAACAAAAAATGAAGAAGATACAGTACCTACATGTCAGTACATTTTTTACCTACAAATGACGTCACGTGAAACAAAAAACACGTGTCCAATATTTTTCGATAATCTAACTGACGGACTAATTAGAATCACCTGCTTTCATACACAGAACAGATAAAAGAGGTTAGAAGGGCCTTGTGGGCGGGGCAGGCGCGCCGCTCATATGTCGCAAACGCTCATATGTCGAAAATTTGTTTTACCGGCCAACAATCGCGCTCATATTGTGACAGCGTACGAAGCTCCGCGAAAAAAAAGAATTATGCCATCTTGCGCTATTATAGTATGTCGGAAAAGAAGCCAGGGTGTGTAGTGTGCCTCGAGAAAGGATTTCTTATTATCGGTAAGTCCAAATACCTTAAAATACAAGTAATATTTGTAATTATTACAATAGTATTATGTAGTTGGTAGAAAAAATGATACTGTCGCATGCAGATAAAAAAATATGTACATTGCTTGCAATACGTGGGTACCATCTTATACCGCGTGGGCGATTGCGCGATGTATTTCGTTCACTGCGAACGTCGCGTACGACGAGCCAAAGCTTGAGTTCTGCGAAATCTATGCGTTTCGAGAGTGTTGTACCAAGTTGTAAACAATGTCGATATTTAGTATGTGTGAATGTATTCAAATGATATTATTATGAATATGATTAAATAACTTTGTTTATTACTGTCAATTATTGTTTATTGTGGGTTATTAACTTAGGTTTTCGTCTAAAATTTGTTTTGAGGTTAGCCATTTATAATGGAAACATAACACAACTAAATTTTGTTTTTAGGTTTCCAACAGATCCAGATACAAGAACACTATGGCTAGAGGCAACCGGTAGAATTGAATGGATACCAACTAAATGTAGCTGTACTAAATGTAGTAATTAATTGAATGTATGTTTATTTTTAAGTGTTTCTCGTATGTTTACTTTTGATTTTACTTTTTTTATCTTTATTTTTTTATCTGTGTGAGACAAATAAATACCTTTTCTTTCTTTCTATCCCGTTCCGAAATTAAAGCAAAATATTGCAAAACTTAAAGTTACAAAACTAAAGTAATTTTATCGACATAAATTATCGACCTTTTGGTCGCCGTAACATGTATGAGAAATAGACGCGTGTGTGAGTGTACGTTAAACACAGTGTTTGCGCTAGTGTGACAACCAGTAGCAAACTCGCGATTTATGTAAGTGTGGTTTATTTGTGTGCGTAATGCGCGTATGTATTAGCCGCTTGCTTGTAGTGGATTTAGAGAGTGGGAGACAAGCGGCGACACCCGTTCTAATACAAATCAGGAACTATTTCCTTTCTAACCTCTTTTATCTGTTCTGTGCTTTCATAGTCTATTTTCGAAACGTAAACAACCTATCATAATAACTAAAAAACGCCGATATGATATCAAAGAACCGGGATGTGGGCCGATGTTCGGTTATCGCTGTAGTGCGGTAAGCACGTGGAGATCACGACCAGGTCGTACGATGAAGACCTTGGGCACACTTGTGAAACATTGCCTAACAAATAAAGATAAAAATGGTGTGGCAACAGATACAGAATATTAATCATTTTTGGCGAAACCATGGATGTTTTTGAAGCAGGATGTATGTTACTGCATTAAAATTAAATGTGTTTTTGCAGGGATTTTAGTCAAATTGGGACAAGAGAAGATCGATAGTAATAGGTAGTTATTATCTTTGTATTCCTAAATTAAATCCTCAATACAACATAATGTCTTGAATGCAAAGATGAAGACAAAGATCAACAAGATGAAGAAGACGAGCTGTTGTAAAAATAATTATAAAGAAAAAAGAAGTTATAAAGCGTAAAATATTACTCCCTATTCGAATCGAATAAGTCTAAGTTACCTGTTATAACATCTGCCGTCCCGTCAAAATCGCTCTAGCCGTATTGTAGATTAGCTGGAACAAACAGACACCACACAAAAAAATTTAAAATGCCAGTATCGTAGGCATCCATTAAAAAGCTGTTATTTCGAAATTACAACCAGACACTTCAACTTTATTTAATAAGTCAAAATAATACCCTAACTATTGAATAAGATTCTCCATTTTATCCGCAATCAACTTAACTAAAACCGTTGTTTTCTTTTTAAATTGCAAACTTTCAAAATGTGGATGGAGAGGGAGAGGAAGACCAAAGAAAAGATGAATGGAGTGTGTGAGGAGTGATATGAAGGAAAAAGGAATAAATGATAACGTGACGACTGACAGGGCAGACGGGAAGAAAAAAACGTGGCCAAATGACATGGGATAAGGGCAGGAAGACGATGATGAAATTGGAAACTTTCGTCAGAAAAACTCCAGCACAACAGTTTCAATCCTCTCCCGCCTCCACCTTCGGCCAGCCCCCAAATCTTGTTCAACCCTGAGACGCGATCACGAACAGCTGGGAGACCAGCAATCAATCATGAGCGAGACTGATATTAATTATCATTACGATACGCGATCGACAGACAGATATTTTTCAGTAGGTGATTGAGTAATGATACTCAATCACCTTTGGGGATTGGGGAACGAAAATTATTGAGAGTAATTTTTGAGGTTAATAAATGGGTAGTGGATGAAAATTTCGATCGTTAAATGATGTTTTAAATAATATGAGTACCTATATGTAGTAAACACAACTTTCTTAATATAACCAATATGGTATTAGGGGATTTCAAACATGTGGTGTTTTCTATTGGTTGGTTTAAGTTAAGCAGCCTTTTTTCAACTATATTGGGGTCGGCTTTCAGTCTAACCGATTGAAGCTGAAAACCTGTATTTTACGTGAAGCGACTGCCTGTCTAACCATCAGCACTAGGCCTCTTCCTAGCCATATGATGATCTAATATATTGATCTTCCTCCACCTTTTTTTTTTTTGGCGGGTGGATAATCATTCAAACCCCCCTCCCGCTCTTGCGCAGAGCAAAAGGGAGTGTCAGACTTCTACTGACTAAAAACCACCCATGTTCCTTCTTAGCCGTTTATGTCGAGGCCGCGGTATCTCTTGCGAACAACCCGCAGCCGCGACAGCACCTTTACTTACACTTAAATCTTTGTTCACGACATCTTTTTTTCCAAGAAACGGACTTCCACACAACTATTCATGCACTGGAATCACTTTTAGACCGTATTAAGATGTAAGTATTCCCATCTTAAATTCTCCATTCGAGTAACACCACACAAACGAAGGTCTCTTCATGAATGAAAAAACAATTCTTTCATAAACACAATCACTATTAGGTACAAATGCCTCGAAATTCTATAATAAGTCGTCACACTCACTTAGCAACAAACTGCTTTGATTGGCCTAATAAAGTGTTATATTTATTGAAAGGAATGCGACAACTATTGATCATAATTCAACGTCAATTACTGTATTATTAAACATTTTTCTGTTGCCAACCAAGCGTTATATCGACCTTTTCATTTGAAATTTCTAAGACGAAGTTTTGAGTTTTAGTCTCGATCGAAAAGATCAATGAAAATCAGTATTTTCTACTAGTTACCATGAGATAACTTACTGGTCAATTACTTTACTTAGTTGTTAATCATTCTACTCCTCTTCTTCGTATAGCTGGCACGTGAAACTTTATATTTTGTTAGCCCAAAACTTCGCCACTTTCACCACGTCTTCTAAGGTCATTTCGATTGCATGTTTTAGTGCTAAGAGGCCAGGATACTGCGGTTTGTTTGAAAGAGATACCGCGGCCCTGGACACAAAGGGCTAAGAAGGAACATGGGTGGTTTTTCGCTAGTAGAATTCTGACACTTCCTTCCACTCCACCCAGAGCTGGAGTCATTTGAAGATTTCCCATCCTCCCAAAAACAAAAGAGGCAAGGATAGAATTTGGAGCATAGTTTGCGCCACAGCTCCACCACAACCACACTCCGTCGCCTTTTTTTCGTTTTATCCTATTACCACTACTCTCTTCACGGAGAATAAAAATTTCGAAATATATCCTAGAAATATTTTTTATAGAAACCGTTCCGAATACCACGTGGTGGATTCGATTCACATCCTCTAAGGAGGTATGTATTCCTAGAAGTAAAATTTGCATATATGTTTAGTTTGGATAACAATGCATGGTTAACTAAGTGATATCATTCTAAATCTAAAATGGCGGACTTCCAAAAATGGCGGAACGGTTATTTTTTATACATTACATTTATAGGGGCATCAAATGAAAGTTTTTGCAGAAATAATATATGTCGTCACTTTTAAGCGTGTTTTTTATTTTGTATACTACAATATTATTCGCATATCCCCGTAGGGTTAGGCAGAGGTGTAGGTACCTAATAGTATACCAACATTTTGCCACATACCTGGGCACATGGGGGTAGGTCCCCACGTCTGCACGTCTGCACGTCTGCAGAATTTTTCTAGCTAATATTATGTAACCCTATTAATATTAGTCTAATACAGACCCAAATACTACGAAGAAAATCTTCCTGAAGCTAAAAGGCCATATCATCCCACCAGCAGGCACTAGCTGCAGGCGATTTTCAGCCAATTTGTATTTACTACGAACTCTAACAGCATCACCGCCGATGCGCCAGTAATTACCATGCAGTAATTTCAAAGGCTACATATCGAATATTCTAGCGCCATATTTGCCCAATATTTCGAAGCAAACAACATGCTCAAAGCTTTATCATGAAATTGTAAACAACATGAATGAACGAAACGTTTGTAGGTATTTATTTGAGAAGCTACGTTTTAAACGTTAATGGGTTCGTAATTATTGAGGATGCCTCCAAAGCAGGAGTGAACAGACATCTTCTGGGTAGGTCCTTCTATCTTAAACCTCATCCATCGCTTTCCGTCGGGCGTTATCATGGTCAAGAGCAGGAATTTAGAAATACCTAATCAAAACTAACAAGAAAAGTCTGCAACAACCAAATAATAAAAAGATGTAAGAAAAACAATAGAATTACTTTTCATGCAGTTGGTGGCATTAACTATGGGTTCGAACTAATATAACTTCAACCAACTGCATTAGACTGCTTGAAAAGTTTAGTGAACTTTAGCTTTTGGGAGTAACCACCATTATCGACGTGAAACCGCCTTGAGCCAATCATGTATCACACATTTGTTGCATTTAGCTCGGCGCGGTGTCGAGTTACGTCGCGTAATAGGCTGAATCTGAATATCCTTATCAGAAATAGACATCATTTGCTTAACCATTTTTCAACTATGTTGGGTCGGCTTCCAGCTTCTAACTGGACGCAGCTTAATACATTTTACATGGATTGACTACCTGTCTGACCTTCACAACCCAGTCAGTAATACTCGTAATACTAGGCATTGGGCCATACAATGCCTCATTGTAAAACTGATTGTCAGACTTTCGAGCCACTCACTGCGCATAACGACTTTCATTTATTGATTTTTATATGTAAGCCGTTGAGCTTAACGTGCTTTCCGAGTCACGAAAGAAACTTTGCATGCAAAATGCGGTCACCTATCCACGGGATAACCTAGGCAATTGCAGCTTAACCTGGTAGACCGAACCGAGCGGCTGAGATTTTAGCCACGAGCTGCTTCTCAGAGAATAAACCTCTTCAAGATTTTTGATTGGCCAAATATTCTAAACTAAACTTTACTTGTTTCAGATGCGCTATTCCAGAATGCGAGAGCACAACAAACACAAGTCTATGGCTACCCCACGCTATACCAAAAGAAAAGAATGGGTACTCCAAATGTGAAAGATATCCCACTATAGGGAATAATGCCACTACTAACAGCACTTGTACGGCTGATATATTTAATACTGCGTTAACAGAAAAGTGCTCTTCTTATGTTTATAGTGTAGAAAACTCGGCTGTGAAAGATGTAAGTATTAACAGTGTTGTCATTACAGAAACCACTGGATTTTTTTTTTAAATGTTGCCCCACACTAGGAATTTCTCGTGTATCGTGGGTGCGTTCACATACATTTAAACTCACATACACAAATACCCAGACCTGACACAACTATCTATAGGCCATACAAATATTTGTTCAGCAGGAGGCAACTGCTTGAGCCGCTGCGCCAACCGTGCCGTATTATATGTATGTATACCATAACATCACGCTTGTTATACCCAAAGGGTTAAGCAGAGGTGTACCTAATGGTACACCCACATATCGCCAGTTATGTATAAGCCCCATTTAATAGGGAGCGAGCCTGTTGCCATTAACTGGGCACATATCCAGACTCTGGACTCCATACTGGGGCTATTACTCAGAAGTGCCTGGTGGAAAAACCCAATAATACTTTGACCGACCCGGGAAACGAACCCAGGACCTCAAGCTCAACAGTCACGTTTGCGACCAACGAGGCAGACACTGTTAATACCTAAATCTCTGATAATCTACATCTACACTTATATTATAAAGAGGAAATATTTGTATTTTTGTGTGTGTGTATGTTTGTAATGAATAAACTTAAAAACTACTGAACCGATTTAAAAGAATATTTTACCGTTGGGAAGTTACACTATCCCCGGGTGACATAGGCTACTTTTTATCCCTGTATTTCCACGGGAACGGGAACTACGCAGGTGATACCGTGACGTCCGCTAGTATTAATGTGAAATGAAAACTAGATAAACACTAGTTCCAAAGATGAACTTTAACAAAATGCTGAAACTGTCAGCTCCTTAAACAAAAATTGACGGACAGCAACCAAAATATCCATCTAAAAACGTAATTATTCAACCAATCACGCGACCTATCAATACTTGGGCCTGTAGACCGATAACATCGTTTATCACAATTTTATTTACGTTTAACTAACACGTGCTGAGTAATTGTAATTAATGCATTCACTGTTACAGGGAGTGCGATTTGATAATTATGATCATTAATTTTATCATTATCAAATGTAACTACTTCAATAACAATTATCGTAAATTCTATTTTTTCCTGCTTGCAACTTAGATCAAGGAAAGAAAACATAATATGTCACATAATAAGTTCAGTCATCATATGCCTGCCTAATCTTTTCCCAAGTATATTGTACCATACCAATACCATTATTTTACATGGAGAGACTGCCTATCTGACCTCCACAACCCAGTTAGTACTAGGTAATATGATTCCCATGGGTAAAACTGGTTCTAAGGCTTTTGGAACACGGACTCTCTGTAACTACAGCCAAAGACCTACAAATGACAGTATAACACTTAGCAAGTTTAGTGTCAGACGAATTTAAAACATCATTTTAATTACTCAACCATTTAAAAATTATAAAAACTTAATGATGTTTTAAACATGCATGTTTAAAACATCCACTGGCCACTTGCAAGTGGGCTCGAGACTTTTCACCTCCAAATTTTCATCTGTTTCTGTTATTTTATCAATCTTTTTGTTTCAGTTCGATCTCGGCTGCCAAAATTGGAAGAGGACGCTGATAGGCACTGTCCATAACTCCGGCCTCTTCCTCTCCTTACCCTTAACTGGCATAATCTCAGATAGATTTGGAAGGAAAGTGGCGCTATCTATAGCAGCTCTCATGAACTGCATATTTGGTTTCTTGAGATCGTTTTCTACTCATTATATAATGATGTTAGCGTTTGAGTTTTTTGAAGCCGGCTTTGGGGCTGGTGCTTACACAACAGCTTTTGTTTTAGGTAAGCTCATTTAACCAACTATTTTCAACTATTAATTTTAGTAATTCATTGTTCAAACACAACTTATGTCTTGCTCACTTTGCCATGGAAAGCATTGCCTAAATCGAGGAAAATAAATTATTGTTCTTAATTTATTTTAAAAAAACAAAATGTTCCGTATTGAAACTATATGATATATCCATAATTTTTAAACTCTTCCATGAAGTTTGTAGTGAATCTCTGTTATTATTCGCTAAAGTATTGACTTTTGCAAACAAATTGTTCAATAAGTCAGAGCAAACTTACTTATAAGCTACCTTTTTCTCGCATTTTATATCTTTAATATGAACGAATAACTTTTTATAGCTATGGAACTTGTGGGACCAAAAGGAAGAGTGTTTGGAAACACCCTCATAAACGTAGTTTACGTGTGTGGCTTAATGTCCTTAGCTGGACTATCATGGCTACTGCAAGACTGGAGGACACTCCTCAGAATCATATACGCACCATCCTGCTTAATATTCTTTTACTTATGGATTTTGAATGAAAGCATCAGGTGGCTGCTAAGCAAAGGCAGACACGAAGAGGCTGTAGCGATTATAAGGAAAGCAGCAAAAATGAATAAAGTAGAATTGACAGACGAAGCCTTAGCCCCACTTCAAGAGATGGAGAAAAAACCGATAGAAATTAAGGAAGAAATTGAACCTGAACAGAAGTCGTCAGTCTTCTTACAAGTGATTCGATCAAGCATTATTAGAAAAAGATTAGCTTCATGTTCCTTCCTCTGGATTACTTGCACGTTTGTGTACTATGGACTGTCGATTAACTCAGTGTCTTTAGCAGGAAATAAGTACGTGAACTTCATGCTAGTGGCTTTCATAGAGATTCCAGCTAACTTCACCTGTTTGGCGGTACTGGACAGATTTGGAAGGAAGAAAGTCTTGTTTACCACTTATATTTTAAGCGCGATCCTGTGTATCAGTTTGTCGTTCCTGCCTAAAGGTGAGTACTATTCATTTCATATCATTAAAGTTATTGTTCATAAGCTTCCTATATTTATATCGTAACCACGAACCGGATAAAAAATTCATTATTATCAATATAAAATTTTGAGGTAAACCAGCCTCATCATTCTTGATGCATCCGGGTTTGTTCAACCATTTCGATATCAACTCCAAAAAAGCATTTTAATTCATTCCAAAAATGTACGAACAATTCAATTCTTATCTGAACCAACACAGTTTTAACGTGAATTTTATAACCAAATGAGTTGTAGTTTGTGTTCACAATTACTTCGCTTACAATCAAACGAACAAACATAATTTGACGGGAACAAAAGGCGAGTTAGATAATCCGGGAACAGTTTACGAGGCGTAGGAGTGTTCCCATTGTGTTGCGATGAGTTGTCTTGCCGGATCCCTTTGTCCAGAAGTAGGAAATTACATTAGCGAAGCAAGGGTCTGTGATTATGGCAGTATCCTGCAAAGAGATATTATTACAACGATCAATGATAGAGAGTCCCTTTTGCAAGAGGATATTTACTCAAAACCTATGGATGCATAGATTCACACCACGTTAAATGTACTAATATTAGATTTGACGCGGGCAGCTCACGTTCTCGGCTTCGGACGCAGTATCGATATCCAACAAACACCATTTCTCTCGTGCTACAATGAAAACCAACTCTGACACGAGTTTTGAGAGAATTTTGCTCCACTGTTTATTTAGTAATCACTGCTTGTATAACAGCCTGAATTAATGGAATATTCAAGTTAAACCGATTTCAAAGCCGACGGCACAAACGGCAATAGTAAAATATAAATAATTTTCGCGGTTTTACCAAACTTTGCGTTTTCGAAATGGTTTGTTTTGTGAACATTCAGACGAATAAATAAATTCGAGATTTCGATTTTACGAATCGAAATGTAATTATTATGGTCTTTGATTTGCTTTGATAAACATAAATTATTTAGTGTTTATTTTTCGAATCAGTTGAACGGTTACTTTAAAGTTTTCAGCTATATCACACTTTATGGAAACAGACAATAATTTTCTAACTTTTTTCAACTTTAGATTGTGTCATGCCAGTCAAACACTATTTTTTTTGGAACGAAGTTCCTTATCGCGCGTTGTGAAAGGGGGCTAGACGGAAGAAATTCTTACGAAAAGTTGTCACGACACTTTTTGCTATAGTAAGCTATTGTAAGCTGTGCGGCGTCGCATGTTTCTCTGTCTGTCTCTCTCTCTCTTATAGAAAGCAAGCCAGATATTTTCATTTATACTTTTTTTTTTTTTTTTTTTACATAATAAAAAATAATAACAATAACTTCGTTCCATCCGGGTGTTCCTTGACACCTCTCAAGTTTTTTTTTTTTGGGCGGGTGGAAAATCATCAAATAACCCCTCCCGCTCTTGGGCAGAGCGAAAGGGAGTGTCAGACTTCTACTGACTAAAAACCACCCATGTTCCTTCTTAGCTCTTGCGCCGAGGCCGCGGTATCTCTTACGAACAACCCGCAGCTCCGACGGGAGTCAAACACTACTGAGCCTGAGACTTGAAGCAAAAGGCATCAATAATGTAAACACTCAATTAATTAAAGAAAACCTACCCTCTGCCAATAATACTACTACTATACTCTGCAAATATACTTTAGTTGAACAGTTCCAATCCTTTTCTTTTCATCTTACTGACTCGACCAATATTTGGAACACCCGAACTAACCTTGTGTTATTTTCTCAGATCAAAAATGGTGGTCCCTCATCTTCTATCTCTCCGGCAAGTTCTCCATCACGGTGGCTTACAGTTCCGTCTACATTTACGTGTCTGAAGTCTTCCCTACTAATGTCAGACAGTCACTGCTTGCCATCTGTTCTTCCACTGGCAGAGTTGGGTCTACGTTAGCACCTTTGACTCCTTTACTGGTAAGTGCTGAAATATCTGTCTTAGATGAGATGAAGAGTACGTATACCTACATAGATATCTACGCTTTGAAATGGGCAACAATAGTTCTTCCACAAGTTATTATGCCTTGTGATTGTGACTGTAGCTTTGCTTTCTTTGTCTTTCTGATTTAAAAGTTCATGTGATGGTCCAATTGAAATAAATAGTTATAGTTTGAGTTTGATTTAGAATTAACGTTTTTTTTTTAATTGCATGAATTTTCTCTGAAAAAATCGGACTTTTTATCTAAAATAACCTAGAGACGGAAAAAAAGCTGTACGTATAGCTTAGCTTGAATTGTGCTAAGCCAACAGCGCAATTCAACAGAGTTGAAGTTATGCTTATCGGCAAGAGCCAAATGGCCGAAACCCGAAAAGGTGCTCAAAAATAGCAGTTTTAGAAGTGCAAATGTTCCAGGGTTAAACTTGAAGTATGTTACTAGGATTAAATTCTGAAGGTAATTGGCTAGCCTGGAACTAAAGTGGTCTATGTAACATTTTAGGCTAAATCCATCTAAGAGCATTTTTGAACTTTATTTTATTTTTAACTTATTAACTTTATTTTTCCCAGGCTTTATACTACGACAACTTGCCATCAATATTCTTCGGCACGTTAGCTGTGCTTGCCGGTCTTATCGTGTTCACCTTGCCTGAAACCATCAACGTGCCCCTTCCAGACTCCATTGAAGAAGCCGAAATGTTATCCAAAGCAAGACATCGGAAAAATAATGCTTAACAAATGCAGTTAAGAGTGTTGTCTCGTTTTTGACTATAGATTATTGAAGTGTGTGACGGAGAGAGAGAGAAATATTTCTGATAGCTTTTCATATTGTTTGGCTATTTAAGTCCAAGGAGTTCTTATGTTTATTTATTTTTCAACCCAAGTGATAAATAGTAAGGAGTGTTTTAACTGTTTATTATTATTTATGTAACAAATCGTGGATATTCTTTTTTGAAAAATTTTCAGATTTAAATCAGATTCTTAAGTAATTTTACGAATAGTAAACCTTTCCAATTGCTTTAGGTATATTATTGTATTTTTTGATAACTACCTATAATTATGTATTTTGGTTTATGTTCACGCACAATATCTATTGCTCAGTTAAAATAACTATGTAAGTGTAAAAGTTACCATAAATTCCTCTGATGTAAAAAAGTGGAGTAACATATAGTTACAAAAATATATTGTCTATTGCAAAATTGCAAACGTATAGTTACAAAAATATATTGTCTATAAAAAAAATATTGTAACTTTACTTTGCGTACAGTGGTGCATGGATCTTTTGCCGCTTAAGTGTCATTGACAGAATGACGCTGTTAGTAAACATGCGTGAAGTTGTCTGCGGAAATAGTATTGAAAAACCAAGATGGCGGTGTATGTTCCATTTTAGGCCGCGCGCCAAAAGCTCCATGTACTGACGCTAGGACATCAAATCTGCGATCAAGCTACTACAATCTGTGAAATTTCTTTAATAGATTTTCAACGTTATGTCTAAAGCATTAAGCTCAAGGTTCATTAGGAATCTGACAGTTTTGGGTAACTTGATGTGCTAACTAAATAAAAAACGTGAAATGGATTTCACGAAAGAAGTCCCGCGGACAATTGTGGAACTAAATTTAACAGATCGGCCATGTTGTCGTTTGTCGATGTTATCAAGGTGCGTTTGTTGTGGTAGATATTTTGTGAGTTTATCATTGGATTAGTGCGTTATAAGGTTTATTTACGATGCCAAAAGTTGTGAAACAACATTATGTCGCGCGACATACAGCGCTGCGTCTGCGGGACTTCTTTCGTGAAATGGACTTTATCTTTATAATTGGGGAAGGTCTTTAATGTTTGTGTAAGTGACTTTTTTGCGTGTTTACGCATTCACAGGGAAATCCAGTGCGTAAGAGTGCTATGAGTGAGACGTGTTGTGAACCTATATTCTTGAAGTAATTCTTCCTTAGTACATAAGTGTTTATTTAAAACAAGAAAGAGCTGTGTTGTCCAGTGGTTATATCCAACTAAAGAGTTGTAAGTTCGAACTCAGGCAGGTTACTTTGTGTAATCAATTAATTATATATCAGAATATTTGTACTAATTTTACTTATAATCATAGTCATACAAGTAATTAAAATTAATTTAAGCTTCATCGAAATGGTAGGCTTTTCCAGTGAGTAGTGAGAGAGTAAGATTT